>BMAW01105948.1:118579-195797 GCA_019974015.1 Nephila pilipes | reverse complement strand
TTTATTAACTTCTAGTTAATATAACAACAATTATTAATGCTCTCCTGAGGAAGGGTTTTTCTACCTTAACTTAACCCACTAATAATAATCTAACAGACTCTTACCACTAAGCCTTCCTCGACTGCAACTCAAACTCTGGAACAATTGTTGAACACTGGAATAACGAAATCTCTTGAATCACTCAACTTTTAATCCAACCACCTCCTTCAACCTCTCTTTCAACTCCTCCTTCAACCTCTCTATCACGACTCTCAGTCGGAGTTTATATATTTCCTAACTCTTCTGCTTCACTTCATTTCTACCTGCTTTCTATCTACATATTCACGTTTCATTTTTGGTTGGGTAAAAGTTGTTTTGCAAAAGCAATCAATCTTAATTAAAAGTCCCCAAGGTTAGTGAAGAGAAACCGCGAATAGCCCAATGTCACAGTTCTTGATTTCGTTATTCTCAACCAGCGAGATCATCACTGAAATTTCTGAACATACATTAATAATGCCACTAACTATGCTACTTAATTCTATTTTCTTAAATATTCATGGAATAGAGTTGAATGTCTGATAACGTCAACACTCAGCAATCCTGGAATTGATTTTTGTTTGATTCTTAGAAATCATTTTTTTCTCCGGTTTTCCCCCCACATCAGTGTAAAACCACTGTCAATGTCACTGTGAATGGCTTGTATTTATTAGCGCTAGCAAATTTCTATAATTTATCACAATAAAAAAATGAGTTAGTTCCTGTTGTACCAAATATTTGATTTTAATTTGTGACGCCCGCCCGACCCGGGTGTCCTCTTGTGCCATCACTAGATTCAATTATTAAACACTACGACACAAATAATTATAGAATCACCACAACAATGCTTCAATAATTCATTAGTATATATTTACTATGACAGAAATGATTGTGCTCTCTCGGGTAAGCTTTCTAATACCTTAGTTCAACCCACCAATAGTAATCTAACAGACTCTTACCACTTGTCCTTCCTCGACTGCAACTCGGACTCTGGAACAACTGTTGAAAACACTAGGCAGAATCTTTCTACAGCAATCCTTGCTCGAACCCTCTACTGTAAACTTTAATTCCTCATTTCTCTTATCTAAGAGAAATGAGGAATCAGCTTCACCTCATCTCACCTACAGCTTCTCTCTCAGATCCTCTCTCAGATACTCTACTCCTTCCGACGGAGTTTATATATTTCTCAACTCGACCGTTTCACTTCATTCCTAACTGCTTTACCTACTAACTTTACGTATCACGTTTCATTTTTGGTTAGGCAAAGGTTGTTTAGTGAAAGCAATCAATCTCAATTGAAAGTCCCCAAGGTTAGAGAAGAGAAACCGCGAATAGCCCAATGTCACAAATTTTAGGATATAAGTTATTGCACTTTATTGTGAAAATTAAAACACAAATGCTGTGTCAAGACAATTCAAGTTTTAGCTTCACTTAATGATATTAACTGTTGATTTACAAACTAAATTTTCTTTAGATAATAAATAACTTTTACTAGTTTATAATACATAATTCGTTATCAAAAAATAAATGCCTTAATCGAGATATTCTAACTATCAATAAGATCTCGAATTTATCTCTCTGATATTTTAAAAAATAACAAAATAATATATATTCATATGATCTGTGTATCTTAAATCTTAGTTTCATTTGTAGGTTTATTAGTAATTTCGAAACTTGCATTATTATTTAATGCAGCCATACCAAACGTAGTTTTAATCCGTGTTCTCTTCAACAACCTGAATATCAAATATTTAAAAAGAACGTGTTCGCGTTTCGAGCATCAAATTAATTACTAAGTAATTTAATTTTAAGTTCATTTGATGCACTTTTACTCTCATATGGTGAACTGACCTCTCAAAATGTCCATATGATTTAGATTAATCATATTTAAACGAAGTACTTACTTTTTCTATAAATTTTCGAAATTTATAATAATGCTTAATCTTGTTTTTCTCATTGAAATTTATTTATCTTCAAATAAATTAAAATCAAGATTTCACCAATATGTGTTTCTTAATTTTTAAATTCACATGTATTTAAATAAAAATTTATATTAAAGGTTTTGAAATTAAGGAAAAATCCGAGAATCCTCTAAATATCGAATTTCTGTTATTTTATTTAACTTCTTAAGATATTTAAAATACCCACACTCATAAATGCAGCATTACTTTTGCAAAAAAATTATAAAACATACTTTTCTAGTCCAATACTAATCTCCAGAATAGTTTTCGATCAAAACTTTTGATATTCATAAGACTTCTCATCATAGTCATTATCCAATGTTACAAAATATTTTAAAACAGGAACAATTTTAAATGAGAATACTACGTATTGTATGTAAGATTCACGTCTCCCTTCAGTTCCTCCACTGGTATATTAACTACCGTAAATCAGATCAAGGGTGAGGGGGAAAGCTAATAACTAAGAGATGTCAATTTTGTTCCACAACTGAGCCTCAAGTCACCGATAATAATATTTTGTGAAACTATACAATATATCAGAATTCCTCAATACTTACGAAACAGTTTTCATTTTTTAATCAACTTCTTCAAACTAAAATTTCAGATTACTACTATCACTATAAATTTAATATATTTGCGAAATTCCATAAAAATTTTGCATTAACAGTTTTTACACATTTTTTAGATCGTTTCCCTGGCTCTTAGGTTTGGCCTTCGCCAGTCATGGAGGGGCCGCGGTAGCCTAGTGGTCAAGGTCGTGGATAGCGGCTGGCGGTTTTCGTTCAGTCGCGGGTTCGATCCTTGGCCACCAAAGACCCGCCGTGTAGCCGGGGCTGATGCACGTTAAATCTGTTCGGGGCCCAAAGTCCTCCCGTTGGCGTGGTGTGGATGTTAGGAGAGGGGGGTGCCAGCTCAGGTGTCGTCCTCGTCACTTGACCGTGGTTCAAAATTACGAGGTCCGTCGCCAATAGCCCTCGTGTTGCTTCTAGTGCGACGTTAATAAAAACTAAAAACTAAATCGCCAGTCATGGAGATGTACAGGGTTAGCACAAAAGAATGACCAGATTTTAAAAATTTATATTTTTGAAATTGCTAACATACAGTGATACATGAATAAGTGAGGCATGAAATTAAATATATATATATATATATATATATATATATATCAATTTTTTTTTCCACCCCTGATCATCAAATGGCGGCCCATCCATAGAATGCTGTCTGTGATCTATATCCAAAAATGGGGAAAATGACTATGGAAAGTTTTACAATAAAGAGAATATACAACGGTTTTTTCCATTATTTCTGCTCAAAGTGCATTTAGATATCACTACGAAAAAGGAGCACCAAATCACTAGAGCATTCAGATGCTGTATTGGTAATTTGAAGATATAGGTTGCTTGTGCAAAAAGAAAAATAGTGGCTGTCCAAGCATCTTAGAAGATACGGTGAAGAGGATGTAGCAGTGTTTTGTTCGAAGTCCACGACAGTTGCCACCCGTGAACATGGAATTGCCCTGGATATAAATTGTATGTAAGATCTTAAGAAAAAAAAATTAAATTTCAAGCCGCATCACTTACAATTGGGACAACATTTAACAACAGACAACAAAATTCATAGATTTGGCTTTTGTATTCGTATGCAAGAGAAATTTTAAAGTGTGGATTTTGAAAATAATATGATTTTTTCAGACGAAACATCCTTCCATTTATCAGGAAATGTCAATTGGCGTAAAGTTTGAGTGTGGAGAAGAGAAATTGTTCAGTTGTAAAGAGACTCGCCAAAAGAGAATGTTTCTTGTGAAATGTCACAAACAAAATTGTTTGTAAGCCTTTTCTTTTGCTGAAAAAATGATAACAAGTAGCAATTATCTGGGCATGATACGAATTTGGTTATTTCCACAACTGCGAGAGGTAAGCACAAATTTTGTGTTTTAACAGGATGCAGCCCCTGTCCATTCATCTTTGCAAGCACATGCTTCTTTACATGAGGAGCATCCACACCGATGGATGCGGAGGGCTGATGACAGTGATTTGCTCTTAATCACATGACCACTAAGATCCCCGGAAATTACAACTCTTAATTTCTTCTTATGGGGTTATGTGAAAGGAATTTTTTATGCATCACCGATACCGAAAATGCTGAAAGAACTCAAAGAATGCATTTGTGCGGCATTAGGAATAGTTCACAGTGTGATATTATGTGTATGAAACGATCTTGATTACTGATAAGATGTTTGCCGTGTTACAAGTGTCTCACGTCGAACATTTGTGACTGAAAATTACCATTTTTCTTTAACTTCATGTATTACTTATTGTAATATGTGTAATAGTTTCGAAAATACAAAAATTTAAATTACGGACATTCATTTGTGCTAAAACTATATTACCAGTCCCAGAGATGCTTAACGTCTGATGATGCACGCAAATATAACCATTTGGCTTCCTTGTTCAAACTGCTTTGTTTATTTTACGCCAATTTAATTCTCAAATATTATTCCCTTTCATTTTTTTCCGATAATAATTCCTCCCCCAACCCCGGGGGGGGGCTTATAGGTCTTACGCAACTCTCAAAATTTGTTAAAGAAATGTTTTTTTTATTGTGAAGAAACTAAAAATAATCAGACAGAGAAAACTTCTGTAAAAATACCAAAACAGAGACAGTAGAACGTACGTTTTCAGAAATTAAGTAAAACATAGTATAATAACGAAAAAGTAATGAATAATTGAAACAAATAACAAATAAGAAAGATACACTCTTTTCTTATATGATCATTTTTATCACTTTACAAATTTATTTTCTATATTTTATTACACTTACTAGTTGACTTAAATTCATTGCCTTCTAAAAAAAAAGAAAATCTAAATATCTCTTAAAGGATTACATAGTCCTTTACTATGAAACCTCAAAAGTAAAATAACAATTAAAAAGACGGACAAAATCTTAAGTAATTGAAAACAAAAAAAATTAGAACGTGTAGTCCAAAATTTGAGTGTCTTATATTTAAAGTTTCCATAGATCGTAAAAGAGAGAACTTCAAGTCAATAAGACAGAGAGACTAGAAAAACTTAAGAAAATATAAGAATCTAAGGCTCATTATTCGGAAACATTACAAACTTTGCAAACACCTGATGTTAATAAACAATATCAGATATTTCTTTGCGTTCGTCATCTTCAGCAGTTAAATTATAACGCAGGACAACAGAGAATTGTAACAATAACATTCTTGGCTGGAATGAAATTTTTCTTGTAAACATCATCTGTCCCTTTGAAAAGTTTTTTGTATTTGCATGTGTAATTTTTAAAACTATTCTTAAAGAAAATACTCACTTTTACCACTTTACTAAGTATACAAATGGATTTTTTTACGAGAAGTCATCAAAGGATTTAAAGAACTGTATTTAATTTGCACCTCTATACTTTTACTTAGGAAACCAGTTTAGTGTTAATTTATAAGAAAAATATGTATAATAATAAAATTTATGATCATAAATATAAAATAAGAAAAAAATTATGGCTACGATGTCAAAATTGCGAGATCAGTCACCAATAGCTTACTTTTGCTTTTCTGTGCGGCAATACTAAATAATCACTCACAACGACCAATTTCATATCAAAATTAGAAAAAAACAATTTGCTTACTTTGTTCATTTATTTGTATAGAAAAAGCAATTCATCTATTTCCTTTATTTAAATAAAAAGTTATTTACCTAATTTTTTTAAAAAAATTTATTGAAAAATGTTATTTATCTATTTGTGTATAAAATAGCTATTCACTCGTTTTCTTCATTTATTTGTATATAAAAAATACAATCCCTTCATTTTTTCGTATATTTCTATGATATAACTTTAAGAAACGAACTTGGGCAATCTGGAATAATCAAACTTAATAGATAAGAATAAAATCATTCTGAATAACGTAATAAACTATAAATGAATATCATAACTTTTCGCAATCAAATCTCAAGCAGAAGTGAGAAAAGTTATTCGTTTTATAGTTTTTAGGCAAAGTTAATGCAATGAAATATAGGTGAAAAACTATTTTTTTGCCTAAACTTTAAAAGACTCCATCATCGTTATATTCAGAGCTTAAGAGTTCATATAATTATATAAATTAAAATTTGAAGCAAGTTAAATTTAAAATAACAGCAATTGATGAACTTTAAGACAGAGAGCTGATTTCTTGTACGTATTACAAACGGGAATTAAAATCATTTTATCAAATTAACCTAATGAATTTCTATTCGAATAATCTTTCTTTCCTTAAGAATTTAGGAAATCAATGACAAAATTAAAAAGAGCAATAGTTTCATGCAACTGTAAGGAAATGGAGAGTATTTATTTTTTCGTAAGTTAACAAATTAATAAAAGGGAAGTATTTAATTATATCTGACCGATGGATTCTTTTTTTATCTAGAATTTTAGTGACATTCAGCTTTTTTTTTATTTGGCATTTACTTGTTATATTTATTCGAAATCTTTTTTATCTCGATTCATTAAATTCTGAAGCATTAATATTTTAAAGTCAGGAAACGTTTGCTGAACTTTTAAGAATACAGGCATTATTCAATAGTAGATACTTGAAAAAAGAATTCCTTAATGAAAATAATTCCTTAATTCCTTTTTTTTAAATTCACTCTGATAATAAGCGAGAGCTAATAATCAACTATTTTATTAAATAAGCAAGATTCGTAGAACAATAGATCCAAAAAGTTCATAAGCAGCTAACGTTTTATTTTTAAAAAATAAAAGAATTCCGAGGCGCAATTAGTGAGGATTTAAAATGTATGTTTTTATTCTTATATTCATTTTTGTTCCCCAGAAAAATTTTAGAACAAAAGAATTTTTTTTTCAATCATAAAAAGTTCAAAGTATTAATAAGTTAATTTAATGTATTAGTATCATAAATTATCTGTGTTTAATGAACATTTACAATGTATCACATTTGGGAAAAAACACAATACGCTTAAAAATCTAGAAATTAAACCAGTTTATGGGAATACGAATAGAAGACTAAAATAAACTGAGTATCATAAACAAAGGTATTAACACTTAATGTTGGAATGAAACACAAACGTGAAAAGTGCACAATTTTTGTTTATATATGAAAGTCAGATTGATTGTTTGATTGTATGGGATATAGAGAAACAAAGGCTATTATCTCCCAGAATGGTCAGTTTTAATGTGTTTTACAATAGATATGATTTTGTTTATATAATCTGTTAATTGTTATTTAACGTTGCACTCGAAGCAATACAAGGGCCATTGACGACGGACTAAATAATTTTGAACCTCGATCGAGTCACGAAAGCTAAGACCTAACTCGCAATACTTTCACACAACTCCAAAGGGAAGAATTTCAGCTTCGACTGATTTCACGTGCGTCAACTCCGCTACACGTAAGGTTTTTAATGGCCTCATGACTCGAAACCGTGACTGGACGGAAACGCCAGCTGCGCGTTCACGATCATGACCACTAAGCTACTACTGCCTAATATCCCAAGATTATTGCCATAAAAATATTCCTTCTTAAATTAAAATCTCTGATGCATCAAAACTTTAATTCTATCCATTGAATTTCTTATAAAATAACCGAAAGAGAAATCGAAAAATGTAACTTTCTCAAATATAGGTTGGGCTTGATTGCTTAATTTATTGGTTATTTAAATCACACTAAGAAGCAACCCGAGGACTTATAGGCTTTTGACATTAATTTTCAACTTGAGTCAAGTCACGAGAATAAAACTTGAGTTAGCACCTCCCTCTTCAAACTTCCACATCACGTCCACGAGAGTACTTGGAGCTTCAACGCGCATCAAACCTGCTACATGATGGAGTCAGGGATCGAAACCATGACTCGACGAAAGCCATACTGGCTTCAAATTCGCGATCATAAACATAAGGCCGGGTTTTGTTTGAAAGCGGGTAATATATATATATATATATATATATACGAGGGCAATTCGGAAAGTAATCTTCGAATCGCTGTAAAAAACAGACCAGCACAGAGGGAAAAAAATTATTTACATATCAATGGTTCAACTCACCTCTATTTTTCAGAATAGTCTCCCCCGTTATTCAAGCACTTGCTGTACCGTTTTACCGTTTTACCAATTACTTCTGCCTAAAAAGCGGCCGCCTGCAATTTAAACCAATGTGTCAAGTTCCTCATCGTCAGCGAAAAGCTGTGTCCATGCCACTTCTTCATTACAGTGAACAGATAAAAATTTGAAGGAGCCAAATCCGGGCTGTAGGGAGGATGTTGAAACACATCCCATTTGAATTTGCGCAAAACCTCTCCTGTTCTTACAGTAGTGTGAGGGAGCGCGTTATCGTGCAGTAGCGCAACCCCAGAACTCAGTAGGCTGCGACGTTTGTTCTGGATGGCTCTTTTCAGGTTCTGCTACGTGCGACGGTAAACTTCGAATTGATTGTTGTTCCATGTGTCATGAATTCGATAAGCAAGATACCTTGAGCATCCCAAAAGACGGTAACTATCAGCTTCCTCGCTGACAAAGTTTGACGGGATTTCCTCACCACTCCTTTATCTTTCCCACTCATGTTTTTGCCTCCATCAGTTGTAATACATTTCAAGTTTTTCCATCGAAGGTTCTTTTGGTTAATGGCCATTTCAACTCCTTTAAAAATATCTGAACCAGTAGTTGTGCCATGAATACTATACATATCAAGAAGTTCTTCATGCACTTCATAGCTTTTATCTACTCCTCGAATATAAATCAACACCTGAGCAGTATCTGACACATCCGTTGAATCATCCAAGGCCAAAGAAAACCACTCAACATGTCCATTTTTGTTGAACAGTTGAGAGGATATATTTTCAGCGATGTCTTCTACCCTTCGAGCCACAGTGTTTGCTGACATACTGACAGTTTTTAATAAATTTACCTTTTCAGGGCACATTTCTTCGGCTACTGCGATTATGCATTCTTTGACCATTTCTCCATCGGTGAATGGTTTTCCACGTTTTGCAATTTCAAGAGCCACACGAAAGCTGGCACGAGTTGCAGCCTCTTGTTCAGTTTTGAGTTTTGTAAATAAAGATTGCTGCGATTTCAATCCGAGCTTCATAGCTTCGAATTTTTCTGTCCGCAAACTTCCTGTATATTTTGAGTAATTTTGAAAATGTTTTGCTTCATAATGACGTTTAATGTTATATTCTTTGAGAACGGCTATGCTTTCATTGCAAATCAAACATAGCGCCTTGTTACTGGACTCAATTACGAAATACTGAATGTTCCACTGATCTTTGAATTTTCTGCATTCACTATCAATTTTTTGCTTCTTTTCCATTCTACTAAATCACACACAAAAGCAACAATTCAAATCAAAATATTGTTACAAAGATGTCTTAAACTTAAACACGCACAAACACGTTTTAAGGAGGTACGCACTATTTTATTTCACAGCAGTGTCATAGGAACTGACTTGTGGTTGCGCCACTAGCCTTCTTATATATTCCACTTACTGCCATCTAGAAGTGAGTGGAAGACACCAGAACTTTCTCGAACCAACGAAATTATTCTGTAAATGCTATTAGCGCCATCTGTTAGCGATAGAAGGTACTACCTATTTCCGCTTGTGTCCACCAGATATCCTGTCACGTTACTCCTCATGGCTCGCTCGTACTCTACGACTAATCTAGAAATTACAGATAATGACAGGAAAATTAATAATATGCAGTGTTGCCGTTTTGCGGACTTTAGTCCGATTTGCAGCCTTTTTTAAACGTGGCGTACTTTTTCGGACTTTTTTTTTCATGTAAAAAAAATACTCATTCGTTACTTGAGTACTCGTTACTCGTTAGGAACCGAAGTAACGATTACTGAAGAAAAAAGAAATCAATGATTACTTGTGTATTTCATTACTTTTGTAATCAATGATTACTATGGCGATACGATGCGGGTACCCCATTATAACGGATACCCATACGATACGGAAAATACATCAGCTTCCCCGTCGCTAGAGGCATCTGGCAGAAATTAAATGAGTATCGTCCCCGTCGCTAGAGGCATAAAATTAAAGCGTTCCCGTCGCTAGAGGCATCTGGCAAAAAAGTAATCATATTTTACACCACTAGTGGACTGATTCAACTTTTTACCACCGGCAACAATGAATGCTAATATGGTTTTGGCCCTTGGAATTTACTGGAGTAATCAATATGGCCCTAAGGCTGGAAAGTTTGGAGACCCCTGCCATAGACTGTTGTTTTGTCTTCGCATTGACATGCGCTACCCAAGTTTCGTCACCAGTCACTATTCTGTTCAAAAAGCCCTCCCCATCCGTGTAGTACCGGGAAAGAAATTCTAAGGCAGAACCCATTCGACTGGTTTTGTGAATCTCCGTGAGGAATTTCGGTATCCATAGAATATAAAACTTACGATAGCCTAATTTTCCTTTAACTCTCTCATACAAAACTGTCCGAGAAATGCTTGGAAACTGTTCTGAAAGTTGGGAGATAGTGAAATTACGAAGCAAACGAATTTTGTCATCGATTTCTTTGATGATATCAGCACTCACTGCAGACGGCTTTCCACTCCGTGATTCGTCATGGATGTTTGTTCCTCTTTCCCTGAAAAAGCGTACCCATTGACGCACTACACCTTCACTCATAATGTTTGGCCCATATACGGCACACATTTGACGATGAATATCCACTACTGATAGTTTTTGGGCACAAAGAAATCTTATCACTCCTAGCACTCCACATTTTGTATGATTTTCTATATCGGCACACATTTTGTCACGTTTTAACTAGCAAACGCTTGGCCCTACGACAGTCTCACTCGCCGACTGAAAGCTTACTGAATTACAGATTGCTCGTGCATTCCATTGAGGGTGCTCCGAACCGTACTTCCAGTACCAGACCCAAACTGCAGTTAGCTACCGAATTGCCCTTCTATTATACTTAACCGGATCCGAATCCGTAACAAACTTCTACTCTGCGTCAGTCCTATTACACATTCATTTCCTGGTGATTATTTCACACTCACTTCGAATTATCTAATCCTTCTTCTTGTCAGCATAAGCTTTCGTCTATCTTCGATGATCTAACCTCTAATCTCTCTCTCTCTCTCTCTCTTTTACAACTAACCCTCTTATTCAATTCTTCGCAGTTTAAGAATATTATCACGCCAATCTCATTCACTATGCTTCTTTAATTCTATCTAATTTACATATGAAACGGTACATTTATTGGGTGAAGGTCTCAAATCAAATAACATCATATGAAAGTCGCCAAGGAAGAGTCGAAAGAAAATACGCGAGAGAACCCTATTATAAGCTTACTTAAATGCGACTCAGTTGAAATCGGTGGATATAGTCTTCCTAGAAAGCTATTGAACCGTGTCATTTATTACAATCACACTCTTCTATTATTAAATATCCACCTAATGGATACCAAATCAAAATATAGGCAAACCATTTGGTAACATAATATCACACCATATGATGTTACATTCCACGATACGGGAATTAATCATGCAGTTTCCTATCGTATGATTTTTGGAAGCTTCTTGAATATTAAAATTATGTAAATATAACAGTTTCCGGAGATGAGAGGGATTTATTAGATTCCCATCTGCTCGCGCTGCTTGTGCATTGTCCACTTCTGTTTGTGATGTCTTGCTACAAATGTTTCCGTATATGTTTGAATGTATAGGGATGCTTTTTAAGTAAGTACCGTTTTAAATTTGGTTGCTGCAGCTCTATTGATGTCATTCCACGCAGGTGCTTTGAGAACCTACGTCTGTTGGTTATTCACAAATTCCAGTATGAAAGCATTTGTCCATGTTTACGTTGTATTAACGCATGTTATGTTATGTTTTGTGTTTAAAATATTTCAAACAATCGAAAATGCCACCGATTGGGAAATGTGAGGTATGATTTGTTTTCTGTAAGCAAATAGTTATGAAAGTTGGTGAAAGTCACCAACATATTAATGAAGAGTCTGGGCATTTGATACCGGTAACAAAACAACGATCCATGGAAAAAAGGCATTCAAAATCACCCAAAAAAGTAAAGATCAAATGAACAATTTCAACTAGCAAAATCATGTGCACAATATCTTAAGATAGTTGTTTGTGGACTTTTTGTCTCAGAGGGACTCAATAAATTCCAAGATATATTGTGACACCTTCATTAAACTGCATCGTGTAATCCATAAGAATAGGCGTCACATGCTCAGTAAAGGGATGGGTTTGCTGAAAAACGATATACATCCACACCTGGCTAGGCATAGCATTATTCCCCCCCTCCCTCAGTATAGCCCTGACCTAGCTTTTACTGGCTACCACTTGTTTCTTGACTTGAAAAAGCAACTAAGCGTTGTGCATCAGGACGACAATGATGATATCAAAAGAACAACACTGAAGTGGTTAGCCATTCAGTCGGCAGAATGCTATGAGGATGGAATACAGAGGCTGGTTGTACGGTATGATACTTGACTAAATGGTGGAGTTAATTATGTTGAATAGTACATTAAAGTACATGCCTTTTTATAAAAATAAAATAGTAGAAAACCAGCACTTTTTTTTTTTTTTTAGTTTCAAAATGGTACTTACTTTAAAAAGACGCTAACAATAGTGTTAAACCTATATAAAGAAGTTAAGACTTTCAAGGACTAACTCTTGATTCCCTTTTAAGGTACTCGACTACACCACTATTAAGCCAAAATTACATTATACACTGACATGAGCAAATTTTACTCAGCTTTTCATATATTTATGTATATACATTGGGTTAATTTTGACTATATTGCAAAATACTCTTCTCTCGATCAATTTAGACGGGAACAAAACACCTAAATAATTTTAGAGCAGTCTTGAATATTCATTTAGTGAGATTCAAAATTCATTATGTCTAGACAATTGCCTGTTTAAGAGTTATCTAAATATTTCATATTTTTAAAATAGATTATCTTAATAAAATCTGAAATAGAAAAAAAATATTATAGATTCTGTTACCTCTCAAATCTAAATTGAAAAAGATAACAACAATAAATTAAAAAAAAACTAGAATATTACGCTAAGTTTCTGAAAAATCCTACATGTTATTGAAAGTTATATGTTTGTCTCCCTTTCTCATTACGACAATTTAATGGGGTACTAAAAGAGAGAAATCAATAGTGAGTAATTTCAAAACAAATTTGGGGAATGTAACTAAATCACATCGTTCATTGTCATTAGTACAAAATCTTCCCATAAAACTCTTTCTCTTTCAGAGGTTTAAATGGATTTCAATAAAAATGGTGCAAATGAAACCCCCTTTCGTTACAAATTTTAAGTGGGTCATTTAAGTAATCATCATTTATTCCTATATATGAAAATAACATAGATAATAATAACTTTGGTAATTTTGAGAATAAAAAAATAAAGTACTGGAAGGGCTTATAGTTGTAATGCGAAAAGAATGTTTTACAGAGAGAAAGAGATAAGCTTTGAGTATAAAAAAATATACTAATCAACTTAAGATAGAGAGTGTGTCGTTTATACAAGTACACATTTTAATTTTTTCTTTAATCTTAAGGGGACTCGGAACCCCAATATTGACCAAAAAATCGATTTCTTTTATTTTTATTTAGTAATGATCTTTGAATCATTATCTTTCGATTGAAGTATTATTTTTGTTTGAACGAAAAAGCGAGATTTAAGAAAGTAAACAAAAATCCTTTGGGACTTGACGACGCCCCTTTTTAGAGATATCGGCTATTTTATGCTATCAAAACTTTTCGAAAGCTAATTTTATTTATTTTTAATCGTAACGGTAGTGTTTTACTGCTTTTTAATGACTACAACTTTCATTATAAATGATTTATTGTTGATATCTCCTGTTTTGTTTGTAGTGTATATCGTGCTAATTCTAAATACGTTTTATTTTGAAAAAAAAAAATTATCCATACTGTTTTCAATATTGTTTTTGTAGGAACTGCTGAAGTTTATGGTTGAAGTTCTTTTAACTATTGTGACGCTTTCGCATAAAAATGCCTTGCGTAAATATAGCCGATATCACTAAGAAAAACTTGCTACTCCTAATATCAAAAATGAACACAATTACTAAATATGTTACTACAAAATAGACCCCTAAAGTTTTTTAAAATATTCTTGAGAATATTACCAAAAATTCAGATTAAAATATTAATAATAACAAGAGGAAAACGGTTTTGAAATTTTTAAAAAATATCTTACTTTAAATTTTTAAAATTGCTTAACAAGATATTCAAATTTTTGATTGAAAACATTTTCTTAAACAGAAATGCTACTTCGCATGTGTCAAAGCATAATTTTTAAATGCTAAAATAATAATATTGTTAAAAGGGTACCGAGTCCCATTAAGGAAGTCGCGAGTTTCCAGGCCGACAACGCTCAAATCGTGTCGTGAGCTCGATTCCTGTTTCAGTCAAAGACGGTCGTGCTAGGAATATTTCCACATTTTAATTGGAAATTAAAGCTCACATCTCCTTATAATATGAAAGCAAATCAAAACAGAGTGAAACCAGCTCAGATGTCACCCATCTAGGTTCAAAATTGCGAAGTCCGTTGCCACTTGCCCTGGTGTACAGTTCCTAACATAATAGAGATCACATTTCCTAATAATAAAATGGGAGTAACACAGTTATAAGTCTAGCACGTACATGCCCATTTACACAGAGCTTTCTTTAAAATTTATATACTTTCAATAAATAATGTATTTTTTTACTTTTAACATACACTCTATAACATAAAAAGCGACGCACCAAGAAAGAATTATTCGACGAAAACAAAAATTGGTGGATGGAAAAATTATGTACAGGATAGAAAGTGATTAAAATTTCAGAAAAAATGAATGATTCATTTCAGAGTTACATAGTTACAAAGTAACGAGCTCAATAAGGCTTTGACCCACCTCTAGCGTAGATGCAAGCTGCCACACGATGTGGCATAGAGTGATAAAGCTCCCCAGTGGTCTTCTGCGGTATTGCTTGCCAAATTTGCTTCAATTGTCGGTCATCAACATTCCCTGGTATATGCAGTCGCCTTCCCATTATATTCCAGTCATGCTCGATCGGAGAGAGATCTGGCTGGCCAGGGAAGTGTTTGACAAACTGTAAGACAGGGTACTGTAAAAGTAACGGTAGCAAAACAGGTCTCAGAATGTAGTCGACGTACCGCTATACAGTAAGTGTGCGTCTAATGATAACCAAAGGGGTCCGGCTATCAATTGAAATGGCACCTCAGACCATAACTCCTGGTTGAGGACCTGTGTGACGTGTAATTGTGAAAGCAGGATCGGCACGCTGACGTGGGCGTCTACAGATACGCCTTCGATGATCGTCAGTTGGAAGCAGGATTCATAGCTTAACATTGTATATCCCCGACATTCCAACCTGATCGAGCCAAGCACCACTGTAATATGGCTCGACAGTGTGCGGGCGCGAGTTGATGTGGTGTTGCGGTCGGTACATTATTAGATATCGCTCTATCAGCCGTCTGGGAATGGTCACGGTGGACACTCGTGTGCGGGACGCACGTATGATAGTTGATAACGTTGAATCAGGTGCTATGACAGCTCCTCTGACAATCACTCTGTCTTCCCGATCTGCTGTGGCAAGTCGATCTCTACTATCATGACACTGAAATCTGCCATTGTGCACCCATTCTTGCCAGCGTATTTCTAATCGCCGCATCGCTTCGATTCATATTACGAGTGATTCTCCGATTTGTCCAACCTGCTTCTTTCAATCCAATGATATGACCTCTTTCAAACTGTGACAGTTGCTCGTAATGAGCTCGAATCCTGCGGTGAGGCATTTTTTCAGTCTTGTGAAAGGTATCCTAAATCGCATGCAACAGAAAATTTGACCATCAGATTGAGGACCACTTCTTATACACACCTGCTGAGTGAGTTGTTCCGAAGCGCTGTAGCTCCGGCTATTCATTCATTGGATACAAAATTTTAATCCTTTGTATGTTCGGTACAAATGTTATTGCATACGAAATCTCATTACAATCGGGCAACTCTTTCTTGGTGAATCGTTTTTTTGTTTTAGAGTGTAAATTAATTTAAAAATCGATTGATATGTTACAGGAGTGAAAATATTATTATTACTACAATACTAGAGGAAAAATATGATATTAGAGTACTTCAACTTAATATTAGAATAATACTATCGAGAATTATTACAGTGCCTAAATTTGACATCATTGTACTACACGGAACATATTTTTACTCAGGAAAAAATTATTTGATTCGAGTTTTGTGTACAAAGCTCTTGTGTATAAATTCGATTGCGATTTTAATTCAAGCAAGCCCCCAAACCATTGAATCTTAAAATCTTTTTGTGTCTGAACAAGAACTGGAATTATTTTTTCAAATAGAAAAAAGAATGTAAAAGAATCTGATATAAATTTGAGAGGCTATATAATAATATATCCATTTTTATAATGAAATATTTTTTTAAATTTTTTTTATAAATGTTGTATAATTATATAACTGTTTTATTTAAATTTGTGAAATTAAAAATGTATTATTAGTTCAGAGTGCTGGAATGAAAATATGAAGTACATTTTATACAAGAAAAAATGAATCGATTAATTAAAAGTGATTGCTCCCCATTTACGTTAGTAAAATTTAAATACGTTGATTAAAACTGGGTTATTTTAAGAGAATAAATATTCTTATATATATACGTACATACGTACAGGGTGATTACAATTAAAGTTTTACTTTCCAAGGGTTGTAAAAAAACAACCACTTTTCAGAATGACCCGATACTTTATCTGAGTATACGTGTAGCAATGATAATTTGTCTAGCGAAAGAAAAGAAAAGCTCAAAAAAGGACCTATAGATGGCGCTGTACTTGTCACAAGAAACTAAAAACAACTTCTGTAAGAGATATGTGAATTTTAAGATGCTTATTAGAAAAAGCAACATGCGCACTGCGCAGTATTCGAGTCATAAAAAGGCGGAGAACATGCAGTTTCTGTTATTCTGCGTCTGAGAAGGTTTTCATGACGCTATCATTGAAAGTTCGGGCTCTGCTTCTGAAGCTTTTTTTTAGGAACGGTGAATGCGCGGAAATTGCATTGAAGAAATTCAAAACATTAAAGGTTTTAAAAAGTGACTCTGATCTGATGACTACATTCGCTCTGAAGAAAATAAATGACAAATACGAAGAGCTGGCTCATTTTACGTGAAATGTGGAAAAGGGAGGAAATCTATTGAAAAATTGGGAGAAGGATGATAAATAGGGAAGGGAGAAAAAGGTAGGAAATATAGAAAATTCTTAACGAATAAGTTTGATTGAAGCCCAGCTTGTTGTAACGCAATCCTGGCAAGTGACCCACTACGCCGTGATAAACTATATAGAAATCACCAATTTTTCCTTATGCGCTTGCGACGCTAATATGAAAATATCCATGAAAGAAGAGTACAATATCAAAATATAAGAATGACAATCTATTTATCAGAAGACTTTAAAAATTATTAAAATATTTTACAAATGATGCACAAAAAAATACTTACAAAGAAAAGAAAATCATAACTGGATTGCAAATACGCAAAGTTATCTTCAGATAAACGAAATGCTTAAACGTAAATCTTATGATACTAAAGAAAGAACACATTGCTATTACGAGAAAGTCCAAAAATGCTAGCATTTAGTGTTTAGTAGTTTGTTTGAGTGATACGTTCAAATCTGTAAATGGATAAAAGGGTTCAAAATATGTCTTAGAAGAGTAATATGTGAGAAAATCTTTGCAGATATATCGCGGACGAGCTGGCTTTCCTATTCTAATGTTGCGTAGGGAATTAGACAAATAACTAATAATTTAAGTAGACGATCAATATATTTATGATGTATATATATATATATATATATATATTTAAAGAAATTCTTGGGATAATTATGTTCTCAACAACGACAAAATAATTCCTTAATGTTGTTGAGTTAGTCTATTTTGTGTGTAGTGAAATTATTATATTGAAGTAAACAATTTAATGTAATATTTCTATATATAGATATATTTTGGTTGCTTTTCCGAACAGGAACCTTATGCACATTAAATATGACGAGGCTCTATGTTCTCTCTATGGCATGATGGGGAAGTTTCGTGAGAGAGTACAAGCTAAGGTGTCGTCCTCATCAATTTACCTCGGTTCAAAACCACGAGGTTCATTGCCAATGGTCCTCGCGTTGCTTCTAAGTGTGACGTTAATAAACAATAAATAAGTCAAAATTCCAAAAAGGATTTTTAACTATGTAGGACTTAAATTCATCTCTCTTATCATAAATATTTTACTCAATAATTATCAACTCTATCTGTAAATATAAATTCGGAAATATCATTTGAGCGCTTACATTAAATAATCCTTTATCTAATATTAAGAAGTAGGATTTATTAATATGTTTATGTGTATAATTATGTATGTGATAAAAATTCCTACTTTTTAACAATAGAAAATAACAGTTCCAATGCAAACGTTTTTGTAATATCTTTGTGCTTTACTTCCACCTCGCTTAATATATATATTTTAAACATTCCAACTTACTGGTTGATGTAATCAATGTAGTTGATTAAACAGTAGAAATATCGATGATTGACAAGTTTAATATCTGAATAACTTCTATATAATTACTTTATCCAACCATGCTTAAATTTTAAATAAATATATGTTTTCATTATTTTAAATTAAGTCATAATTGATAATTTTAAGTCATTAACTTTTTCTAAATAACATTTTAGGAAATATTACGAGAAATTAAAATAGTTTTTTTTTTAAAAAAAAATTTCTTTCGTGTCCTTATTTTAGCAAACTATATTAACATAAATTATTTATGTTTCATTTTAGTGAGTCACATACAATGTTTTTTTAAGCAAGTTTTGAAACTTTTACTGTATATTTACGCCTTTAATACTTAAAACTCTGTTTTGCCAAACATTTTTAATTCGTTTTAACTTAGCTTAAGTCTTGTTTCTTGTCTATTGTAGAAAGCATGCTAAGAGTAATATCAACTTTTATCATTTTACACCCATATTTGGAAGAATACAGTTTTGAAAGCGAAAATAAAACAAATGTTTACAATAATTTGTACAAAATTTATTTCTAATTTTTGTATAAACATGATTCACAAAAGCTCCACCATACGAATATGCAGCGACGACAAAGAAATTGGGCCAGATGTGGAACAATTAAGTAATAATTGAAAGTCTGTACATTGCAAATTTTTATATCAGCCGAATCTGGATGCGATAGTTGAGAAATGAAAACTACGAGTACTTTTATAAAATATAAAGCAGAAATTTTTACAAATGTTGTAATAAATCATGCGATAAAATTGGATTAAACTACTGTTTTCCAAATTGAAAAAAATTACATATACGAATTATATATTCAAATACAGTTATATTAAGTTTTAAAGAATTTTAAATGTACCAGAACATGCGGGAAAAACAAAATATCGAATCTAAGAATTTCTTTTTTGTGACATTTATGTTTTAAAAGTATTTGAGATCTTGCGTATTTTGTGTGTCTAATAATGATATTTTAATTATTTTATTGAACTATGAAAGTATTTTTAATCAAAAAGCTTTTCCCTTTGAGCTGAATATGGATATGATTTTTCAGATACATCTGCATTTAGGTAACATTTTTAAAAACTATATTCCATATATGTACAAAATATTTAACTCCTATTATATAAACAATGCACATAAAAAGTAGTGAAGATATTTTTAATGATATTACAATATATTTTCTTCGAAAAAGTTATAAAACTTTGTAATTTTGGGAATATTATTTTTCATATAAAAATTATTTCTTAAAATTTAGGTATTTTTGTGGTAAAATGTTTTTGACACGCTGTATGCAAGAGAACTCTTTAAATAATCATAAAATATTTGGAACCATATTGTGTAATAGTTTCATTTAAAATTATGCCTAAATACAAATATACCTCATTAACTATGTCAATATTCAACTAAGAGGGAAAAATAGTTTTTGGCAAAAAATTACTTTTATAGCTCTGTACAATGATTAAAATATCCTTATTAGGCACAAACGAAATCTAAGCTCTACTAATAATATGAAAAAGATATTTATCACAAAAGCAAGGTATCTTAGATATAGTATTCCACAATTCCTTATATGTACTGGTACTCTTAAGTGATTTCTGTTTTATATTGTTGTCTAAAAGTAATTATTAACAAGACAGGAAATATGTTAAACATTTGATGAGCATACTGTACTGTATGGTAAAAGTGCAATGAACATTGATGTAACTATTTAGTTGAATAGCCTCGTAACATTGTGTAGGTACATAATTTACATGTTATTTACAGTAATTAGAAAGTGTTTTGAAAAGAAATAGCACAAAAATTTGAATGTGATGTTGAAAAAGAAAGATATTTGAGCAAAAATATCAAAAACACGCAGAAGCATATTTATATACTGAGTTTATTATATACTGATATAAAGTAGCAGTAAAAATTTCATTCTTCACTTACATAACTGTCTGAAGACCATTGTCAGGGAATGTAATTTGATACAATAAGGAAATATTTTGAAAGATGTTGTTTTTTTTAATAGCATTGAGTTAAACGCTTAAAAATTTAACACTGAAACTCTTTATCTAATATTTAATGATTAATTTATATCCCAATTATATCTACTGAAATGAAAAATGCTTTTCTCAGAAATTTCCTATATTCTTAGTTGTGGGGGAAATATTTTGTATCGAAATTTTCATTAGCTACTCTTTAATCAATAAGTTACTATTAAAATATTTATTTACAAGATAATAATAAATAATTTGCTGAATTTACAGACTATTTTAAAATGTGAAAAATATCATACTTTTTGTTCTGTTTAAATTATTTAGCGTTAACAAAACTATTGCAATTTTGAGTGGGCCGACCATATTTTTGAATACACAATATAAAGAATAAATTATATAAGCAATAATTAAAAGTTTCATCACCCAATTAACTATCTATATTGAATTAGACTTAGTGAATTTAAGATGAATTTCGTCTATAATAAATGCAAACACGCATTAAAAATATTCAAAATATTTGGGTACATATAATTTAAAATATTTACTAACCTCTCTCCAACTGTATTTTGGAGTAAAATATCTTTTATAAAATAAATATTAAAAGGTAATAAAATACCGATTCTTTGCGTCATCATATTAAACATTACAGAGAACGATCAAAAGCATCAACATTTTAAAAATAACTTACTAATTAATGTATCGAAGAAAACCATCCCTAAACATTTCCATATATTCCAGTTAGAAGAACTAAGTATTAAAAATTCTTATTTATGCAATGCTAATACTTATTCAATCATAGTTTCTCATAATCATTTTCAACATTGCAAATTTCGTGATTTTGTAAAGAAAATATGGTTTAATAATTTAAGAACTTAAATCGTATATAATCCTTTGGGTACAAACTAATTAAATTTTGAATATTTTTTGCATATGCATAATTATTGATGTTTATAAAATAATTTTCATTTCTATATTTAGACACTTTTTGAAGTGATGAATTTGTATAAGTATTGAAAACACGAGCAACGCCACTCAATAACCTAAAAGTTCTAGAGCATCATACCAGGTATCGATGAGTCAGTCGGCAATGGCTGATTAATTTTTGAGAAATGTTGGAGAAGGTACAACCTACCTGTGATCCTATTCCCAGGAGTAGCCTGCAAAAAACTGATAATTTTACCTAGACTTACCATGTAATTTAAATCACATGCCATGTTTCATATTTTCCAAAATTTTCAGATTAATAATACTTAAGTCTACATTTAATGATCGATACTTCGTGTTCGAATGACAGATGAGTACTAATGTACCATATCGTGCTACCCTTCATGCCTCATTTCTGTTGTTAATGGACTTATTGTACATGTAATGCCACCCACGCAGTTGTTAATAAAAAAATTGCAGTAACAGAATTGACAGCAGGAATGTATCGTGAGATTTTCAACCGAAAATGGATACGAATTTGTAAATTACAATCAGTAGGAAAGGGCAATCATTTTGGGATGATTTTCTACGAAGAATCATAAAATAAAATTAATGGGCAAGGGATTACAGGGCTGATATTTAGGTACATATGAGGGCGATTTAAAAAGTACCCGCGTGTTAGAAATGGCAAATTGCATTGGGAAGAGAAAATGAGGAAGGGGTAACAAAGATCAATAATAGTATTGTCCGATGATCGTTTATTCTCTTTCTTAGAAGTCTATGAAAATGATCCTTATCAAATACCAAAATATCATCGATTAAACTTTTCTGACTGATGAGATCGTCTTCGCCTTCTATGGAGTAGTTCGCCGGAAACAACCCCTAGTTGAAATTGTTGCTTGATTTCAGGCTTATATTGATGAATCTAATTCTCATTGATGGTCATAACTTGATGCAAAATGACGACAACTCGACATGGCAACGATCAAATGTTTATTTGGTAGCCGGATACCAAATCAAAACTAACCGATGAATCACTTTCATATTCATTTTGGGAACGTTCAACAAATGGCAGAATATAACGGTCTCACCGACTTCCCTTAGAAATTACTTCTATATATAAAAAACATGTACTTTTTGAACCGCCCTCATTGAGTGTCATTGCATATTCGTACTATGTATAACATTTATATAACTTACATTGAATTGGTAACTGATTTTGACAATACATACGTTTTCTACTCGTCATTGTCAGAAATGGGTAACCAGTGGCCTTCTGACTAAATAAATAATTACAAACTTAGTAAAAATTTATCATTTTCTTTCCATATACTTCCATTCCTTTTTTAAAATACAAACATTTACCTGGTTGCCATCTACAACAAATGTCCAGTGAATCAGAATAACAAATTTCTATTTAGAAAGGTTCGATACAAGTATCTTTCATGCTGATGATATCACTATAACGCAATTAAAAATTACATTAACCTCAATTGCAAACTATTACTTCAACTAGAAAGATTAACGAAGATTAAACTGCTTTGAAATTCGTATGTATACGAACAAAAATTTTAGACAATAATATTTCTTAGAATAAATAAATAAAGTTACCTGTATGGCAATCTAAACTGGATTTAATAGTAAGTTAACATATCCACAAATTAAATTCAAAAATTCGACCATTACCGGTATTTTCTCTAACGAAGGAAGTTCTAGAAATCTATTTGAAATAAACCATTGGTGGGTTTTGAAATATTTTCCCTTTTTTATTATTCTGAATTATTTTTTATTATTTCTGAAAAAAAAAACTACTTCATCGATAATAATAATAAGGGAATCACTAACTATTGGCCCACAACCTAAAGGACTGTGTTGTAAGCAAACGCCTTTTCAAATATCACATGAGATATAAAAATAACAAATTTAGCTTTATTCATCAGCCATGTATGAAATAATTTGACAACATAATCTCATTCTATATTCGTTTCTGCGGTTGTGTTTATGTCATAGGTATGGAGAAACGAAAGGGAGTTAATGCGTATATTTCGATACCCGTAGTCCAATAACATGACTTTTCAATGAAAAGTAAGTATTGGTGATACTGGAAAATAAACATCCGGCCTTACGGATAAGCGCTCTGCCAGTTTATCAGAGCGAAGGCAGGAAACTTCATCAAAGACATCAAAGGAATTATGGAAGTAACTGGGATTCAACGAATTAAACTTCAAGTAAACAACTTCTAATGGGGTCGTTGCAAAAGCCCTTAAGGTGCCAGTTTACCTTCAAAACAGAATTTTCGGTCTAAATATCGAATTTTTATTTTTGGTCTCATATTAAAATTTAATTTTTATATGAGATTATATATATATATATATATATATATATGTGTGTGTGTGTGTGTGTGTGTGTGTGTTTCAAGTTCTTATACATTAAATAGACTGTTCTCGAGATTTTATACTGATATTTTTTATATTGTAAAGTAAATTGAAAATTACGAAGACTTTTAAAGAAACTTTCAGAGTTCAGAACTCAAATGACCAGAACTTCCTACATAAGAGTTATATTATAAAAAAAATAGTCTATTCTCTTGATAAGGTTATATTCTATAGTATTCAATGTACAAAATGTCAACGGATTTATTTTCTTTTTAGTTACCATCTTTTACGGAAAGTCTTGAATTTTGCTTATATTTGTAGAAAGTGACCTTTTGGCAGTAAAACTATACACTAACAAAACTTTTCTTTGTGTTTTTTCTTCTAATTTTGAATCCTTATAAGGGAATAAAATAAGCATTTGTAGGCAAAATTTAAGTTATTTCAAAAAATTTTCTTCGGTGGTGTATTGTTTTCTTAAACTCTTTCCATGGCTTTAAATACTTCTGTCCTGAATATACTCTATCTTATACATTATATCATATTAAGAATCATGAGCAATTCAAATTTCTCCATTTTACATTAATATGAAAAAGTTTTTAAGTGAGACATGCACTCAGAATTCGTTAATTCATCTACATATATTCAATAGAATGTTTTATATACCTATGAAATTTTTACAAGCATGTTTTGTAAAATTATTCAATAATGGTGATTTTACAAACTAAAAGGACTGAAGAAATATTCAATAAAATCATTCAATAATGGTGATTTTACAAACTAAAAGGACTGAAGAAATATTCAATAAAATCATTCAAAAAAAGCTTATTGCTTGTTACGTTTTAACAATAGGGTGAGTTTAATTTTTATGAGCACAAACGATTTCAAATAATTATCTCCAAATCAATTCCTTTACCATGACTCTTGGGTAAATTATTTACATGAAGCAAATATTTATTTACTTAGTTAGCTGCTTTTATAAATTCCTTCCTTCCAAGACAAACATAGCAATGAAAATTACAATTATTTTTTTAAGAAAAAGGAAAGTAATATTGTTCGTATAATTGATTTAATGAAATAAATATTAATGTTTGAAATAACCTACATTTAAAAAAAAGATGTTAATGCTAACCTCTTCAAAAATTTCGTTCAAGTAAAAAATAATCCCAATTTATTGAAATCTGTTTAAGGACCACGCATTTTATTATGTATTTAAAAAAAAACACTTGTTATATTTAATTAAAATATGCTCTGCGATTTGCGTATTTATGTTAAATTTCCAAAAATTCAAAGAAAAAAAATGTGAAAATTCTCGGTCTATAAATTATACGAAGAAGATTCAGAATAACTTCATAATTTTTAGTGATTAACAACAAGGCTAAAAAAATAATTTGATGGTTACTTGTAACATAACTTTTAATGAAGGTGGGGGGGGGGAAATGTGTTTGGAAAAAAAATTCAAAGCATGCTTAAGCTTAAAAATACAGATTCAGAATGTCTTAAAAAGGAAATATTTATATCATAAAATGACGAAGAAAATTAATTTTCAACTTGACGTAAAATTGATATTTTAAAAAATTCATTTACTATTCTACAATAATTGATCACAGAATATTTTGAGTTATGACCTCAATGAATATTTTTGGTGAAAAAAGATCATTAAATTAAAGTATAACTTTTTCTTTGTAGGGTATATTTTACCATACAGATAAAGGAAGTGCCCAGCCAAAAATTTAATTCAACTTAATAGTTTGAAAATTCACTGTAATAATGTGTTTCAAAGCTCATTTACTTCTAATAACAAACGTAAACACTTTTGGATTCAATTTTTTTTCGTCATCTTTCCATCTAAATTTATTTAGTTAGTATACAAAATAACAGCCAGCTCTACATTAAACAAATTTGAAACATATTTTAAAAAATAAAAATAAATTACAATTGCGAAAGGGCAACTAATTTGCGAAATTAACATAAATTATGGTTAACATTATGAACAGAAATGTTACAAATTCAACACATTTTCTAGAATTAGACAGATAAAAAATTCTAAATGCATTCTCTTTAATGCAGATACTTGATTGATTGTTATTTACTTGTATTATGTGTTGTTAATTTTTTGCATTTGCAATTTTCATGAAAATCAAACATTTACATTATAATCTTATTGATACAGAGCCATTATTACAATGTTATATAATACTTCTGATATAGACAAGCAAATGTATCAATCAGTTAAGACAAATTTCTTTTCATTGAATTAGTTTGTACCAATTTAATGAAAGATATATGATTAACACGTTTTGTTAAAAAGTATTTTTCACATATAATTTTGATTAAACAAAATTTGTTTTGTAAAAAAGGAAAGAAAATATATATGTCACTTTATACTTCATTTACCAATATTCTAGACACATTAATGAATTAAAATTACTCATAACTAATAATTCTGATTCCTTCCTATTCCCTTTGTAATTAATTAGCCTGAATATTTTTACAGCTTTAAAGTGATTAATTTGTCAAACTTTTAAAACTGGTATAAAAAAAAAATTAGATTTTTCAATCAGTCCGAACAGTCTAAGCTAGGAGTGTCAAACTGATTTCCAGCAACGAACTATTCTTTAACAAATAAAATTCAAGTGGGTTGCACAGTGAGTAGTTCAAGGGGTTATTTTTTAAAACGTTTTTCTGAATTTCATTTGGTGTGTGTTTGTGAGTCATCAAATTTTCGATCGTTAATTTAAACAACTTCCCATTATGCTAGAGCTCTGAAACTTTGGGAATCTTTCTTATTCGCCTAACAATGCAATAGTTAGACATTTGCGACAAGTTTTAACTAATATTTCAATAATTTTTTTTAGAAACGTAATTTGTGTAGTAACCTGGCGCCATCTATGGGAGATAAATTGAATTTCGCAGAGAGAGTGATCTTAAGACGAGAGAGATATGAGGTTTTTACAAACTAATATTTAAATAATTTTTTTAATAAACTTTGCCACCATGTAAAAACGTTGGTTTTTATCTTGAATTATTTAAATTTTAATTTACCTTCGGAAGCTCAGTACTGTTATTGTGATTTTTTTAATAATGTATTCTTTTACCACACTAATTACATATGATACGCCAAAATATAGGACTTAAATTTCCACAATTCTAGGAGTTTTTGCATTTTTCTGGTAATTCTTATTCTTCTGGTTTTCTTCGATATTGCCATTCTAAGCATAAAAATAACACTGAATAAAATTTTTATTTAAATTTAAATAATCGGGAATTGTTTGACAAGTTGGTACAAATTACTCTAACATTTTTACCAAAATACTTTTTCATAAACAACCAAAACAAAAAAACAGGACTGCAAAAACGGCTCTGAAAACGAGTGTTATTAGTGCAACCATTGTTTTTTTTTTTTTTATTTGATCAATTATTCTCGAAAAATAATGAAATGAGAAAAAAAAAATTCTGTTTCTGCATAGCTATCATCAGTTATGTATATAAAAGAGAATATTTACCAAACCACAGCTTCTAATAGTAAAACTCCTATCTCATCTGGTGGTTAATTAATAATGCTTTTTTGAGTGGGTGATTCTGGGCATGTCATCTAGGGTAATGATTAAAAATTATTAGTAAAGTTTTTCTTACTGTGCTTTTAAAAGTCCGAAATGATTTAAAACTGTTAGAAAGTGGATAACTGTACGGCTTGTCCTGAATAAATAAAATGCTTATAACTGGCAGGATAATACTTACACTTTATGTCATGAAAAATGACTCCGATTTGACATCATCGCGGACCATACGAAAGATAGGCAGCATTTGGCCTACATACTGCCAGTTTGACACCCCTAGTCTAAACATTTGTTAAAATATAGGTTAAGAAATTCCGTCAAAAAGCCACACAGTTTTAAATACTACAATGTAAGTAATATTGTTATTTTAAATCTAAAATTTCTGTAAAAAGTTATAGACTACGATTAATTAAAATTATCAAGTATGTAACTAAAGTAATATTTATATGTAGAATTCTTTTTTTTACATACCTGAAGTCTTATCAGTAAATATATAATCAGTTATTTGTTCTGAGAATCCGACAAAGAATTATAATATTTTATACATTTAAGTGGAAGTCTAATTATAATTATTTGCCAAAAAAAAAAAAAAAAAAAAAAAAAAACACCACATTTCAACCGACTAAAATTTAGTATAATATCGTACATCAACATAAATTGTTGTATATTTTGCATAAATATCACAACACTTCGGCTAAAACATTGAGAGGATTTTTTCTAAGTTTTCATTATTAATTTCCCTTTTTTTTCAAGTATAAAACTTTCGAAACAAATATAACACTTAACCTACTCCATTATTCTAACAACATCAGAAAACTATAACTTGGTAATCTTCGTAAGTCAAGTCTTTTCACATAATGTAAAATTCCATTACATCCGGTTCTATTGTACTAAAGTGCGTCACCTAAATAAGACATATTCTCAAAATGGCGTTATCAACAAGAGCAATGTCCAATGCTTCAATAGACATTTTTAAAAAGAATCTCGTACGATGATGTTTCGATCGCCGTAAATAGCCGGTTAATCATTTCTTTTTTAAGATTAAATTCTATTTGACAATGGTGGAATTCAGTATTTTGGATTTATATCTTTTGTAGCAAATCACCAGTGCATAAAAGCACGAAATGAACTGAAGAGCATCCGGAATAGAATCAGAAGGTTGACCATCATGAGCAGAAAAATTCGAGATCATGGTCGTTCAAATACATCACGAAACACGCATATAGAATAAAAAAAGATGATTAATTACAAAAGCTAACTCTGAATTCAGTGCGAAGAGGTATAGAATATAAAAGGTTAATGTTCGTCATCCATTGAGAAGTCCAATCTATTCACATGTTGAGTATTGCCACGCCTCTTTTTGTTCGTAATTTTCTGACTGGTTTTGACAAGCTCTCACTTTCACGGGGTTATATCACAAACGAACAATAGGATTTTCACACAGTGATTTTCATTACATGCTTGAAAAGTTTACTTCAAAATAAAACTTTCCGTAAGGGAATATAGTTGACAGTGAAAAGAGGCTCTAACGACAGTAGTTTTATTTTAACAATATTTTAAAACATTAATTTGAAGTTGAATATGTTAAGCGAATTATTTTATATAGACTTTTTGAGAGAATACGTAACAGAATATATATATTAGAAACAATATTAGAATTATTACGAGAAAAGCTTTAAAATTACGAGAGAATTAAAAAAAATTAGATGAGCTAAGATCTCTTTTAGTTAGTAAAAATATTTTTTGTGTTAATTAAACTCTAAATATTTCTATTATCTAAAAAATGATACAGTATTTGAATATAACATAACTGCTTCACATTTCAATAAAGCTTCATACAGATTTTAGAGTCAAAGTCTATTTAATAACTAAAATTTTATCCTTAAACCCAAAATCTCTCCAAATATGTATATATATATAGATAGATAGATCAATCACAAAAATCATATTTTATACTTATAAAAACATTAGAATATAAATCCACTTCAAATTGATATAAAGAATTTGAATTAATACTTAAAAAATGACAATCAAGACCTAGTATAAGATTACAGTACTCAATCTATTAATATATCTTAAACCATTTTCTACTTAATTACAAATTTTAAACGAAACAAGGGAAATAGGAATAGTAAACTATCAATAATATTTTAAGACAGAGACAGTTTCACAATGGTTGCATATTAAATGTTTACAACCTTTATCACATAAATAGAAGAGTCACCAATATCCTCTTTATGAACAAAGCCACTGTGCCAAAATTCCACGAATTCGTCATTACGAAGGAAACTGCTTATCGCATTTCCAGATGGACAGACCCTGTTTATCTTGTCACTCCTGTCCGCCAATTGTAATGAATCACTTATCAGTTGTAATGACTGTCCAAACTATTGAAGTGGCTGAACCATCGACTGTAGGACGTACTATGAGGTGGTCCAAATGTGATTTGTCTCTTTCTGGGAAGTCTCATTTCCATTTCGACTAGTCCGTTGCCTTCGTCTTCAGTTTCGTCGTCATCCTGATAACCAAGACGAAGTTTCGTCTCCATGGCTCTAGATCGACACCGTCTCCTATTTTAAGAGTACAAGAGATATAAATGAATATAGAACACAAATAGACGTTGTTTTTTTTTTTTTCTTTTTTTTTAAATTAAAGTCTTAGATTACTGAATATACGTTAGTAGATATGTAACGTTGGGCTATTCGCGGTTTTCTCTTCATTAACCTTGGGGACTTTTAATTAAGATTGATTGCTTTTTCTAAACAACTTTGGCCCATCCAAAAATGAAACGTGAATATTTAAATTACAAGCAGGTAGAAATAAAGTGAATCTAGGTAGATAGGAAATATATAAGCTAAGCTTGAGACACACGATAAAGATAGAGTGCCTTTAGCGTTTAACTGTTGTTCTTAGTCGAAGGCGAGGTTGAAAATTGCTACGAATTATCGGCGGCATAGTGTAGCCTAGAAGTTGAGACTACCTCAACTCAGCTATTTTGGTAAGACTTTGTTAGTTTGATATTATTGAAACAAGTTAATATATTTAAGGCTATATTTTGAGGAGAGTCAGTATACATTTGTTGTTATAGTAGTAAGTTGTCTAATACAGTGTGTACGACCTGTCTAACATCTCTTTGACTTATTGACTTTTAGATTTAGTACATTGTGTTTAACTATGGCTCAAGAGGCGACTAGGATTAGTACGTCGTCACGGATACAAGATATGTATAATTAAACAGGAAGTAAAATATGCTTTTCTATCACAACAAAATGAAAAAACTAATTTTATTCAATTTCAAACAGAAAATAGATATAAATATTCAGAATTTTGAATATGAAATAAATCACAGCTTATATTTTGCATAAAAATAATATCATAAACACTTAATAGATTTTCGCCACTTACTTTACAATGACATAATGTAGTAAATATAATATTATTAGTAAATCCAGAAAACGAATTGTGAACTACTGTAGAAGTATATGGAACTAATCTATATCAAATAATTTTAAAAAAGACTAAAATTATACAACTAAAGAGGTTTCAGATTTAACAAGATAACACAAAATTTATATGAATAAATTTCAGAGAACATTTTTTGGAAATTATTTTCTATTATATACTTTTATTCATGAAAACAACAGTCAAATAAACTGTTTATATGTTACATAATTTATATCAGAATTAAAACAGTAGTTTCAATAAGTTATATGTGTATTGGAACTAAAATATCAGTCAAAAAATATATATGTATTGAATCTGTATCAGTCAATACTTCTATTGAATTAATTTGACATAATTTTTAAAGATATTACATAAAAATACTTATTATTAAGATATTACGTGTACATATTAGTGAGAATCACTACTATGTACAAGAAATAGTTTTGAATTGGCAAAAGTGATATTAATTTGAAATTGTTCGTTATAAAGTTTGATACGATTTTAATTCTTCATATTAGATAAAATTTCATAATAATGATTATATCACACTTTCATGTATCCTTCTGAGACTTTAAATAAAATTCAATGCAACAAAAACACAACAATAAGACACTAACAATAACATTGTTCAAGTATATTTTGCTTGTGAAAATGACCACATTTTAGTCACCCGCCATACATCTCTTTCATAATATTTGACTGGATAAAATTTGATTTGAAGATAACTCAAATGATAGAACTTAAACAGAAGTAAAGTTGCAGTTTTAAATCATTGTTTAATGCTTATAAAATTTTATGGAGTTTTTTTCTTTACCATGTAAGTCAGTGAAGTTACTTTTGCAAATTACTTATGAAAACTTTTGCGAATTATAAATGCATTTTTAACTCTATTCAAACAAATTTAGATTAAATCTTATGTTAAAATTGGATATATGAAAGACAGATTTTATTTTCCTCCAAGCCAATAGGAAATCTATTACATTTTTGTGCTATAGATTTTCTCTTTTCTTCTTTTAAGACACACCCAAGATTTTACACCAATTCCATAATTAACTTCGTTTCTAAAGCATTCAAATAAGCTACTTTGTATTTCTTTATTATCAAATCTGTTTTGTTGCTTGTAATAATAATAGAAAAATGATGCTATAGTATTTCGTAAGTAATAGGAACTGTCGATCATATCAAATGTTAAAAATATTTCTATTATCTTCATCAATATGGTGAATAAATTGATTCGTCAGCGACTTCTTTTAGCATAAGCCTCATTGTAATTTTCCAGTTGATGAGATAACAGTTTTTTTTCCAATATGTTATAACAATATCTTATTCAATAACGAACTAAAGAATATATTATAAAACCAAGGTCTACATTTATAAACTGGGGTAATAGTTTTTCTATCGGTGTTTTTATTTATCTACTACATATATAAATTAATCATAAAATTAGGGGCTGAAATAAAATGAGAGATTAGGAATTAAATATAAAATGGACGTTAAATAGGTTCTGTGTTTATCAAGTGTTTCTATTTTCAAAATTATAAACTAGAGAATTTGTTTATAATGAAAAATCAACAGAGCTTAACTTCGTCTAATAATGTAAGTAAAATTAAAATACAGTAAATCTCCAGCAAAATCTTCGTGCAAATGTATATCATAAATAACAACTTGATTGAAATATATTTTCTCTAACAATAAATTCGAAGCGAGAGAATTTGATAAACATATTTGTTACAAAAATACACTTCTTAAAAAGATTATTTTATACTAGTGAAAGATAAGATTTAAAGATACATTTTTAACTTTGAAAGAAATACAATTTTGAAATATTTCTAATAGCTTACTTAGGAGATATTTTACTCTTCAAGTTTTACTATTTCAATCGTAAACTGGAGATTTACTTTAGTTCAATTTTAAAGAGTAATCCTTAAAATTCTGCAAGAATCTTTTACACGGAAAAGAAGCTTAAGTGGATTAAATTTTGTTACAGTTTATATAAATTGAGTAATGCATTTGATCTTATTTGCTATTTTGTTCACATTTGGACTTAAAGTGCAAAAATATGTTATCTTTACATCCAGTTAGTATCATTTATACAGAAATAAAAGAGATAATATGCTTAAGTTTTGTTGCAGTTAGAATTAGTAAAATAACAAATCACTGCTAGGTTATATGTTATCTTAATCATATTTCAAGGTTCTTTTCTCTTCAACAAACCTAAACTAACAATTTTAGAGTCTCCAGTCAGATTTAAAATAGTTTAGTCCAACAAAATTTTATATTCTTGCAGGAAAGGAATTAAAGGCCGTGAAATATTTAACAATTATTAAAAGTATAAAAAAGGATACTATAACTTTAGTTATTAGATTAAATTGCTCTGTGCTGAAAGGTTACCTAGAGTTTGCAGAATTTATAAAATAAAGCGAATTAATCATTTTACGTGTTTAATTTTTTTTTTCGAAAGCAAAATCAATGTTACCATTTGAGGTTTATATATAAAAAAAATACTATAATTATCACTCCTATGACTATCTATAAACATTACTTTTTAAATAAGATTTCGAATATTTATATCCCTTATTTTGTTTAATAATATTTAAGGTAATTTTTAAGTAAAGACAATTATCATATTTTAGAAAAATGCTTCTGCGTTTTAAAATAAACTGATGCTTTTCAAAGTTTTAATATGTTTTACCTAAAATATTTAGAAATGTATCTTAAGAAATGTTTTTAAGTACATTAGTATCAATTACTTCTACTGAATTTAAGATGAAATTCCTATACCCATCATACTAAAACAGCAGAAATTTACTTAAATATAAAAACACATGCTTGTGATAATTTTACAACTTAAATACTGAAAGTAAGAACACATCAAGAGTAACTTAATTTTTCCTATTGTTACTGTCATTGTCGAATCTCCTTTTAAAATGTGATATATTTACTATTTTTCTAAATTATATTCTTTAAAAGTAATAATTTAGTGAACAGTGAGTAACTGGTTATCACATACATTTCCCTTTACAAACCTTTGGGGCTGCTTGGTTGCAAGATTAGAAATGAAAATATCGCCTTGTGAAAGATTTGGAGAAAATGTCAATCAGTTTTGCTGTATTAGACGAAATGTAGTAAATAGGATTGATGAGATAGAAGAATTATATAGGAACAAAGGAAAACTATTTTGGTTCGAGCATTTATAAAGTGATATACAGAGTGCATGAACCTGTCTCAGATCACTTCACCAGAAGGCTACTTGAATCGATCCAGTTGTTTGAAGTCGATTGTTTAGAATTACCCAGATAAGTAGAATTCTTCATTATAATAAAGGATTATTTAAGATAATTCGTCCGATTTCAAAATTTCATATTTTCAGAAATAAATGTTACAGAATCAATAGTAGTACATGAATACAAAGGAAAACTGTGAAAGTTTTATAGTGTGAAAAATAAATGGCCCTCTTCTGTTCTTCGTAAAGCTATTTCCCGAAAGCTGTTTTAGAATCTTTCACAGAACTACCTCTCAGTTGGATAGGTTGCAGTCGACCAGATTGTTTCATGTTACACAGCTGGCCACCTAAGTTACCCTATATGGTCCCATGCGATTTCTTCCTTTGCGGGCTTGTAAAAGATAAAGTGTGTGCTCCACCACTACCTCAAACGTGATTTGAACTTACAAATTTCTGCTGCTTTTTACATTTGGAAAAGACACTGCGCGTGTAACTATAGTAAGTTATATCGAACACTTTTGAAAAATACTTCTATATTTTCCCTTTGTATTCTTGTTTTGCTTATGATTCTGTATCATTTATTAATAAAAAAAGTGAATTTCGAAATGGAATGAATCGCTTTGAACAACCTTGTATTTGGTTAAGGATGTGATTAATTAACCACTCCGTATGATTAATTTATTTTGATACAGCTTATTCAAAGCTTGTATAAAGTGGTTAAAGAATTTTGGCTGATTATTATTGCGTCATTACGTCTCTTAATCACAATGATGACAATTCGTCTCAAATATAAATGATTATCAAGTAACGCCATCAATTGCTTGAGAAATTTTTTCACTACTACTAGATATGATTGTAAAGAGGATTATAATATAGTTCCATTCAATTCATTTTTACTTAAAAAACATGCTCTTGAAGAAATGCGAAACACTCGGATTAAAGAAGTATATTGTAGATATACTTTCATCTCTGGACAAGATTATAAAACTTGGAAAGCGAAATTTCAATCTAGAAACATTTTACTTTAAAATATTCAAGAGATTCAAGTTTGTTACCCTCGTTGTGAGTCTGGTTACTTTTTTCCTACTGTAATTTCTAGCTAAATATTTAAAGAGGCGGGACCCAACAGAAACTTGAATTAATGCTGTATGGAACTTCATTTACCTGCTTCGCACTCGTAGATCACTATCAATGTAATTGTCTGCAACCCTCTGCCATCTGTAGTTGAGGGGCCCCGTGTAACAGCCATCAGTCGGGATGTTACTCCACCCCATGTCAATAGGAGGCAATACGGACACTTCAGACACACGAGGTCTGGCAGAAGTAACTTTCTCCTTCACTGAGCAGCGGGACTGGCAAAGAAAACAAAGAAACGTTAACTTTATTACTATTCCATTGCTCTTAACTATTTCACTTTTTTAAACATAATTTAGATGGAAAAATTTTAGAGCATGAAATAAAAAGTAACTATCTCCTTCACTGAGCACGCGAAGGCGAGTGATAAAAAACACGAATTAAAATTTTTATTTAATATTTGCTATAATTTTCGCTTCATTGATTGATTACTTATTAATGTCGTCCTCAGAACCGACACGAGGGCTATTGGCGACGGTCCTCGTAATTTGAAATAACTGTCAAGTGACGAGGAGGACACATCGATTGACACTTTCCCCTCCAAACCTCCACACCATATCAACAGGATAAATTAGGACCTTGACAGATTTAACGTGCGTTAGCATCGTAACACATTGTGTATTTAGTGGCACCAGGACTCGAACCCGCGATTCGACGGAAACCATGCCCCCCCACGAGTTCGCAAATATTACCAATAGGTTACGGCAGCCGATTAACGCTTCATAACTTTGATGAATGAAGTTTTGATTGTTGCAGTTTTCTTAAGTAATTTTTATTTCACCGAGTAGTAAAACTGATAAAAAAAATTTAATTTTTGCTTTATTGTTTTCTTAAGTTTTGTAGTTTAATTATAGAGTTTTGGCTCTTTAAATTTTGAGAATTCGTGTCTTAATTGGTGGTTTATAATATTTTATTTGCTCAGATTGATGTAAGTCTGTTTTAACCTACAAAGATCATATTCTCTAAATATAGTTACATGCACCTTTTTCGAGCTATTTATATCAAATAAAAAAAAAATGCAGATTCTCTTTGTTAGTTTCAATTCTCCTCCCCATATTTTTCAAATGATAATAGGGTTTAGTTACGTAAAAATTTAAGCATGAAGAGTAATGACGTAAAGCGTAGTCCTCGAATGCATCAATATAAAGAAATTTAAATTATGTACTTATCACGTGTATCTACTATTCTCCAAATTGAATTTTCGGATATCATTGAAAATTACATTGACTAAAAATCGTAACAGTTTTAATAATGCGCATCATAATAAACACCCAGTTATTAGTGCCCCCCTCAAAAAAATGCACAGATTCTCTTTGATATTTTCTATTCTCCTCGTTCACCATTTAGTTAAGTAAGAATTTCTGTATGAACAGGGCATTGCGTGAGATATAATGCAATACTGATGCGAAATTTGAGTTATGCTCACCACGCGTCTCCTAATAACCATTTCAATTTTTTAATTTAAACTAAAGGAAACTAAACTTTTTTAATTAAATTTCCGTTTTTCTCAGAGGTCGTAGCACTAACCATCTTATTAGATCCAATATATATTTTAGTCACACAAGAACGAAATCATGAGGTTGTCAAAGTGCCATAAAAGATCTTAAATATAAGTAGTTCATGTACAAAAATTGTTAAAACAGACATTTTAATTTTTATCGATTATCGCAATTTATGTCATAAATTTTTTTAAGAAAAATCATTTTAATAAAAATTGTAGTTTCTTAGATAGTTTCGGAATTATTGAAAAGGTAATCTTCAATATCTCGAGAAAAGAGGCTCTTATCGTTAAAATAGCAAATTTATTTTCCTTTCCTCGATTTCATCTAGATTTACTTTCTCTCTCACTGAAAAACAAATATTGGAAAAAGTAATAACAAGTCCATCATATTATCGGAACGATCAATATTTGTACTCTCAACCAAGCAAAATACACTATTGTTCTCGGCGATTTATATCACCCTACTAAAACTCTACGTTAATGGAAAGAACTTCTGATATTCCGATACTTCCTTGCGTCTGCAAACAGAGGAAGTAGGAGAAAAGAAAACTGAGTAAAATAATAATTGGATTTTGATCTCCTGCTCAGAAGAGGGGTGGCATTTACCGTGACTGGATTTTGTAACCAAACTGAGTAGTGCAATTCTTTTGTATTGCTTTTTTATAAGCCTGTCTCGGTTAATTCGGAAAAGATCGAAAAAATACTATTACTTTGTTACAGAATTTTATCCGGACTACTTAATACAGTTAATGAATAAAAGTAATGAGATTTTAGAAAATATTTTTTTAAAGAGATTCTTTAAGAAAATAGTGAGGTCTACCAAATTTAAAACATTTACTGGAATGTATGTTAAATACTTTTTGTCATTTATGCAGTATTTTATAATTTTCTCCTCAAACATCAATAAACCGTAAATAATACTAATTTATGGAAATAAATAAGATAAAATACGTTGAATAAATATGATGGAAAAATTCGTTAAAGGAAGCTTAGTATTTTGTACAATTATCAGAGCCATATTGAAGGTTAATGGATATTGTAAATATGTATATTCAAAGTTTAAGTAATACGTTTTTAGATTTTTCTATAAACTATAAGATATAAGCTAGGTTTTTAAGTAAACTGTTTCCTTCATAATAATCTTTGCGACGTTTATGATTTTTCAAAAGCTAAAAATTAATTAAAATACTCCAACTCTTGGAAATTATTATCAAGGAAGTAATTGTGGAAATAATTATGGATGTTAATAAGAGGATATATAAATCGCCTGCGTGACAAAAAGGTAAATTTTATAGTAGATTAAATAATTTCTTACAAAAGGAATTTTGCTATTCTTACAGAAATACAGAAAGACATTTCTAAAGAAAACATAGATAAAAAGCATTTTCATAACCATTCTTATTTCCTTTTTCCGAAACAGTTTTTCAAATGTAGAAATAAAGTTGAAAAATTATATATAAAAACAACCCCCTTGCCCTACATATCTTTACACAATAAATGAACATTTAACTGATAAATAAACGTGTTCTTTTATCTTACAAACAAACATTGATGAGTTTTAATTATGTTAATAATGCATCTACACTTCAAAGTTAATATACAATTAAAATTACGTTTTGACTGTTCTAACTTATACAGGACGTTTCGAAACTCATGGGCAAAAATTTAAGGAGTTATGGAAAATATCTAAACAAGCATATTTATGACCTTTTCCTGATTACTGTACGTCGTCATGCTTCCTGAATTCCATGCTAGAAATGACGATGTGTAAGAAAACTCGCTCATTATGTTTTCCAATACAGCGCCGTCTAGCGGCTAACCCCTTGCTTTCCGCCTGTGCAGTGTGTATGGTGAAAATAGCTTGTTCAAAAGTTTTCTATCACCTCTTTAAATTTTTGCCCATGAGTGTAGGAACACGCAGTATAATATGCTATTCTATTAAGCACATCGTGATAGAAAATATTCTGCGTGGTGTCCCTAAAGCAATTCCAAAATCTTAGTTTTGAATACTCTTACGACTTAATCCGGTAAAACAAATGGCAACCGAAACATCATATATTTTTCCAACATTATATTTCACTTATTGCGAATACCTTTATTCAACGCAAATATATTTTTAACACATTAACAATTTTAAATTGTTTTTGGCTTTAAATTCAAATATGTGAAATAAATTTAATACACTGGTCACGATATATAACATACATTGCCTAACATAGTAAAATAAATATCCAAATAATAAAACTAATATCCTAAATAAAACTTAACTTATGAGATGTTGAAATATTCGTTATTTGAATATGTGTTTTGCATAAACATAGTGAGAAAAAGAAATGGAGCTAGAAATGTTACCTTAGCCGTGAGATTTCTCGAAGGCATCGCACTGTGGCGAATTCTTTCTGGGCGTTTTTCATTCTTATTACTGCTCATTGAGAGAGCGCCAGAGTCGTTGTCTTCTTCGTAGATTGCTTCCAGAAAAATAGGTTTTTGCTGGAAAAAATATTGCCTTCATATAAATAAACATTAATCAAGATAAAGAGTAATCATAATTTCCTCTGATAATATCAAAGGATATTAGTGCCAAAATACATCATGTTACCGTTTCTTTCCTAGCTTACTAACTCAATTACAGTTTTGCCCTAGGTTTGAGAAAGTAGTCAATTCAGGTCTTCATTTCTCTCACTAAATATATATATATGCACATTATAATTATTTTTGGAATGTCTAAGCTTATATTCGATGTATGGCGAAGTTTTGTGTGAGTTATTTTTCATTTGTTTAAATTTATTTTTCATCATATTTTCTTTCTTATTGCGTTTTAATGTCTTTTATATTTAAATATTTTAGTTCTCTATATTGTTAGATTTATAAATACATGTTTTATGTTATGAATCTTTTTTCCATGTGTGGATTATTCTCTACGGATTTCGTGTTATATATATATATATATATATATATATATATATATGTAGTTTCATATTTTTCTTTTTTTTTTATAAAGTTATTACAAAGCGAATGTTTGAACTAGTCTATATCAGATTCCTAAGCCTTTGGCAGTATTAAATAGTTTTATTTTCAATTTGTTTTATTTTAAATGGATTTTAATTATTCGGTTTTCTTTGGTGCATTTGTATGTATTTTGGGAGAGTTTTATTACATTTAATTATTTGTAATTTATATATTTGTTTATGCAAATCTTTATTTTAAATGATCGTTAATTTTAACTTTGAATAACTTTTAGTTTGTTTATAGCTTTATATTTTTAGATTTTCTGTTCAGTCTGTTGTATTTGTCTATTTTTGAATTTTATTTAACATTATATATATATATATATATACACGTACAATATATACACACGAGGATTAGAAACGAAGTAATGGCAACGTAGTCCAGAAAGTCGCATAAATCGCGCATGCGCAAACATGATATGGGTACCTCAAGTTGTCGCTATTATCGAAGTGTAAATTGCATAAAACAGTCCATTCAGTTATTGCTGTGAAGCATTGAAATTTACAGCGTCATTTTGACTGTTCTAAAGTATGTTTACAAAAGGTGATCTGTTAAAATGTTATATTTCATTTTCTGTATGGTTTTTCTTTCTATTTATCATTGATTTTTCATGCTTTGTTTTGTACGGTTTCATAAGTTTATTTTTGTCTTCTTGCCATCTTTTTAAGGATTAGTACTTTCTCAGGTAAAAAGGAAATACGTAGGAAATTGTAAGGAAATACGTATATGTCACCTAAAACTGGTATGTACATATTACCTACTTAACTGACACACACACATCTTTTTAGGTGTTATTATTTACTTCGTTTCTCTTTGAATTTTTTTTAATCCAAAATAAGTTGATATTCAAAAAAATACTAATTTAATTATTTTATTAGAGGAAACCCTAATACGAATGAAATAAGAGATAGAATTTCAATACACATTCCCATTTGTACCTGCATTTTAGCTGGGGGATTATATACAGGAGCATAACCGGACGAAACTCTATTGCTTCGATTAGTAGTTCTTGAAAGATCCATACTAAAAGCTGACCTGAATTGATCTTTGATTGGTTCATCTTTCATCAGTTTCCGATGCACTTCTTCTACTTCTTTCTTCTTTAGTTGCATATGTTCGTCTACAGCTTGAAGAGCAGACTAGAAAAATATGAAAATTGTATTAGTTAAATTTGGCAAATAAATATCTTTTCAAATTATTGCCAAAAATATAAATATACCCGAAAATTGGTGAAACAATCAGTTTTAGTTATATATATATATATATATATATATGATGGGTGAAATGGAAGAAGTTATGTACCTTGGCGAGACGCTTCTGGAGGCCAGAAAATGATCAAGAACTAAAATAATGTACTCTTGCTCATGAAAACTTGACAATATTTCTATCGTTGTCATTATAATGAAAAGTACAATTTATCGTAAACATTATTATTGTAGACCTCTTTTTTTCGGCAATCTTCAAACTTATTATTGTTGATGATTGGTTTGTATAGTTTTAATACAAAGATGTAGATGAAAACCTAATCCAGGATATTGGTTTGATTCGAGATTTTATTTGGTATAAAAGGATGTAAATAACGCACAAAGACATATTGCAATACATACTAAATAGTTATTATAAAGAGTTATTTCTGAATGTATTGACTATGTTAAAACCCTTCTTTACACTGCCAGTTACTGTAACAAGTGCTGATTCAAGCGCTCTTTCAGCAAATTAATAAAGATTTATCTTCGTTCAAGCATGTGTGCAGAACGCGTGAATGCACTTGTCCTATTAAGCATCAAAAAATGCTAACAATTGTAATTTTTCTGAAGTAATTAATGTATTAGCAAAAACAAAATCATGTATTAAATAAACGTACATTTTTAGTATATATTCGTGTTTATATATATATATATATATTTACTTTACAAAAAAATTAGGGCCCCAAATGGTTTCTTATGTATATATATGTATATATATATGTGTGTGTGTGTATCCCCATCAATAATTCATTATACCGTTTTAGTAAGACATTAATTCCAATACTGTATGACCTCGTGAAGTTGGAACCCTGTAACTCGGATCTCCTATTATCCCGAAGGAAGATATTTTTATTAAGTCTTCCCGAAGATATTTTTTCTAAAAAAATTTCAGATTTTATTTGGAAATTTTTCCATAACATTTATGCATTTCCACCACTTATTTCGAAAACAATTATTTTCTTTACTGAAATTTTTTAACAACTAAGAATGAATGAAAGAAAAGAGAGTGGATATGAACTTTACAAATATTCTATGCAAACTCAATAAAATCTTAGTAAAAGCTCTTATCGCCATTGATAAATGGTATAAGAGTGCTACATATCTTAAACAGAAAATGTAATTACAAAACTTAAAGTAAACTTATATTGTTCAAAAAGTTGACTTCTTTATCTTTTTTTAAATATGATTCATTTTCGATTTGTTCAGCATAAAGATGATTCTCTATAAGAATGTTTTACTTTGCCTCATTTTTTCGCATTCCCCGTTTAATCCGAAATTTCGATTTCCCTGGCCGGAACTACTCCTAATTAATCTGATATAATGAGGTTTTTATCTGTATCTAAAGGTACTCTTAAGAATGTTTCGGGAATCAGAGAAATGACTTACATGAAGGTAACATTTCTGTCAATGACTTACTTGAAGGTAACAATCACAGTCAATTGAAAAAGAAGACTCCCGAGAAAGTTATTCACTCTTAATTCCGATAGTTCGCTAAGTGAAGTCTCTGAGACTGACTTACATTTAAAATGCAGGAAAGAACTGTAATTCTACATGACGACTTTTGATAAAATTAGATTTAGAGCTTTCAGTTCTCTCTGTACTAAGCTGTGACTTTATCGTCAAAACTAATAAGCCCCATAAAATATTTTAATTATTGAATTATTAAGAATGATAGTAAGTATCTTATATTTTCTTTTCATGAACTAATGTTTAATTATAAAATTACTAGTAATTATTTTACAATCCATTCAACAATTCTTAATCAAGTCTCTTTCGAGCTTAATTCTTAATTATATGTCTACTTTTGATCACCCTTGTATGAAATTAATGGCTTCATACTTTATCGAGCTCACATTAGCTAATGGAGAAAGTCATCAGGTATGATTTGGAAATATTCAATCATCTTTATTTTAGATCATTTTATCGCAAAGCCTTTATTTTCTGATAAAGAATTGTGACGTTGAAAAATTGTGGTTTTCTCTTCACTCTTTTTAGGGACAATTTTAATTTGAATTGCATAACATTTCAACTCCTTGCCGACCAAATGAAACGTGATTAGACAAGTTAAATGAAGATTCGAAGTGTGGTGAGTTGAATTAGGGATAGCGATATGTAAGCGAAACATAATTGAAAGGAATAAAAAGGGAGACGGATGATAACGACAGGCTGATAGATGTTTATAAATTGGATTGAAACTTCGTAATTAATCGTTGGCAATAAAATTGGTTAGATGTGACTTTTGGTTAGAATAATAGGAATCAAATCTACTGTATTTAAGACGTGTCAATATGTGCGAGGGAGCTGATAAGCTAAGACTTTATTCCTTAATTATAAGTTAATATTAAAGTGAGAGATATTGCGTAAGGTGTGAAGATAGTTAATAAATAGTTTGTGAAGTTGAATAATGAAGCGCAGAGGCTGCAGACTTCTTTTTATCACCAATTACAATTCTACATTCTTTTCAACGAATTACAATTTGGCAAATTATTTAAATTTAGAGCTAATGAGGGATAAATGTTGACACGTTTCCTTCATAAAATTCACCAGTTTTAATCAGTCATTATTCTCTTTTATACATAGTTGCTCGTTTCGTGCATGATGTACAGAGGAGAGAAGAAAACCTAGCTTCAGAAAACCTAGAAAAGAAAACCTAGCTTATTCTAGCTGTTAACAACGAATGGGAGTTAAATTGTTTATATTTATTTATTGTGAAGATTGAAATAAAAGAGAAGTTAAGGAATCCTATATTAACAAGAATAAGTGTAGAGTATAAGAAATTATCAGACAGATAGGTTAAAAGTATTAGATGGGAGATAAAAGGTGATGAAGAAAGCGAGATTGTTGAGTACAACATACAGGTGCAAGAAAGTGTGAAGTAATATTCTAAGTATATATGCCTGATTAGGATTCAATCACCAAAAGTTTTTTGAACTCAAATGTAGTTTTTGAAACTGTTATTTGTTGTAATTAAGATAAGTAGAAGTCTCAAATACAATCCTTAGTTGAGGACATGATTAGGTGAATAATCGTTGATCGTTGAGGGTATTATTAGGTGATCAACATTCATAATTCATTTTGACTTTTATCATTCTAAGATAGAATAAAATTAGTCAAAGATTTACTTTACTGATTATTTATTGTGTTTCGATGGCTCTTAATATAAATAACGACCCCAGTACGTTACAGATGAGCTCAGTGACTGTTTAAATAACAATGATGAAGGCATTGCAACGTAATTCAGTTTTCGACGATAGTTAAATGAGCTGTTTGTGATACATCTGAACATATAGTATCTGAAACGATGTCTTTCTATTTTTGGCACACTTGACACGAATTTATTAATCAAATACATTTCGCATGAAGTAAAAAATGATATATGCTGAGAAAAATTAGTCTAATAAATTTTCAGTCAACAACAACAAAAAAAAAAAAAAGCCAAAAGAATTAGTTAGAAAAGTTCTTTTTTTATATTTTGCTTTGAAAAATCTCCAACCGATAACGATAGGCGTGGGAAAGGTGTAATAAAAAACTTGGGTGTGGTCAGACGCCATTCATTACAATGCATAGCTTTGCTGTAACGATTGAAACCTACAGGTGAATCATCATCACTATTCTACTCACTGGCACATTGTGGAAGGGGCAATTGCCCCTCCTGACCCAGTTGTAAATGCATCATTGCTTTCCATTAGGAAATTAACTGGAGTGCCCCTTTCGCAAGCAGACCATCCTTCAAATATTACACCGCTCGTTAATTTCACCAGTTCCGGGTGTAAAACAGTTGATACAGAACGGATCGATATTTCCTCTGCTAGAATGGGAATAGATTTGGAATATATTGCTTTTAGTTCTTATTGGTTTATTCGCAACATTTGCTGTAGTGCATAATTAGTACTCGGCTTAACAACTTTAAATGGGTTAAAAAAGGTATTAATGGAGAATTTTAATAAGTGGAAATTATATTTATAAGTAGAAATTACGTTTCATTCTCTACGATCGTAAGAATTCCAGTACATTTTGGTAAATGTGTCATGGTATATTTGGAAGAATTTTTCTTATCTATACTTATTTTGGCTGATGCAAATTTGATATATGGGAACAGCAACTGAAAGATTATAATTGTACTGAATGACATTATTTGCGTATCCTAATTTCTCTTTTAATTCCCCAGTAAATAAATGTTAATTCATTTGTAAGTTATTAAACTAATGCCTTAGTATTAATTTTTGTTATTTCTTAAAATTTATGCAGCCAAAAATTCCAGTCCAATAGTATAAAAGGCTTTAAATCGAAGAAATTAACTCTTTAAATGTACCGAAATAAATGTTCTTTGTTTTAATTTTAAAGATAAGAGTAACGAAAAATCAATTATATGTATTCACGAAATGGTACATCAATAAAAAGTATTAGTATCAATTTAATTCGAATGATGAGGAATAATAGTGTGGTTGGTGATAAATTGCATGGTTGAATTTATCATAATTTATGTATTAAACATTTTAACCACATACGAGATGAGTCGTTTGAATAATCTTGGGAGCAGTATTAACATATTTGAAAATAAAATGGAATACTTTAATTTTATAATCATTAGATTCATCATCGATATCGAAGTTTTCTTTTCTTTCTTTCTTTCTTTTTTTTTTTTTTTTTTTTTTTTTTTTTTGTATTATGCTACAAATGAGCAAAAACTCTTTTTTTAGGTAATTGAGACTTTAAAATGCTCAAATTTTTTGTGCATTTCTTATTACATTGTTCAGAAATTGAAAGTGCTTAGCTGATTTTGTAAATGTTTTATTTACGAGAACTTGATAATTAGAAAACTAGAAAATCGTATCTTAAATCTGTAAGCAAACCTGTAGTGGCTTTGAGGAAAATATCTGTACTTGTGTTTTACTCAAAATGGGGATTTTTATGATTCTGCAACATTTCTATGAAATTCAAGCTCATCCATAGAACTTTTATTTTCCACATTATAAAATTTTCTGTTTCATCTGCTGCGAATGTTCTTTTTTTTCTAATAAACTCATAAATTTTAGAAATTGCCCAAAGATCGGAAGATTAGTACAAGACAAATAAATGTTAATACAGCTAATGTGTATTATTTGCTATATCATTATTATTTATGTATGTAAATGTGATTTTCTTTCATAAGCAGATGTATAATTATATAGATATTTTAATGTTAAAATATGACTTCCATTACTTTTAATTTTGAAAAGTGAGTATCATTTAAACTTAAAAAATATTTTTTTCCGACTTTCCTCCTTTCCTTCCTCAGTTACTTTAAGTATTTACTTCTAATATTTAAGCAGGGCTTTTGTCAATCATATATCTTATACATATATATATCTTAATTAATTGAAATAAATTTGTTGACTGAAAATTCATTTAAAAGGGGTGAAATTTTATTGAAGTAATAAAAATGCTGAACTTGGTTTGTTACTTAACTTTCATCATAGCAGCATGGTGCATTGTATATGGTTGAAAACCCGGACATTATCTATTACATAAGACTATCATTTTTTTTTTAAAAAAATTACATTTAAAATGATTTAAGTGAAAAAGGATTGGAAAACTTACTAATTTACTTTGCTTTTAAATGCTTAGAAAAGCGAAACACACGATATTTAGGAGATACTTAGATATATATTTGTGATTAAAGAAAAAAATTACATTAGAATTATTACAGAATATTGATACAATTATTTACACACACTTTTAAAATTACTGTTTGGTACTGGATATATACAAATTTAAAATTCTTCAGATTAAAAAAAAAATAATTAATATATAAATTAATAGAGTCTTTACCTACAAAATTAATCCTATTCGTATTAATTTTTGAATTTAATTAGAGTAAAATATACTGTTATTAAGATTTCCAAGCGAGATATAAGACAAACTATTAATTTTTTACCTTCACTTCTAAGTAACACGATAAATAAAATATTTCGGTAGACATTAATTATTATTATGTAATCTCAGTTGTGTTGATCATTGCAAAGCTCAACATTTTAAAATTGTATGTGAAACTTTGTTAAATGTTGTCAATATTAAGATGCTAGTAATGTACCAGGTTGCCACTAATTTTAAAAATAAACACTGAGACAAAAAAAAATTGAAAACAGTTTGTTTCATGTTGAAAGCTTCATTATTGAAAATTATTATTACATTCAGAAAATAATGAAAAAAATAATGAAAACCTCACTGGTAAAAACTTAATTACAAGTTTCAATAATAAATGTAAATATAATAATTCACAATAAGCCTTTTGTATCATAAACGTTTTCCTCTAAATAGACTAATAATACTTAGTAAAGAGAAGAACAAAGTACTTGATCTTAAATATTGTAAAAAAATATGTTATGACAATTTTGCAGAAGAAATACCACTTTTATTCCGCAGGTATCATAACTCTAAATGACTTATGTCTTTGAAATGTCCTCACAGACTGGCTGTTTTCATGTAATGGGCTTTAAAAGGATTTCCTAATACGTTATTGAAGAATGATTTATACTTTACTGCAATCATTCTCAGCAGTTTTTCTGCCTTGTGATGAAATTGTAAAATCTAATCAATGACAATATGGTATTATTGCCTTCACGGATTTTTTTCCTTTTCTTTTTCTAATTTATTCCAGAAATATTTGGATTAAAATTTAGGATGTTACCCACACACATGAATCATATATTAAACTGATATTAATACGTAATAATTTGTTTTAGTTATTTACAAAAGCTTATTTATTCAAGTCTTACTATAATTTTTAAGGTGACTGGAATGTCTTCGATTTGGAAAAATTGAGTGATTCCTCAATTTTTTAAGGATACCAGGGCGTGCGAGGAATTGTGGAATACCATTCTAAGACTCCTTGTTTTTGTGATATATAACTTTTCAAATTATTAGTAGAACTTAGATTTTTTTTATGTACCTAATAATGATGTTTAATCATTCTACAAGTATAGAATTGAAAAGTAAAATTTGTCAAATATGTTTTTTCCCTGGTATTTGAATATGGACATGACTTATGAGGTATATTTATATTTATAGGCACCATTGTGTATAGAAAAACTTTACACAATAAGGTTCGAAGTTTGTCATGTTCTTATGCATCTAGTGAACCAAAAATGTTTTTCTCTAAATAATACGGAAATTTTAAGAAATAATTTTATTTATGAAAAAATGAAAAAGAAAATTAAAATTTCCAAAAATACAGAGTTCAATAATTTTTTTCACATAAAATGTACAATAACACCATTAAAAATTTGTTTTCTATTTTTTGTGCATTGTTTTATATACGAGTTGTAAAATATTTTGTACATTTATGAAATATTGTTTTTAAAAAGAGGTACCTGAATACAAATACATTTAAAAAATTATGTCCATATTGAACTCAAAGGGAAAAAAATCTTTTTGACTAAAAATACTTTTAGAGTTCAATAAAATGACTAAAATACCATTGTTAGGCATACGAAAATATTAAGTTCTACAAATAATTTCAAGCCATTAATGTCACAAAAAAGAAAGTCTTAAGTTCAATTCTTTAATTTCACTCGCATTTCCTGGCACCCTTAAGTTATATTTTATATATATATTTTAAGAATAAGATATCTGTGTAATGATGTAACTGTTTATGTGAAGAAAATCTCATTTACATACATAAATAATAATGTATAATCAATTAATAAACACTACATTCAAAAATTGAAATTTTGCAGAGTACTTAAAAACATAAAATTCAACACACTAAAATATAACTGAAACTTCAAACTTTGAATTTGGTAAAAATTAAGAAACTAAATTTTATGATTCAAACTTCTTTCAATTGTTGTACAAGTACTGAGTAATTCCTAAAATTTATGAGAATTTATAAAGAAAAAATTACATTTTACTTCACAAGAAATAACTTCATTTTATAATGACAAAAATGCCAACAATATGGATTAATTAGATTTTGAGGAAAACTCACCAAAATCCTAAGAAAACCACATTTTGAAGAAAATGCAAGTAAAGATATATTTTTATGCCGTTGCATTTTAAAAGTTTTAAAATTCAATTTTCTTTCTTTCAATATTTTATTAAATTCCCATAAATAATACATCTGTTGAATCAGCGAAGCATCCTCTAATTTTAAAATGAAAAATAATGCAAAAATTTGAAACATTTTAATATCACACTTACCTTAACCATAATAATTATTTGACGTTTTCTTTTTTATATAAAGATACAATGTAAAGATCAGTGTTTTATATCTTCCTTTTAAATAAGTATTTCTGTTTTTGAAAACTCATTTATACGATAGTTAATGATATTATCGTTGTTTAAGCACTTTCAGAATCTTTCTTAGCTTTATTTATTAATAAACTTTTAATTCCTAGTTCTTTCATTAAAATTTCGGAAAATTAAATTTTGAAATATTAAATACCTAAAATCATTTGTAATTAACAATGTACAGGCATATTATAAGAGTTATAAACTTGAGTACATTTTCATAAGTATTCATTTCATAATACTCTATATTATCCCATTTTAAATAAACATAGGGAGATCATTAGAGTAAACATCAATTAACAACGCATTAAAATTTCAAAACCTTGCTTAACTCTAGACATATTTAACTTTAGAGTTCTCTGTTCTGTATTCAAACTCGTTTCCCGAATTTTGCGTTCAGTTCAAGAGACATGAATATGAATCGCTCCGATAAATAATTAGCTTTCAACAATGAACTAACTGAAAATCCTGTATACCTTTAACTTTGATTACTTGCGATACAAAACAATTAATTTCATCAAATTTCTATCGAAAGCATAATTAATCACTCATATATTCCGAAACGCTGTTTGCATTAATCACAGTTTCAGGAAATGATTGCGAGCAAACTTAACAGCATTAGAAATTCATAACATATTAGAATTACCTTCACTGCTTCTCTTTCCTCCTCTAAAAGCTTCTGAACCATCGAAGGCGTATCTCTCATTGTTGAAAGAGCCTGCAATCATACAATCGAAACAACACGACACATATATTTAAATATATTACAACACATATCAAAGAACAGTTGATACATTTGGGAAATAAATAGTTAAAGATTTCAATAAAACAAATAATTAAACCACAGTTGATACATTTGCAAACAAATAATCTCTATTTGAAGAAAAGCTATTAAATTAATAACGTATTTAACAGTTTTTTATTTCAGAATATACATAGATACTTAATTATTGCAAGCATAAGAAACTGTAAATCTTACTTGTATTGGGCGAGGTATGGGAATATTTTTTGTTAACAATCTACAAAAGAGTATAATATATCTTACGATCATTTTGGAAATTAAAACAACTTTATCAATTGTTGTCAATTCAAAATATTTATAACGTTGACGTCTTCATCCGTTATCACAAAGTAAATTTAAGAAAGCTTCATCTGGAAGGAGGGCGTTATTTCACGTAATAAAATCAGATGCAGCATTTCTTTCTTAAACCAATTCCTCCAGTAAAAAAGCCAAGCGAAATATCCAATTATATTTCTTTGGTGGGCGGAGTAACAGCGGCCTGTAAAGTTTCCTATCCATTTCGTCATCGGCGTTCTGGGTGAAGCCGGAATTCCTGAACAGAATGTTTTCTGTTTATCTTTGTATCAAAACTGTAACTATGCAGAATTTTTCTGAATGGAAAGATTGCGATATGGCCTCCAAAGAAAGTATTAAACTTCTATATACATAGAAAGTATATTTTTAGTTAGTTTTATGTAAAGCTATTTAATGTTTTACCTTAGCACTTCATTGATAAAAAGAAACTAAGAAAGTGTTATTTTTGGTTTTACTTTCAACCCCATATATTTGTTCTTCAAATTAATGTTTTTTATTCGGAATTTTTTAATGTAGTTTAAAATAATTATACGATTGATTTTTCTCCTAATTATTACTATCATATTATCAACTGAATTATATTATGTAATACAGCGAATACATAATCAACCCTTTAATATGGTTTTTTATTACATTTATGTTTGGAAGTGTTAGTTTTTACTGTATTAACGACTAAAACTTGAGAAGATATTTTAAGCTAAAAACTGTATAATTTATATATATATATATACAGAGAAATATTTTTTTAAATTTTATAAATCATACTAAAAATTACAAATTATAACTACTCTCAACCAAATTTCGAAAATATTTTGGGAAAAATAAAAAGCTACAAATTATATAGAATTAAATGAAAAAATCAGTAATATATCAAAATAAACAGAGCAATCAAGTTAAAATTATTATTCTAACTTAAACATACAAAATGTAATGGAAAAAAGCCGTGAATTAAAGGAAATACAAATTATATATAAAATTTTTAATTCAAAACTTTTATAAACCTTTAATTAAAAATTACCACCAAGTGAAAAAACTTTCCAAAAAACAAGAAAAATCTCAAGATAAAAGTATTAAAGAAAATGAATAATGGAGGTAATGTAATTTAAATATTGTCCTAGGAATGGTCCCCACCATTCAAGCGTGGCTCAAAATTACGAGGTCATATCATAATTAGCTCATATGTAGCTTCTAAGTGCGAAATTTAGAAAAAAGTGATCAATCTAACTTAAAAAGTTAATTTGCAGCATCAGTGAAATGAGCTATAAGCTCTAAATTTAAGTATAGGTGGGGTTAACATCTGATTTTATTACTTAGTGTTATCATTACTATTAATATTAATATTTAATTCATTGCGGTGCAGAAGTCAAAATGCCTTAATAACTAGCCCGACAAAGAACCTTTTTTCTGGCCTAGTTGCTAAAGCATTGTAAAAAAGTGACTATGAAAGGTTTATTTTGACCCATATATTGAAGGTTCACAATACCGCTTGCACTCCAGTTCTAGAATTTAGATGGCAGCACAGTCTAGAACTGCAAGTTACATGTACCCCGACACAAGAACTTAGTTACATCTGTGTGTTTAACTAATACACCTGCACATAAATCACATCTAATGACTTACTGACTACGGCGCACATTTCAAATAAGTTGGATATCTCAAATAGAAACAGACTATGGCGTCAAAGAGAAACTCTAAAAAATAAACACAAAAATTAAACTCAATACAATTGGGAGGAGATGAATATTTAGTCATGGCTGGAAAAGCGACCTTCCCCGCAGATATTTATTCAGAATGCTCCTCTTCATGTCATCACTGTATTACTAGAGGGGTAGTATGCGGTGACTCTCTTCAACAGCGACGGCAGAGATTAAAACGCCTTAATAACCAGCCTTAGGGGGAATCCCTTTTAGCATGCTTCATAAAAGCAATGCAAAAGCGACAAGACAAGTTTTCTCCCCATCGACAAATAGAGGATTCAAATCATCCCTATCGCTCATGGCCAACCAACCATCTCCTTCGATGCAGTGGGAGAAAACCGCATCCACCGAAACATTATTCATTAATCATTATACACATTTAATATTTACTAATAAAACTAACTTTTCGAAACGCATTTATAAAATGTTGATATTATCTTGCAGGAAGCGGAATCACAAAGAAGCGTACATAAGCAAAAATTAAACTTGGATTTTTTCCCCTTTTGAAGGAAAGAATGTCTAAAGTTAAAAGATTGTGGTGTGTGGATAACAATAACGTTAAAATATAAATCGAGATTGATAACTTATAAAGATATACTAAAATATTTATTAAAAAAATTGATTTTAATAATATTTTCATTTCAATAAATGAAAAGTATTCATTGCTCTTAAATTAAAAAAGAAATCCCGAATGCCCTTGTATATTCTTAAAAATTAATTCCTCGCTTAAAATGATGTGTATTTTAAAACTTTTTCAACAATAATTGTATTATCATTTTCATTTTATTCCCATTATATATTTATGAAGTGCTTAAATATATGTTTCTCCATAATGTGCGTAAGTGTTTCATTTTCATCTGAGTCTGAATAAAATTTGAAAATGTTACAAAATGATGCAATTGAAACATTTTCTTTATAATACAACTCGTTTTGATTCAATCAACTTTTTTTTATTCTCTTAGTAAGTATATTCGAATAAACCTAAATAACCTTACCTTAAAAATAATAAAGCTTCTTTTTACTTTTTTGTGACTCATTATCCCTCCAATGTCTTTTACAGAGTCATTAATATCAAGAACGGTTTATTTCTTCGAATCATATAGTCATTATCCTCGAAACGGCAATTCTTTACGATCTTCTTCTCCTTCATTAGTGATGATCAATCTTCGTTCCAGCTATTCGGAAATCAGTTTCAATTCCACACTTACTCGAACTATAACGACTATTATATTTTTTTAGGGAAACTCCTTCAACAACCATTTAAGAAATCCTTAGATGTTTTAGATAGTAAATGTGATAATTATATAGAAAAAAAATAATCTGTCACCTAAGTGATTTCTCCAAAACAGTGAACAATAAATAATAATAATAAAATAGTGAATAATAATAAAAATGTTAAAAATGCTAATTATTCATTGTTCCCTTATACATTTTTTTCAAAAAATAGTTAGGTATGTGTAGTAAATAATTAGATTCTTTCAACGATGTTTTTATATTTAGCACTGAAACATTATTCATTTTGTTTACTTCAAATTCCCTCTATTAGTTAGATATCGCGACTATAGAATGGTCACATAATTGTGAGCCCTTGGTCGACAATTTTTCCACAGAGTCATAGGTTCCAATCCTGACTCAATTGAAGAACCGCCTTGTAGTTCGATTGATTCCCTTTAAATATATCGAGGCTCAAAGTCCTGATGTTGGGATAGTATGGGAGTTAGGAGAAAGGCTGTTAGCTCAGTTGTCGTCTTCGTCACTTGATCAAGATTCAGAATTGCGAGAATTGTCGTCTGTGACCCTGATGTTGTTTCTACTTATAGTAACGTTAATAAATAATCAATCAATCAACTCCCTCTCATAAATCTTATCAGAATGCTTTTAAAAGTCATTTTAATAACATTTTAATGCTGTTTCCCCCCCTGTAAATCATTTTCATTTTATGTAAAAATCTATGAATTATTATATTCTATCAATTTGAAATCTAATATATATCACAAGAAAGGACATCTAAAGCACAGCAAAAAGGAAAAGTTGAGTAGTGGATTTCTTTCAGAAAATGCTTTCTATGTTCGGAGTTCGCTCTGAATACCATGTTATACATCGAATAATAAGAAAAAATGCTTACCAGCAAGTGTTGGAATTCGATAGAGGCAGGATTATTTCGACATATAGGATCTCCCCACCCTCCCATGAATAACATCCGAAATGACAGACATATTGTGAGGACGGCCCTGCAAAACTATGCAACCAAATCACGAACCATTAGTCAGGAAATAAGTATGTTTGCACTCGTATGGTGCGACGACCCAGTATTCACTCGTATGGTGCGACGAAGTTTGCAGCAGAGTGGACTGTCAACACGGCGACCATTACTTCGGCTTTTCTTGACAATGCAACATATAGAGAGACGATGACACTGGCGCGTCGAACAACAAGGCTGGATACAGGAGGGGCACAATGTACGTCTTTTAAGACGAGTCCCGGTTTTGCATGTAGTATTCTGATGGCTATACAAGTGTTTGGAAGCTCCGAGGAGTCCACTCGTCGCCTGCTTGCCTTCGATATCAGCATAGGGACCCTGAACTTGGTGTGATGGTTTGGGCAGCTTTTGGATACATGACACACACATCTCTAGTCCGGATCAAATGTAATTTGAACGCAGATCGGTACATTTCTGACATCTTACGTCCAGTGGTTTTGCCCCATCTTCGAGGCTTACTAAACGCCATCTTCCAACCAGATAATCCAAGACCACATGTTGCACGTCATGTTTTGACATTCCTTGATACACAGGGTATTCGATTGTTGTCCTGAACTGCATAGTCTCCAGATCTGTCACTCATTGAAAACATCTGGTCATGGGTTACTGACAGACTGGGCCGCCTCCCTCTCCAGCTAATACGTTTAATGAAGTTTAGCTCAGACTTGAAGTAGCATGGAATGAGTTACCTATTTCTGTCATCCAAGCTCAATTCGAGTCCATGCCTAACTGGGTGATAACCGTCCAAGCTGTAAGAGATGGCAGCTGTTTCCACTAATTTCGCAGTCCTGTAAATCCCCCAACTCCTTGTAAATTTAATCATTTTGTTTTCATGCCGTGCTGTTCACGCACGATAAATATTTTTTTTATTTGCTTTCTTTCATGGTGTTATAATTTTAATGGTCAGTATTGCATATATATATATATATATATATATATATATAACATGCAATATATATATATATATATATTCAGTTAACTAAATACTCAGTTATTATAATTTACATTTTCTCTATTACACTCTAAATGCATTAAAATTCCTTCCACGAGTTATTGTTGTGTCATTTAAAATTCTTGAAGAAGTTCAATAACGTTATGATTACATTCACAGAATTTCGGAATATAATTTTGAGTAATAATTGTATTTTATCAACTAACAATTAATTATAAGGAGATACACAAATATAAAGTAAGAGTTACATGAAAAAATAAGTACCAACTTTAGTGTCATTCTACTCACCAGATCATGACTATAAATGACAAGATTCGTAGTTAAGAAACTAGCTGTGCTGCTCTAATATATTAATTCTACTGCCTACGCTCTATAATAAAAAGATCAAATATGTTTTCCCTTAAATATAATTTCAAATTTTCCGGACTATTCAAAAAACCACGACGAGTCTTTAAAACGACTTCGAAAAAAAAAAAAGAATTAAACAAGCCCATCAAATACGCTACTCTAGTATAATATTAATTCAAATCAAAGAAATAAAATTGTCTGTGCTTTATAAAATATGACCAAAATCTTTTCAATTAAATAAAATTTAAACTTTTTCAGACCCCTTAACATACCACGACGAATCTTTAAAATGACAGCGAAAAAAAGATTAAACAAGAACATCAAGTACGCAGTTTTAGCGTCAAGTAGCTGCTATATTAAATCAAACAAATCAATTGATAAAATAATTTATAAAAAAAAACTAAAAATGTTTTCTATTAAATAAAGCTTCAACCTCCTTAATACAATACAATAAGTGTTATAAATGACAAATTTTAAACTAGGCAAGCAGAATCCAACGCAACACCAGGTCCGGGACGGCCGAGTGTTTATAGCATAATATCTCAATACCTTGTAGAACTGTTGAAACTCCCCTCATGTAAGGTGAGCGGAAGAGTCCAAATTCAGTGAAAAGGACTATTAAATCATGTATCTGCACTTGCTAACATAAATACAATTTTTACTTAAACAAGATTAATTCCACTGCTTTTAAAGATTTTTTTTTCTGCTTTAAGTTCAACTTTTATTTTTAATTTTGTCATTTTGTAAGAATAACTCAATTCTATTTATACGTCTGTCAGCACATACCCATGTAGATATATACGAAAATATGTAAAAAGTTGAAGATAACTACATTTTATAGTTTGATATGAAACGGAGTTCTTGAACGTATTTTAGATCATAACATAGATTAATGCTTAGACTCGCCCTACTATTAAAGAAGAAATCTTGCCATTGTAGTTGTTATGATATCAGAATTTGAAATTCGATATTTTATTTGTTGTTGCTGCTTACGAATATTGGTTAGTTTGGTTTAATTAACATCGCCCTAGGAACAACACGAGAGCTATTGGCGACAGACCTCGAAATTTTGAGCCTCGGTCAAGTGACGAGGACAACACCTGAACTCTGGCACCCCTCTCCTAACTTCCACAACACAGCAAAGGGAGGACTTTGAGCACCGACAGATTTAACGTGCATCAAACACGGTGGTTCTTTAGTGGCACCAAGGCTCGAACCCACGACTCGACGAAAACCGCCAGCCACTAGTCCACCGTCCTGACCACTAGGCTACCGTTGCCTGTTGCCTACGAACTATAAGCAAATGCATACAAACCATTTATATCTCATTCTATTAAAAAATTTATTTTCAGCTATTTTAATTTAATATTTACCATTTTAATTTATCAGAATTAACTTTCATAGATAATAAGAGAATATAAACAATAAACTTAAATAATAAATTTCAATTTTTCTTTTGTGTTTCATTTAGAATGATTCTTCTTTAAAATTTTAAAATTAAAACTTATTGAATTCAGAGAATTGAAAAAGTTTGAGTGACGCAAGGGAAATGATTTTCATAAATTATCATGACATTCCTCTACTGAACAGTATTTATCACATTTAAAAATAAAACATTTGAAAGAGATCATTTAAAAAAAGAATAAATAAATAAATAAAAACTCGAGCTATTTTTGTCTTATCAAGATGACTTCAGAATCCCTTTAACGTAATGGTTTCTGCTATAGCATTTATCATTTGTAAAATCACTAGCTATCAAATAAAAAAACCATTTTTTATCAAAAAATAACATTAATATCATTTCCTTTTTGAACCGGAAAAAATGTTTGTAGAAGTCTTTCTATTTCTCCGCTGTGATATTCGATCCTGCCTAATGATAATTGATTCTAACTTCTACTTTTGTGTATTAAATTTTTTTCTGTGTTTATCACATGTTTGTTTTGAATTTAATGTATAATAATGAATATACTTTGTCAGTATATAAAAACGCTATTTTTAAAAACGTTGGTTTTTATGTCGAATTATTTAGTTTCTGATATATATAAATAAATATATATGTGTGTGCGTTCTAATGACATCATACACAGAAACAATTATGACCATTCGTCCTAATGCGCTGTTAATAAGTCTTGACCAGTAATCCAATCATATAAAAAATATGTTTAAGTATCCGATGACACACACAATGTTTTGGATTTTTTATTCATAATCGCTCTTTCTAAATTTGAAATACATAATTTGTTAAATTCATACAGTTTCAAAAGTTTATGACCTTAACAAGGGTAAAAGCATACATTTACATGAAAAGTAAAATATAAATTAAAAAGCACAACATAACTAAAATTCGCAGTTAAAATTCGTAAGTCGTTATACTTTCGTTATACTTTTAAAATAACATTACCTCATTGTAATGAACATAATCATTCTTCAAATGTATAATACCTATCCGCAATTCTATAATTTTAAAAAAAAATGCATGCATGGTTCAGTAGCGAAACTGGTAGGACGAAATATCGAATGAAGAAAAAAAGATGTCAAAATTGCTTGAAAATAACAGTATTTGGCACGAAAAGGGTATGTTTGTAGTTTACTGATGAAACTATCCAAATTCTAGAAACGCATCAAAAATAGCTTAAGGTTCAATTCCATCAAAACATTTGGTTTTCATAGCGCTAGCTCGAAATGGAATTAGTGGTTTAAGTCAGTTTTTCCACTCTTTAAATCACATTAGTTAGCTATAAGTTGGTTTCCTACCCACTCAAGTGCAGTGACTTACCGTATTCTTCTTCTAAGGAATCTTTATTTTTCCCCCAACAATTTTGGAGCCATAAGCGTCTTATGACAACTATGTGGATGTGGTGGATCTACGAGTTTGATCATTATCAGCTGTAATGTAAGCATCAAATGGGCTATCGAAAGCCGCGGAAAAACTTTTCAAAGTCGCTCTTCTGCATAGCAAAGCGTTATATACTGCTGAAAAATGTTCATTGATATTGATGGCTACGATTTTTTTTCATATACAGAGAGAGATTTATTTCTCTAAAAGGAAAAAGCGTAAAATGGAATAGAATATAAAATCATAAAAACATCGAAGTAATACTGACGATATTAATTCTAATTTAACGGATAATTTGCTTTCTAAGAAAAACAGTATTTCTAAATTAATAAATTATTTGGTTTTTTTAAATCTAAGTTCCTCTTGACATTCATTAATTGCAAAATATATCAGATTTTCATTAAAATGGGGGGAACACTTTGATACTCATAAGACAATAAATATTTTAAATTAGAGCAGCATATATGGCAAATTTGTGTCATTTTCTCTAAATAATAATTATAAATATTATTGTATTTATTATTTCATTTAAAACTGATGAAATATTTCTGGCTTAGTTGCTATTAGCTTAAAATCTCTGTATCAATTATTGATAAATGAGTGTGATAAAAGAAATCTGTAACATTGTAAAAGATTATGGTAAAGAAACAAAACTTTACTGATTAGAAATCGTATAAGATATAGAAGCAAAACAATAGCGCAGATTTAATAACTTATTTTAATTTGATACTTTCTAAGTAAAAGAAATCTATTTCTAGCAAACACATGCGTGATTGGTAACATCAATACATAAAAAAAGAACTGAAAAACGTTAACCACTATTGTGTGACAAAGAATCATTTTCTTAAAAAAAATTTCATTCCTAATGGTGGTGAAAATGGAAATATTTTCAATTTCTGCAGCCCATAAATACTGAATCCTGCTCAAAAAATATTCTGGATACTATTATACGTTAGAAAAGATTACATTATGTTACATTTTTGTTAGAGATGATAAAATAAAATGTATGTCCTTTCATAAGTAAAAGATTGCAAAAAGAAGACAGCGTTTTATTAATTATCAGGTAAAAGTTATGAATATTTAACTTCTTTTTGAAATCTCTCTGGTGTCCTAGCTGCAGTAGTGAACACAAGGAATGTATTCATTTTACACATACCTTCAGGCCTTCACGCTCTCATTTTCATTACGTAATAGAATCGCGATTACTCAAGGTAACATGGATCGATACTACTTCGGATATTTGAAGTTTTAATGATGATCAAAAAATTATTTTGGATTATTCATTATAAGTATAAAATTTTTATTAACTTACTTATTCCAATGCTATTTCTAAGTTGTTGTTTTTTTGAAATCATCCCAATTTTGCTGTTACTTAAAATTAAAGACAGATGTACAGTTATAGACAGATGTATGTATAGTTTAGAATTACAATATAAAAATGAAGCTACTCATATACATATAGCCAAGTAAACTATTTTTACTTTTTTTTTTTTTTCATTTCTTAATAATTTCTACTAGTACAGATAGAACGTGGATCCAAGTTTTTTATATTTACATTTTTAATTTCACAAAATATAAAAATAATGGTTATGATTTACAACGTGGGTTTTATCGTGATTTTCTTCAACTAACACATTGAGACTTTTATGTGGTGTTGTTTGAATTGAAAATCTCTCCTAATGAATTAAACGTGACTTGCTTGGATTATAGTTATTTAAATGAAGAAATACAAATTAGGATATAGTTATTGAATGAAATAAATCTTATTATTATCAAAATGAAGTGAAGAGGTATGAATAATTGCAGTTATAAGCGTTGAAAAATTTAGTTAGTGGTATAGAGAGTTAGTGGAAATTATAAGCGAATGAATAACAATCGGTTAGACAAGTGTGGAAGATTATCATTAAAGCCAGGAAAGATCTACACAGGGTAAGTGAATCGGACCATCATCTCTAAATCAACCGAGTGACCTGCTAAAGTTTAATAGATAATTACTATATTAATATTTAGATCAAGATCTTAGACTTCATAGGGAATATCGATATAATACGTTAGAGACTGACTCTTGAATAATCAAACAACAGAATAAAAGCAATTTTATTTCCTTCATTGCCGAACTGTATTAAATTGTGTGACTGTGATGATTAATAAATCACTAAATAACATTAATAATGACACAACAATAACTTAGTTTTCACTGTTATTTGCTTTTACAAATGAAAAATGGGAATTTATAGCTGTATCAAATGAATTTTCTTTGCCTTTGTAATTAGCATGAATAGTTTCATTGTTATGGTTTTCTTTCCCATTTCTATCAAGTAAGGCGTTGCTTTTGTTACAATTATTCATTTTTTCACTGCTACTTGTTAGAAATATTCCATCCTTACATTTCTGGTAGTATTTGTATATTAAATCTACAAACAAAATTAACCATTATGTACAATAAGCCAATATACACTTGTTTAATTCTTTGTACTTCAATAAATAACATACTTTTAATATTTGTTTTGAATTATATATTCATTTGTCATATGTTATTAAAGTTTCATTCACTTTAATGTTTATCGATTTGTTGGTTGGTATTATTAACGTCGCACTAGGAAGCAATACGAGGGTTATTAGCGACGGACCGCGTAATTTTGAACCCTGTACAAGTGACGAGGATGACACCTGAGCTGATACTTCCCTCTCCTAACTTCTACGCCACGCCTTTGGAGAACTTTGAGCCTCAACAGATTTAACAGCTCCGGCTACATGGTGGGTGTTTAGTGGTATTAAGGCTCGAACCCACGACACGATGAAAACCGCCTGCCACATGTTCGCGACCGTAACCACTAGGCTACTGAGGCTTAATGTTTTTCAGACTGCAAGCTTAAAAACAAATAAAATATATTACCTTCTAAAAGTATAAAAGTAAACAAACATTTTTCCCTCTGCAGTATTTAAAAAATGCAAGAAATATTATTCAGTTACCTGTTAAACTTATTGAAACATATGAAAAATATTTGTTTACGTTTAGATGTTATCAATAATTTCCAAAAGAAAGAAAAGACGAGTCTAGATAATGTTTATATACATGCTCTCATTTTTTTTTAATTTTGGAAAAGTAATAAACATTGTAACTTTGGTGTGAAATGTACAGTATTTAATGTCTCAGATAGAAATGGCTTCTCCAATTCAATAAAATATCGAGCGATTAATTAGATGTAAATGCCCTGTCACGGACTAATACAATATGATAGATTAGGAATTATAGTAAATCTTATGAGTACATAGCTGCTGCTGCTTCATTCGGGTTCCTTAGGGGCTTGCCTTCTTTAGGCAAGTACGGGAATCACAACCCCGAGACATCCTAGAGATCTTTTTCTTTCCCATGGGTTTTATTGTCTTTGGTAAACACGGATGACAAACCACCAGTATACCCTAACGATTTTTCTCTATTTTTGGCCCTTCTTCTAGTCAATCAATTTTTAATTTTCCTTTTTTCAGATGTCTAGACTATAATTACATCTAGTTTGGCTCCGCATACCCATATTTGGCTCTTGTGTCACTAATCATCACATCACATTCTTCATTCAGTCTACTGTTACATGGATAGCAAAAAAAAAATTACCGACGTATTTTATTTCTTGGTCCAACATTTGAACAAGAATAAAAAAAGGAGTTTTGGAACAGGGAAAAAAATTACGTTTATATAAACTAATTTTTTTTAAGTAACTGATTGCTTGAAAGTATTGTTACACAGAATGGAGGAAAAGTCATATTAAATCCATGATCGGGAATACGTCAGCATCGCATTTTACTATCTTAAATTTTAGAAAGATATACTTAAGTGACAACGAACTCAGTCAAACCATTAAACATTTGAATCAAATTCTAAAAAAAAAAAGATCATTTTAAGTGGGAGAAGTATTCTAAATGGGAGTCCCATTGAAAGAATAAAGTATCCAATTCTATCTCTCCCATAGTTTCAAAAAAATTTCATTATCAAATTTCATCTTTTGAATATCCACAAATGGTAAAATAAGGATTTTGGCTATTTAAAGTTCGTTAATTCCTTATGCTTGCAATAAATATATCTTGGCTTTTAAATACAATATCATATAAACCTATAATTATACATTTTAATACATAAATAAACATGCTGCAAATCTGATACCAATCTGAAATAAGACTTAATAAGTTCTGTTGTACAACTGAAATAATGATAAAAGGCAATTGTTGAGTGAGAAAGCTGATTGTTTTTGCTATACTGGCTAAGTGTGGAAATATAGGTTAAGGCGATTCCGTTCAACGTACCTTTAAGAGATAGGATTTTCCTCTTTGTTCCTCAGAAAGGATTGCCTTTCGTCCTATGCTCGAATTCAAAAGCGAGCATAGGATAAGATTGTACTCCGTGCCAGCTTTTACCTGAAATTAACTTAGATTACGTTTCTCTCGAATAATTCAATCTCTCAAATAATATGCCTCATATACTGTATATTCGCACTGAAAACATGTTACATTTTATGTTCTGAATTCGAGGAATAAACTTCTCCGGGCTGTTATCGATTTGAACACTACTATACAGGAAGTGATTTAAAGCAAATGTCAATCACCTCGTAAACTGAGTGGTTAGAATTTGGTGTTCACGTTTAGATATTGTAATCAATAAAGTAGTAAATTAATAAAAACGTAATTAGATTATTTAGACTTATTTTTGAATCTAATAAAATGAAGTACACTTTTTCTAGCTTGATTTTTCTTTGATATTTCAGGAACTGATAGCTGAAACATATGTCCCACTTTAAAGAAACTAAGTCATAGAAGTTCAATAAAAATTGAAAGCAAATCAAATCTAACTTTTTGTCAATTATTCCTGCTGATGCGACCTTTCCAGCAAATTTAACTACCTATATATACATATATATATATATATATATATATATATATATATATATATATATATATATATATATATATATATATATTTAAAAAAACTAACACAATCCATTTGAAAATTCAAAGAATTCGAAGAAAATGTGTTACTCTTTGCGTTTTAGTTCGTTAGCTGCATTATATATTGCATTACACACGATATTATATATTGTATTATACATATATTATTTTCGAATCTGTATCTATACCGATACCAATAAAACATAACAATATGTAATTAACTTAAAAAATAAATTAGCCTACCTTGATCACTTATAGTTTTCATTTAAGAATATCAAATTTTAGTGAATTTAATTTTTCAAAACATTTTCAAAAAGTGACATATTAGTGAAATTTTCGTAATTTAATACAAACAAGAATTCAAATTATTATTGCTTATGGTAAGAATTTACTTAAAGAAAATCATATATTTTAAATAAAGTGAGATATATAATATAATATATAAATATTTTTAAGAAAATTGTTTCATAAAATTAGCAATTTGTATCCAAAATATGTATACAAAATTAAAATTTCAGAACAATGAATAACGTCATAGTTATATATATCACACATATTCTTATATAACAATTCTAATAATTTACTCATGAATTTTCATACCTAGGAAATACACTTATAAAACTATTTTTGATGAAACTCAAAGGAATTAAATTTATTTGTATTAAATTTCTTAAAAATATTTGTATGAACCCAAACAAATAAGATATAAGCAATTCCAATTTACTCAAAAATAATGTCAAGAATTTAAAAGTTGTACTCATTTTTTTGCCAATATTTTATAATTTACTCCTACGAACATCATTTTAATAAATATTTAAATTTTTATATTTAAAACTATTTTTCATTAAAAATTCTTCACCTTATAAATTTATTGTGATTAATCAGCAATAAAGTTTGTCTACTCTCCCCTCCTCTTTCTGATAACATATAAAAGTACTATTACTTATCAACAACTCAAAAGTTTGACTAACATACATTTTGAATTTCTTTAAGCTTAGAAACCAGTGTATGAGTTTTTAAATTATTTATAAGCATCTATTTAATCTCATTCTGTTTCCAAAGAACATTTCTCACGATGAAACAAGTGAACTGGAAATTCTTTAAACCTGAGATTCTCTCAAGTGAAAACTGCATTTTTGCTTTCAAATCTCTTTCTTCGTTCTGTGATATTTTTCTGTATAGTTCAAAGCACTATTCACGGTGCCATCCTTGTGAATTACGGCGTCTTTCTTCGAAGAAAATGGGTTTAGTGCCTCCCCGCAAAACATCTGTCAAAATATATGACAGTATATGGAAAGAGAAAAAAGATGTCGATAAATAGTTTCAGAACGGGAAGTCATCTATCACATTCACTCAACCTTAGTACTGAAACTCAGCCCAAGCTCTATATAGATGTGATGCACTTTTTTATAACTTAACGGGTCCTTTATCACTCAAATCAATATTTCATCTACCCAGCAATATATCTGTATAATGTAATAGTAGTAAGCTATAAAAAGGATCTAATTTCCTTTTCCTTCTGCCAGAAATTGGTCACCTTCCGACTCATTAAAGATCTAAAACTTCCAGTTTTGCAGAAGAGCGTGTTCGGAAGGATAAGAAGGCTGCACATCAGTTTATTAATAGCATAGAAGAAGAAAGAATGTTTATATCGGCTTGATAGTAGAAATAAATCAAAACAATTATGCTTACAATGTATATTCGAATACTAAACTGCACTTTGAATGATTCCTTTTAAACACTGAGTGTGATTATGTATAAGATATTAACATACTTTTTAAAACATGATTTTTATTTAATATTCCTCAACATGAAATTAAAAAAAAAATTAACATCATCAGTGTTTATGAATACATGTTTATATTATTTTTAGAGTGTAAAGCAAAAGAATAATAAAAGAAATCTTAGGAGTTTCTGTTCATTTTAGCTCCATATTTTGGCTATCTAAAGAGAAATATCAAAGGAATTGTTAAAAAAATAAAGCAATTAAGTATTAATTAAAAAAAGGGTTGAAATCTTATCCTATTTCAATTCAAGATTTTCTAGATTTTCTAAAATATTACATCAACATATAAATATCCTTTGAAACGAAAACAAAATTATATCAGCTCACCTTTTTATTAAAGCAGTCTGGAGAATTTTTGTCATCTTTGTCCAGATAGCTCGAGCCTTTACAAAGTGATAGTAAAGGAATCGTCATGGTTGAACGCACATTATACGTACAGTATATGAAGTAAAAAAAACTACACCACGAATAGAAGGATACTGATGTGAATTTGGTGTATTGTATCGCTCAGAAAAAAAAATTCTAATAAGTATATGGTTGAAATCATACACTATATAATCGTATTGAAATTTCTTCTTGTAAAGTCGCAAATAAATATCCTCTGAATCTTGAACAGTTTCTTAAAGTAAATTTGTTTATCCTTATTATCAGGTGTTCCATAATTTTCCACAGCAGAGCAATTATTCTTTAAACATAGCATTATTTTTCAATTATATCGATTTCAGTATGTTCATTAAATACATTTAAATATTCTTCACATATTTTGAAATTGCATAATAAATTCAACAATGAAGATACAAATCTATTGATAACCTGAATTGTTTCAGCATTTTTCGGAATTCATAATTTTGTTAAAGTTTTTAAAATCATATAAAAATTGTCAACATAATTCAGGAAATAAAATGATTTTTAATAGTCTTCACCTTTTCTTATCTATTTTCAGTCAATTTTTATATTCATAATTTTTTTCTTCGGTGTCATTGTCATTGATTTTGTTCATATGGTTCTAATCCAAAAAAAAATATCTTCAAGACGTGATTCATTATTATTTTTGGCATACGTATAATTTTCGTTTTTTACAGAACTAACATAATATCTGCTACATTAAACAAGATTTTTGGTGTATTGCATGAACATAATGCACAAACAGTGATAAAATTTGTTTAATTTTGTTCATTTATGTTAGCTGTTGCAATATTATACCATTTTTAAGCTAATTTGTTACTTAGTGAAATGTTAACAATATTTTCAATCATTATCCTCTTATACTTATTTCAATCCTTATTCTCTCATGCTGATTTTTTACTAAAGCATAAAAGTTTTTTCCTACAATTAAGGCATAAATCAATCACTTTTTAAAACTTGTATACTATTTTTCGTAATAATTTAGCCTTTCAAATAACACCAATCGATACAATACACTCTCTATTTAGAAAGAATTGCGATCCTATGAACGAGCCACTCACAACAAAAATAGAAATTTTCAGCTGCTCTGAAGCAACTGTTAACACCACCTGCTGCTAAATGATAGATAAAAGTCAAACTGGCTACTATACCTGAACGTCTCTGAACTTGTTGCAGCCAAACCCTTGCCACTTTGGCGAGGAAGCGGGAGGTCCAGAAACGGCTTGAAAAGCCATTGGATACGCAGGTTCCAGAGGGATTTGAAAGAGTTTCATCCAGTACTGATGGCTGCCACGGGACCTTCTCCTTGGGGACCCGGTGGTCAGTGAATCTCAAAAGTAGGCCAAAGGCTCCATTGCCTTTCGTGTTGCCTGGAGACGCTCAATCTCCTCTAAAACAAGAGCTTGGACGGCAACTATTAGCCACTCGCTGACCATTCCGTTTTCCGGGCACGTGCGTTACCATGGTCACCCGGAGAAGCCAACAAAGTTCCGATGGGATGTTCTGCTCCAATGATCCTACAGCGATTTGTCTTCATCGTGCTAATCCTTGCAGGGCTCTAACCGCTGTTTATTGTCTGACCACTCACCCAGTTTACGAAATTTGTGGTTTTTCGGCGTAATCATGCAAAATTCTCCCTAATATGTATGACGTGATTAAATCACTTGCTTTTTGCTATCATTATTCATTCAAACATACATATAGAAGAGGAGATGTTGAATTAATTATTAATTGAAACGAATGGTTAGGGAATATGTATTTATTTGAAACCATGTATTCTTCTCTCGGAATTGCGCTTTCACAATGGTTATTTCGTTCTAATAATTTTGCGGTGGCTGTATTTGTTCTAATAGATTTTTATTTTATTTTTCTAAAAACAAAGAATCGGGGTGGTTCTAGCTTAGTTTTTTAGTTAAATATGTGGATTATATTCGTTCTATTTCCCTGTAATATCTTGGAATTGCTTCAATCCTGATTTGCTTTAGTTTATGCGTTGTTTGTTCATACTTTTTTTTGGAATAATTCTTTGTAAAAATATAAAGTGCATAATTACTTATTTGAATAAGATTCATTAAAATATAATATGAATTTCAAATTTCTTTTCTATGGAGTAATAAAATGGACAGTTAGAATAAATACTTACAAAAAATAATTTCAATGCAATTTTCCTCTCCGGACATAAAATTAATTTAAAATTTATTGTTATACTCTCTTGATCTTACTTGCTAATGCTTAAGTTTTTTGGTGAATTGTTTCACACTTTATATCCGTAGCGAAGTTTCATGCTATAAATCAAAGAGTTAATAGAAGCATAAAAGAACAAGTAAAATTTTTTCTTAGTTTGTACTATATAATAATATTTAAATCAGTAAAAAGTTCCAAATGGTTGAAAGTTTTGTTAGCGAAGTATTTTTATTTTGTCTTTCTAAATATCAGTCTAAAAACACCTCTATAAATATTTATTGAATTATTTCGAAAACATTTACTCATGGAATGTAAGCAGTTTTTATTTACATATCTGAAAAAATAACAGTATGAATTAATATTTAAAGACTTAAAACAGTAACTATTGAACTAATAAATCTGACGTATAAATAGAACTGTGCATAATCGAAGGCAAAATATTTTTAAAGTTTCTGTTGGCAGAATGTGATTATATTTATATTAAGAACTGAAATTCATAAGTAAAAAATGCACTGAAACAGCTAGAAATTTTAGTTTTTTTCTCTCAACTCATTTATTGAATCTCAGTTATAATATACCTAATCCAAAACTGTGATAGGAATTATTATTTCAAAAGATCTTTAGTGATATGAAAACACTACGTCCAATTTTCTGCATTAATAAGACAGAAGTTCAGAAGAAATTTGTATTCAAAAGTTTATGTATCTAGTGAGTGTGCTTTTCCCTGAAAATATGGATTATTTTTGAGTAAATACTATATCTATTTACCAAAAAGAGAGATGTTTAAGGAAATCTTGTTCCTAATTTTTTTAAAACTTTGGAATAAAATTGCTTCAGTAAACCAGGAAACATATTTAAATAAGAAAAAAATTAGACTAAAACAAACTAGCAAAACTAGAAAGCAAAATAAAAGCAAACAAGAAAAAAAAGCAATAAAAAAGCTAAAGCAAACTAGAAAATATTAGACTATCCTTCACTTATTTCACATTTATAAATTAATTTGAAAGAAGTATATATTTTTTTACGAAATCTGGAAGTTTTTGTTAAAATTATTATCAAATCATTAATAAGTAATTTGCTAGAATTAAAAATTAAAAGCTTTACTCCGAAGAAAAATTATCAAAATATATTTTGTTTTAGAATTTCGATCTAGAGACTGTCATTAATTGATACAACCATGAGTTAATTCAGTGAGAAATCTTGGAATAAAAAAGTAAAAATGGAAAATATATTTCTCAAACATTCGTCGCTAAATTTTTTTTATTTTTTTGAGAATTTTGTCGAAAGTCGAGAATATGGATTTTCTCTTGAGATACTTTTCTGTTCTAAATCGTATAGCACTATCATTTCGTTTAACTATCAGTCATAATATTTATAGAAAAGTAGAAGGAACATAATCTGTTTAGAGAGATTATTGAGAAAAAATATTTGTTTAAGATCATTATTCCTCAAGCATAGTGTGATCGCTCGGCTTCGCTACTATGGCTTAGAGCCATCATGGTTCCGTTTTTAAATCATATTAATTCGTCCAGTTTTGGATATCAAATTTACCTTCATAGTAAAGCAAGAAAATATCAATAGAATGAAATTCAATTCTTTTTAAATCTCCATAGAGACAGAAATCTTTCGGGAAGGAGATAAATATGAAATTCTAGTGAGTGGTGAATTATGATAGCCTCTCTAAAATAGCTTGATGGAGGATCAAAATTACGAGGTCCGTCACCAACAGCCCTCTTGTTGCTTCTAAGGCGACGTTAATAAAAAAAACCAACCTCTCTAAAATAGTACTTTTAAATAGTACTAATAATATACAAAATACCTTTTATCTTTACGACTAACTTTATTAACTAATGTATGAAATAAATCTTATGAAATAAAACTCAAATACTGCAGTTGAGAAATCAAAGTTTTGAAAGAAATCAAATGGAGTGAGTGATGAAGTTTCATGGCGCAAGAGCTAGATATAGCTATTCTACGCCAAACAAGATGTAATTGTGACAAAAAATGTATAATTTTTGTCACAATTAAAACAAAAAGCGTCTTTGTTTTAAAAAATTGTTTTAAAACGTCTTACAAAAAATGTAAGACGTTTGAAAAAATGTAAAATAGATTGAAATGTTGACGAGGAGGAGAATAGAAAAGATAGAGAAAGTTTAGTTTTTTTTAGTTTAGTTTTTATTAACGTTGCACTAAAAGCAAAGCGAGGGCTTTTGGTGACAGTCCTCGTAATTTTGGGCCTCGGTCAAGGGATGAAGAGGACACCTGAGCTGGTCCCCCTCTCTCCTAACTTCCACACCACGCGAACGAGAGGACTCCTGTAGAGAAAGATCGCCAAGATATTCCGGGAGAGCGAAATCAAATGGAGGATATCAGAAGAAAGAGAAGGGTACAGTATGAAATTTGTTATGTAAATTAAATATATAAATGTAAAATTTAGAATAAATACTTAAAAACGATGCAAATAAGAAGAGAAAAATACATTTAAGTTCAAGTAAAAACAATAATTTTGTTTTAGTAATCTAAAATCCCCCTTTATCAAGATACTATAAAAATATATTTCAAAATTACCTTCTTTTAAAAAATTGATAAGAAGAAAGTCAGTTCATAACAAGAAATATATATGGTAAAAGAAACTTTAAGAAAAGAATAATAAAAATATGATATTTTATCGTAGTAAGAAGAAAACAATATTTACAAAAAAGGTTTCTCACAATTCCTACACGAAAGAAAAAAATTACAATACTCTTTTTTTTCTTTTTACTCTATTTCTCGGAATTTCAAAAAACATTTGAAAATTTTCAAATTTTAAGGAAAGATTACGGCCCCCCCCTTGACAACTTCCGTGTGGTAAACTGCAAAATTTGACAGCAAATATCCCCTTAATGAATGTTTCAAGCATTCTAAAAACTTGGAGGCAAATGCATTTTGTAGTCTGAGTCATTTGAAATTTTTGTTCATTCTCTGAAACACGCAAAACTCACCGAATAAACAGAACTTCGTATTCTACCAGTCAAACAAAGGTGTGACTGCGGATGACGTGACCTTGACTGTGTTCTACGGTCGTTGCCTCATGTGATCTTACGCTCACAAATGTGGGTTTTACTCTTTTCTCTACTTTCATACTCTGAAATCTTATGTAATGGACACTAAAGACATATTTCGGTTCATCATGCAAGATAAAATATTTAAGTGAAGTCCATTTGGCCTATTTCGGAAGAATTTTAAGAAATTGTTTTTGAATGTTACGCTATTTGAACGTAAATGTTATGAATAAAATGCACTTTATCTCCCTCAATTTAAGTTTTCAACTGACATTCAAAAAATCACTCAGCTAAGTTATTTGATTCTTAAGACTTCTGTAAAATTAAACGTAGCTGAAAAAATTAAATGTATGAACTGAGTGCTTAAGAATTTTCTAAGAGGGATTATTAAAAAAAAAGAAAAAAGAAGAAGAGAAAAAAAGTTATTTTTTCAGCTTTGATCTAATTTGGATGATGATTAGTACTACTGTCAGTCAACTTTGTTACAAAATATTTTATTTTATTTTTCAAAATAAATACTTCGTTGAATGGTAAAATATTCATAATTTTAAAAATAAATTATTTAGGAGGCATTTGTTTGTAAAGTAATACCTCCATGACCTTAACCTTTTTATTCGTTACTCGAGACTCAAATTAACTGTAGTACCTTAAAACTATATTTATATTGTATGTGTTAATTAATTAGTTTTACTTGTTCCTAGGTATTGTTGACGTGATGAGAACTGAAAAAGATAGCAACCTGCATGGTCTTTGATTGACTAATTTAATTTTGAACCACGGTGAACTGACGAGGACGACACCTAAGCTGACTCATCCCTTTCCAAACTTCCACACCACGCCTTGGGAGGACTTGGGACCTCGACCAAATTTAACGTGCAATCAGGATCGCTATTCAGCGGGTCTTTAGAGGCAGGAATCGAACTCCCAATTCGACGACATTCAAACCGGCCAGTGATCGGCCATAAAAAGTCCGTGACCATAACCAGTAGGCTACCGCGGCCGCGTACTTGTCACTTGATAGATGGTTAAAGTTACGAAGTTCTTCGCCAATTTCCTGAGTCTTGTTTTAAAGTGAGGCTTTAAAAACAATTAATAAATTCATTAACCGAAACGACTCATTTCGTAAGCTTATCTATCATTTAGAAAAAAACTTTCATTTTAATTAAAGGGTTTTGCATTTGAGATTTGAATCGATAATTACCGATAAGTGAAAACATCTCTTAATTCATACATTGTAAGTATTTCGAACGGCGAACGAAAAATATCTTCAATGATTTTAATTTGAGAGGGATTAGGTTAAATTGTGTGCGAGAGAGTGTAGCTTTACTTGTGAATAAGTACAAAAATGCTCCTGAATAATTCAAACCGGAAGAAACTTTCCTTTCCATTTGTTTACTAACTTTACATAACTTTGTTTTATTCATATTACATTTAAAATAGAAATGAACGCTTGAATAGGAAGGATTTCGGAAAACTAAAATAGAAAGGAATAAAATGTGCTTTTTCAATAAAGAAAAGAAGAAATTTTCCGATTTATAAGAGAAAAATTTCTTCTTCATATAAGAGAATTCATATTTCACGTACAGTATAATTTTTTAAAAAAAACATTTTCTGTCAATGATTAAAACTGCCATAAGTGTTAGGCGTAATTATTCATTTCCATTTTTATCAGTATAGTAATTTCCACCAATTTCTCATTGTCATCATATCAGCTTTATTTCATTTCTAATAGTTTATAATATCACAACAATTCCATCTAAAAATACAGAGTTTTATGCTGAAAGACTTATTCTATTGAACTGTACGCAGATGTTGCTATTTAGAAAAATTTGTTAATCCACTATCATTCCAGGATGCAGAAGTTTTACGTGTAATATTTAAGTTTGCCCGTGTTTTTATTTGTATATGACACTAACACAAAGCTACAACAACTATCTCGGAACTATTTTTAATCATTAAAAACTTTATTTTTAAATAAGGAATAGTTTATGATTTATATTCATATTAAACTATAATATACAGGGTGTTTCAAACTCATGGGTAAATATTTAAGGGGTGATATAAAACATATAAGCAAGCAATTTCCACCATTCAATGCACAGGCGGAGAGAAAATCTAAACGGCACTGTAAGGAAAGACATAAGCGCGAATTTTCAAACACATCTTCATTTCAGGAGGCATAGTCTTTTCCAGATTACGGTACGCCTCCACGCCTCCTGAAATCCTCGATAGATATGACGATGGGTAAGAAAACTCGCGCTTATTGTTTTTCCATTACATCGCCATTAAGCGGTTCGTTGCTTGCTCTCCACCAATGCATTATATGGTAAAAATTCTATATTTAGATGTTTTCTATTACCCCTTAAATTTTTTCCCGTTATTTTCGAAACACCTTGCATACAATAGTTTCAACTTAGTGTTATACGATTGTTCTGGCATAATGGGAATATACTTAAGAAATTAAAGGTGGTTAAAAAGGAATTTAAATAGGCTCTTTTTTATATTAATTCAAATCTTTTGAATGTCTTACCTAAGAATTATGTCCAATCTAATAAACTTAAAACTGTTGCATCTATAATTATTAAGTATTTATTAACAATATAAGATTAAGTACTTGATACACACCTTGCAAAAATTTAATTTACAAAATTAAAATGTCATTTTTAAAATAGATTGCGATTTAAACAACTAGATTTATGTTTAATATTTTATATATATTTGAATAATAAAATACTCTGGAAATCGGAAGAATTTTACTTATTATTTTCCAAAAGGATATTGTTTCTACTTGAAAAAAAAATAAAATTTTAAGACTTTGTATAGACTTTTAACTATATAGAGTTTGTTTTTTCTTAATTTCATATTTTTTCCACCATTTAAAGAAGTGTTTTGAATCTGAATTCATTTGAAACATATTCAGAGAAAAACATAAACAAAACATGACATAAAAATATATGCGAAATGTCTTACCATCGGAGAAGGTGAATTTAATTTCAGAGAACTATTTATTTAATTTTGTACGTTGTGCGTCATAGACGGAATGAAATTCAGGTCAAGAGCAAAATATTTTTTTTTACTTCTGAATGAATAAGAGATCATTTTTCTATGACGAAAGAGAGAATAACAGTATGTGAAACTTCTCAGATGATAAAAATAGAATCCATTAGAGAACAGGAGAAAGGAAAAATATTCTTTATCTCTTTGATGAAGCAAAAATTTGGCTATGGTAAAAATCAGTTGAAAATAGGGGAATATTCTATGCTGAATAAAGAGACGAGTTTCAAAGAGTTTTCCATTTCTTGGAAAAGTTGTTTAGTAAGTTAAAACAATTTGTAAATAAATTACAATATTAATTTTTCTACTTTGTATCTTCATTAGTAAATGTATCAAAATTTTTTAAAAAAATCTAGATTTTACTTAGTAGTATATTTATTTCTAATTTTATATGAAGCATTTCTTAAAATTAATAAATTCTAACAACTTTTAAGGAAGAAAATATTTACAACTCTTACTTTCAAATAAGTTTTTCAAATATAAATCGTTGCAAGGGATACAGGAAATGAATTCTGAATTGTGGATATGCAATATCTGTAAAATGTAGTTGAGAGATTCATATTAGGGTCACATTGTAACGGCCTCTCCTGCGCCTTTTAACTAACCTCTGGGGCTGTTTTGTGAAGGAACCGTGATATAAGTAAAGGAACTTTACAACATATGAAGAAGTGAGGCGAATAAGGTGAAGAAGATAAAAGAATAAGAGGATTTCAGGGGAACGCTGTAGAGGTTTGAGCAAGATTGATCAACCTTTTACATACAGTGCACCAATTTTTTGACAGACAGGTTCAAATGCGCCATATAACTTGAGCAATTTCTATATCGTCTTGCGTTCAATGTTAGGGATTAGCAGCTTCACTTAGGGTGGAAAAGAAGTAACTTAATCTAGCAGTTAAATTAATTTACGCCTGTTTAATGAAGTGACCATGAAAGCCATGTCTTGTTATGGTTTCCAGCTCAGGTGACATAGTTTCAAGTCCCAACGCGTAGCAGGGTTGATGCACATTAAACCTGGTCGAGATCCCAAATTTTCACGTGGCTTGACGTAAAAGTCTGGAGAGGAAGGAGCCAGATCAAGTGTCGTCCTCGTCACTGGACTGTGGTCAAAATTTGAGGTCCTTCTCCAAGAGCCTTCGTCTTGCTTCTTAGTACGATATAAATAAGCAACCAATCAATCAAATTGACATAATTGTTTCACAAAAATATCACATAATATTTTCCTTGTAAAAGCTGAACCATATTCCATTTTGAGATTGTTTTAAGATCCTCCTCCTCTCCTTATCAAATTTGATTGAAGCGTGACTCGTAAACATCCAATGCGCCACGGTTTAGTTACCCCTGGGTTAGAGTAACTGTAAGACGATATACTGAGCATGTACATCAGATTCGGATTCCTTGGTTAGATGTCTACTTGAACTTTATACAGTTGTTTGAATATGAGTCATACTTACAACGAGGATGATTCTTTCCTATTTCTTGTATAATGTGATATCATTCAGCGTATTTCGTATATTTTGTATGAAGTTTTCCATTACGAATGACTGAAAGAGTATTAAAGTATATGATATTTCTGAGTGCATAATATTTTTTCAAGAATATGAATTATTTAACTGTTCGATAATGCCAACATATATGACTAAATGGAAACTAAAAATCACTTCAAATTAGGGAGATATAATCGAATAAGAATAAGTGAAAAATACCAGTTTGAAATTCTTCTTTCAGTGCTTGGAAATATAACTTTTTTAAGGCTATAAGAAATTTTAAAAGAACTGTAACAATTATTATTTTTCTGTTAATCTTAATTGGTAAATCTAGGTAATTAGTTGAAATATCAAATTTAATAAGAAATCAACTTTTTTTTTTATGTAAAGGAACAATAATTTGACTGTCAACAAAGTTTTAAAGGAAATAATATTTTCTCAAATTTGAAAATTCTAAAAACATTTTTGTAAGAAATAATTTGCGTCTCTTACTTTTAAATATGTTTTTCAAAATAAAAATCCAAGCAGGAATACGGAAGACAAAAATTTTAAATTCTGTTTTTATTTTATATTTTTGAAGTAGTTGATAGTAATCATAGTATCCAAATTAAAGTTGCTTTTAGTATTAAATGAATTTTTTCCGCATTCATTCACATAGATCATATAACGCGATCAGTTTTAGTAATATTGTTAATTTTTAGTACATTCTCCTTTTGTTTTAGCCTCAGCTAATAAGAGAAAATTTACTTCTTGTGGACATGAATAGCAGCAGATTTTTTTAAATAGTTGTCTATAGATTACCTAGGAAGTGAAATGTGATGTGTGTCGGAAGGGAAGTTACAACAGCTTCATATAACATTTCGTGAATCTATGAATATGAAGATAATGAAATTTCTGTAAAAAACTTTCCTTTCTAATGAAGGGAATTTACACTAAATTCATATGCCATTTCCCATTTCGAAAAACTTACAAAACTACTTATAGATTTTAAAACTTTTGAGAAAAAAAGAGTTTCTCTAATTCATCTAGTGTTCAATAGTACGATGAAAATAGTACGAAACTGTACGATTCAGTAGAATGGATATTTACAAAATTTTATTGAGAGTTCAAAAATTTGAAACAAATTTTTGTAAGAAAAATGATTAATTTTCTTCAACAATAAGAACATTTATCTTTTTTTTAAATTTTATTTTAGTTTTTTGTGTGTGCATGAGTGTGGGAAAAAAATCACTAAAGTACGTGCAAAAAAAATTGAAATATTCATTTCATCAACATAGTTTTTCCAGTTAAAACTTAAATTTTTACGAATTTAATGGAAACTCATAGCAAAAGAATTACATAGAACTTGAAAGATAGTTTTAAAATGAATGAAAATGAGCTTGATAACCATTTTTAGGTTGATTTAAAACTACCAGAGCATTTAAATTAATTTGTATGTAAATGTTTTTATCATTATACAAAGTTCATATGTAATAGAATTTTAAGCTTGATTTTTAAAAATTGTCTGAGAAGTCTGTAGTACTCATATATATATATATATATATATATAAGATAAGATAAGGAAATTATTTTTAAAAACACACAAATATAAGAGAACAATTTAAATCCAAAATCAACAAAAGAAAACATTTATAGAACTATGTAAAATAAATGAATAAAAATAGAAATGAAATTTGAAACTAAATGAATAATTTGAATACCCAACAAAACAAATCATGCACATTCAGACTGGAGACTGAATTGTGAGGTTAAACATGTTCTATGGTAACTATACTCTCCCAGTTCAAAAATATCCATTTAGAAATACCCAAAAAAGCCCTTAAATAAAAACAATCCAATTAAAAATATAAAAAAAAATTTAAAACACAAAATCAGTACTGTTAAAATCTTTTTAGTTAAAGATTTAAAACTTTAAAAGCAACAAC
>BMAW01105948.1:79091-118179 GCA_019974015.1 Nephila pilipes | reverse complement strand
ATATATATATATATATATATATATATATATATATATATATATATACATATACATATATATATATATGTGTGTCATAAATACTTACATAATATATCTAACATAAATTATAATATAAAGTTTGATGGATAAGAGGGGGGGTACAAATTCTACTTATATTTGAAGACAAATGGCATCATTAAGATAAATTGTCGTTACCATTGGGTGCTGCTATCTGTTAAATGGAGCCAGAAAAAATTTGACATTGATTCATTAGTTAGATTTGAATTGGTAGTCATTGTCTGCCAAATTAAAATTTGATTGCTGTCGATTCAAGTTGTTGACGTCATTTTGCATAGAATTGTCACCTTCGTGAGATCTAGATTCATCATTATGCACCGGAAATCGAGGAAAAATCAAAACATCGAGGTACTTCCGGTGAATCGTTTACAATAAAGGCAAAGATGGTCTCATCGGCCATAAATGTCACAACGAAAAATTGTCGAAACGTCGAACGAAGTGAGAAAAAGGATCATGATCACGAATATGTGTAACTGAGACTTAGACACCTGTCTAGAGAGTCGTGAAGCTTACTAAAAGCAAACCCCTTTCATTGCTACGGGCACCATATCTTAGAATTTCTCAGGACTTATTGAACGACCCTTGTACGTATAACTTCAACGCCCCGCTGCATGCAGTCCAGTTAAATTTAACATGTCATAATTCCAGTAGTTTTTTAAGACTATCGTTAGCAGTATTAGACCTCAAATCTACAATGAACCCAAATCACAAATCATGGTATTTTACCACTACTACAATAGCTCCCATGGGCTTGTTGGCAACAGATTCAAATGAAGTGCGTAGATTCGGGTTTCATTTTTTCACGATTGTTGTAATCGCAAAATGCAGATAATGTACTTTAAGTCTAAGGATTGAGTCTTGTAGAAATTATGAGGGTTAGATTCTGCTAAGGTACTGCGCTCATCATTTTATCATTGTTTAAATTTATAAAGTACATGCTTGCTTTTAGTCCAACACTACATCAGAATCTAATTAAACTTTATAGTTTCATTAATTTTTATGCATTTTGATGCCTTAAGACATAACTTAATAGCGATCATCCTAAAATATATCATATTTATATCCTAGACACTAATAATTTTTTTCTAAAGATGGCTGCTCACAATATTAATTGAGACAAAAATTACAACTATGCATGGGAAATATGTGTAGTCGGAATTATAATGTGACTGTTCATAATGTTTAAAATGTGAAAAAATTCGCATTATAATGACAATCATTTTTTTTTTTTTTTTACATATTTTGTAACTGTTATAATTTCGAATTTCATTTTAATTATAAAAACAATACTACTTGTATATGATAAAAAGATTTACATGTGAGAGACTAGCTGCCCTGAACAGGTCTCTATGAAGTGTTTTAAAAAGATCCTTCACACACACAGTAAAGCATTTCTCAGAAATATTATTAGCCTCGGATATGAAAAACATGTTCATCCTTTCGCATTTTATCTACCTTTTCACATAAATTTTTCTTCAATAGACCTCAATTTCTAGAGAAAAGAATTTCTACGCTACAAAATACTTTTTTCCCCTTTCACTTGTCACAAAAATTATTTTTGTCTTCCAAATCAATTTAAAGGCAGGAAAAATATATTTCTCTTTACGCTTTTAGCTTTCCTCCTCGAAAGAGATACAGGAAGCAATTTTACTTCGATTACAAAATTCCTTTCAGGATAATAAACGACATAAGCAACATTGCATTACTGGTTATTTTTTTTTCTCAAGGAAGAAAAACGGTTGTGTTTCTTCTCAAGAAACTCATTTTCTATCCTGTTTTTGTATTCACGTAGTTGGAGCCTTATTTTTTATTTTAGTTTTACTGTTGGGGAATACCAATACTTTAAATTCCTTTTACATACCGGTAGAAAAATTTATTAATATTATTAGTATTCATCTTTTAGAAATTGAGTGTTTTAAAATAAATTTAATTCATTTTTAGATTGGCAGTTTTTATTGTTTGAAATGCGAATTTTTATCTGTGAATGTATCGAAGATAAAATTCTAAGATAAAAAAATAAGCAAATAAAAAAATTTAAAGTTTTACAGTCCTAAGACTTCATACATATTAACTTTAAACTAAAATTGACTCACATAGGGGGATTTTAGTTTATTTACAAAAACTTATAGTGAAGAAACTGAAAAACAGTCTTACCTTTCTTTTTATAATTATATTCGATGGCGTTATAGTATAAAAAAATAAATATAAGATAAGACATATCAGATTCTATTATATATTTCATATAACATTTCTTTAATTTAATAACATTTTCAATGATTAAAATAATTATTACAATAAGAAAAGTTTGTTTGTTGATTTATCGATTGGGTTTTGCGAGATATGGATTAGCAAAAGCTATTATACCATTTTTGTTTGATTATATCTTTCATCACACCAAAGCAACACCATAGACATTAAACTTACAAGAAACTAGACTGATCACCGGTCAGACATGACTATCACACTATGTGTTGGGTAAAGTTTGCGAGCTTGTGTTTGTGTGTGATATTACGTCAATTAAAATGAGGGTTTCACAACAGATCCGTGGTATAATGGGCAGAATTACTTCGATTGTGTCTGAACTCAAAATCCAAAAGTTGTCGTGACATAAATATTAGGGGAGTGAGATGCCACCTCGTGTTTCTTACTCCTCATTTCCTCTTTGATCGAAATTAGGAGGCTTGTCATCAATAGCCGTCGTATCGCTTCGAAGGTAGTTCTCCCTCTTAATATTTCTTGTTTCTTCCTGCTTTAGTAATGAGATGGATTCAGATCGTGTACTTACCTCGACAGTACAGATGACCAGATAATACTGCTTAAGGAAATGTACAAATATAGAGGAAGCGGAAATGGTAAGGATAGTAAAACTGACCTGCGTGGGCTCCATAGAGGAATTCTCACAACTTTAAAATATCGGCAGATGATGATAAAGAGAAGCTGATAGATGTTTGTAAGTCGATTGAAGTGAATTTTTATAATGAATCGTTTGTAGTGAAAATTATCGGAAGAGACTCTTGGTTATAGAGTAACAAGAATCGATCTGCAATACTGAAAAAGCGTCTCACTCGGTGCGACTAAGTTGGTTTGCTAAAACTTTTTGTTTAATTCTAAGATAGTATTCTGGTGTGTTACGAGAGATTTGATAGAAAACGACCTTACAGTTAGTTAAATAAACTATGTTGTTCTTTTCCTGACATCTCTTGAGTTGGATTTAGATTTTAGTTAAAGTTTAGTTTTTATTAACCTCGCACTAGAAGCAACACGAGGGCTATTGGAGACGGACCTCGTAATTTTGAGCCTCGGTCAAGTGTTGTGCACGACACCTGAGCTCGCACCCCTCTCCTAACTTCTACAACACGTCCACGAGAGGACTTTGGGCCCTTACAGATTTAACGTGCATCAGCCCCGGCTACACTGTGGGTCTTTAGTGGCCAAGGATCGAACCCGCGACTGAAAGAGGCTACCGCGGCCACCTCTTGAGTTGGAATCCTGGACTTATTCATCGCGTTTGATTAAACCTTATGATACCTGAGTTATGATATGATGAAAGTAAGAACTACAGCTGCTACACATTGAATGCATAGTTTTAATACCTATTCGTGCATCAAGATATTCAATGTATTTTTCTGCATTACATATGTTTTTCCAAGGAAAGGAAATAATGTTCTCATGTATTTTTGGCATATTTCGTGAAATACCAGATTCTTTTTATAGTGACATAATTCTGTTACCCTCAGCGCGTTTCCCATCCTCGGGTTAGTCACATAGATTGTAAACTTTTGCATTCGTAACGCTACTTGCTTATAAAGGTTTTCTTGCAGATTTTATCATTTTGCTTTAAACAAAAACTTTGCCTAAGAGGACCAATTTATTTTTCTACACGTCTCTGTTTCATTGGTAATTTTTAATAAATTGTAAAGATTTGTATCCAGCTTATCTTTCTTATAAAAACTGTTTATTTTTAATATGCAGTTATTCTTGTCACCCTGATATAATATGGAACGCATTGCTTTTTACGCTTCCGTTAAATGAGATAGTGAGTGAGTGATTACTTATTAACTTCGCAATGAGAAGCAACACAAAGGCTATTGGTGAAGGATATCGTAATTTTGATCCTCAGTCAAGTGACGAGGACGACACTTGAATTGGCATCTCCCTCTCCCAAATCTTACACCACATCAATGGGAAGACTTGGGACCTAAACAGCTTTAATTTGCATCAGCACCGCTACGTCTTACGTGGAATCAGGGCTCGAACTCACACTTCGACGAAACCATCATCGTGACCACAATAAAAGGCATAATAATCAGTATTATCAACCAACCTACTTTAAAATAGATGTCGAAAGCTTTTCTATAACATTTTAAAAGTGTAAAATAATTAGCCTATTAAACGTATACATAATCAAATTGTAAAAGAAACTGATAAAAATCTGCAATTTTGGCCAGTGATATATAGAAGCTATGATTTTTCCTCATTAATTAGATGTTCCTGTCCCTTATCTTTGCAATTATTAATAATGTTTCTTTTGTATGTAACTATTTTCCTTTTTTGGCACTTTTCAATGTCTTTCAACATTTTTCGAAAGCGAAAGAACTTCTCTCATATAATATTAATAAAGTTTTTTTTTAAAAAAAAAAAAAAAAAAAAAGTAACGCACAGAGTGCGGAACTCCGGAACAAGGTCACACACACATTAAACTTTAAATTTAAATATTTCAAACTATCAAAATGTTGCAATTTAGAATCAGCTGAACTCACAGTCGTGACTGCTACCGCCATCTGTTGTTACATGCAAGAACCATTTAATTCAACGATTGATGTTCTAAATGCATTGAATGATCGTAAAACTATATTGTTCTCAACAGAAGAAATGAAGTGGTCTGCGTGGTTTTGCCTCTGATTAAGTGTCTACCTTTAAGAGTGCGTTTGCGACAAAAAAAATTATGTTCGAAGAAAATATCGCTAAATGAGTTTTTCGAATGAATTAATGAAACTAAATTTTAGACAAAAAATTTAGTTTTCTTACAATCAGATATATATATATATATATATATATATATATATATATATGCACACAAATAAAGATAGTCTGAAAGTATTCTAAAATAGGTATACGTAAAAAAAAATTTTAAAGATTCGTATGTGTTATTTTATGATATAAATTTAAAATATTGCTTTCAGATGCGAGCATTGCTTTCAGTAGAAACTTCATTTTTCTTGTTTCTGTTTCAGTTTAGAATGTGACTACCGTAAGTTGCTCAGCGGTTATGGTCGACTACTCGCGACGGGCATTGTTTTCGTTGAGTTGTGGGTTCGAAACCTGTGTCACTAAAGACTCGCCGTTTAGCAGTGTTGATGCCCGTAAGATCTCAATGAGGTATTAAATTTTACAGTTAGCGTGGTATGGAAATTTGGAGAGACAAGTCAGGTATCATCCTCGTCATTTGACAGTTGTTCAAAATTACTAGGTCCGTCGCCAATAGCTCTCGTACTGCTTCACAGTCTGATGTTAATAAAAAATTAAAATCATGTTCTATTTATAATGACTTAGGAAGAAACTCTCTTTTGTTTAATAAAACTGCATACTTATTTCAAATTTCTTACTGCTGGACAGATTTGATATTTTACCAAGAATATTTTACCTCGTAATTCGTAACACGGACGATTTTAAATGCATGTTATATTATATCTGTAAAATGGAAGGAAAAATAATATTCGTTGATATTTAGGAATTTCTTAGATAATTGGCTTTAAAAAAACGTGTAAGACCTGTAGAAATGATGACAAAATATAGGCTTGGTTTATGAGCTTTAAAATATTTGCTAGATGTTCGCGCTTTTCAAGTCTGTAAATATTAACTAACATACCAAATGTTTTTTATAATTACATATGATCATTATATTTACATGATTTTTTTATTATTGGAAAAAATAAAATAAGGTGACAAGTTGCCAGTTCAGTGATTGTCCTTGTTTCTTGAAAGACGCTCAAAATTACGAGATTTGCAGCCATTAGCTTTAATCTCGTTTTTAAGACAGACGTTTATAAAAAAAATCAATCAATTAGTTAAACGAAAGGATTCATATTATGAGATTATCTATCACTTACAAAATAACTTTAATTTTCATTTAAGCGTTTTTGTAGCTGATATACATGAATATACTATCACTGACCCTCTAAAACACATCTTAATCCATAACTAAGATTGTTTGCTTAAGTGCACGAAAAATAACTGGTGAAATGTAAATTTTTGTGTGTGGAGATTAATATGTGAGAGTTTAGATAAATGTTTGAATAGAGATAATATAAAATGTTCCGGAATAATTCAAACCGGAAGAAGTATTCTTATCCATTTCCGTCTTACAAGCTATGCTTTATTCACATTACTTTCAAAACAGAGTTGATCTATTGAAACTAGATGTATTCGAAAAACGGAAATGGTAGGAAATTACATGTATTCGTATGTAAAAGAATGACGAAATGTTCCAATTCATAATAGAGTAAAACACTGTATTAATATACATACGATATCATTTGAAAAGAAAGATCTTTCACCCATTAAAACTTTCGTAAGAGTTGGATGCAATTGCTGCTATCCATTTTTATCATTATGCTAATTTACTATAATATCTAATTGCTCTTATATCAGTTTTATTTTATTTATAAAGCTTATAATATGTTATTAAATCCGTAGTAAAATATTAAATTAAATGCTTAGTTGAATTATGAATTGTGTGCATATTTTGCTGTTTAGAATGATATGTGAATCTCTTTCTTTCAAAGATGTAAAATTATCATAATTTATGTTTGGGTCTTTCTATGTTTTAGTTATATGTGAGATACAGAAATATAAAGGAATGCGAGACACATTTGTGACGTTTATCCGTATATATTTGGTTCTTGTGTCATACCGTAATCTAATATATTAATCAAAAACTGTTTAACTCCAATTGAAAACATGCAAGAACAAAACAGATTCTTTATATTATCACTTTAAAATATCTAATGTCGTGCCCTTTAGAATCTCAACCTTAATTTTTGATTTAAATAAGAAATTTATCTTACCACAGTCCACTCGTCCTTAATTTCACAACTCTCTTCGACAGTAACTGTGTGGCTTAACACTTTTAAAAGAAATCTCTTCAATGCACAAAACTAAAAGAAGAATTTCAATCTCAATAAGAATTCTCTGACACTAAGATGTTTCCCTTTATTTTCCATTAATTGCATATTATTTATATATTATTATATCTAAATCTTTTCCTTTTATTTCTATCTTCATCTAATTTACAGAATCGTTTTTCATTTTGGTAGGGAAGAAATTGTAATTTTAGGCAATTCAGTTCAAATTGATAAAAGTCCCCGAGGTTACTGAATAGAAAATCATGAACAGCACAACATCACATATTATTTTGCTTCGAAAAGAAAAATAAGCATATTTTTACATGAAGAAGAGTGAGAGTATATGTTTCTTGCGATGGCGAAAATAAAATTTATTCAAGGATAGGAGAAAGAAAATTTTGTTATTTTGTTTGTTAATGCTAAAACATATAGCTGTGGTATAAATCAGTTCAAATTGGAGGAATGCGTGAACTAAATAAAAAAAACGAATTTCAAAGTCTTTTTTAAGGTGTTGAAAATGTAGATTTTGTAAGGTTAAAACAATTTGCAAATAAATTATACATTTGTTATTATTTTACTTTAAATCTTAATTGTTAAATTTAGATAAATATTTAAGATTTCGTAGTAAAAAATATAATTATCATAGTGTGGTGTGATAAACTCTTCGTAAAAACAATTTTGAAAGAAATGTTTTCTAAAGTTAGTAGATGATACCAATTTTGAGGAAGGAATGACGTTTATTTACTTACAAATTTGTTTTCAAAAACAAAATTTTCAGATGGGCACAGAAAGGATATTCAGAATTCTGGACCTGCAACCTGCTTCAAATGTATTTGAAAGTATCAAAAAATGACGCCTATTGTAAAAACTAATTTCTTTCCGAGAAGATTTGGATTTACAAAATACATAAAACGTAATTAGAATAAATGAACATCTTTATTTATGTTTTAGGGTCAACAACCAAATAAAAATTTACATCTTATTAAACTAAATTACATCATTTTTTTAATATCAATTAACGGTGAACCTATGAATATGATGATCATGAAATTATTGTAAAAAACCTTTCCTTTCTAAAGAAGTGGAGTTTCACTAGACACATACATATAACACTTTACTGTTTCGAAAGACTTACGAAACAACTTATGGATTTCAAAATACACTTTAACATAAAAAAAAACTGCTGCGCTTATACATCGAATATCCCATATTAATTTAAGCAAATATTAGTAAAAAAATATAGTTTATTTCCTTTTGGCAAAAGATTATACACATATATCATTCTCTGCTTATTTCTGCATCAGTTTTGGATTTAAACAATTGATTTTACAATTTTAATTTAATTTTAACAAATTTTTTTTACAATTGACGGTACAAGCGGGAATCATATACATATGTATATATGATGGAATTTCTGCTTCATTCAACTAGTAATTTCTTCTTCATGGCCAGTTTTTTTTATCGAAATTTTGAAATTTAATTATATCAATAGTAAATTTTTTTTATCAATCCCTTAATAACATTGGGCGAATCGCCAACTTTTCCTTAACTAACATTATTTGGAATTTTAGCAAAATTTCAACTATTTTCCAATCAAATAAAACTTGTTTATGCAAATTCGATGAAAATAAAAGAAATGTAATGAATTGAATTTAGGATAGAGATATAGAAGCGAAATTGAATTGAAAGTGAAGGGGATTAGCTGATAGTAATTGATGGATATATGTTAGTAGATTAGAAATTGGAGTGCTTTGCTGGAGATGATCGTTTGTGAATAAAATCGGTTAGAAGTGACTTCTGGGTTGAGTAAGTTTTAATAGAGGTCAAAATTGCATGATTCGAGAAACGCCTCACTCGAAGTGAGTGAGGTGGTAAGCTAGAACTTTAATGCTTATTTTTAAGCTAGGATTCAGACACTTTGAGAGTTACTCGAGACAAAGGTTCTGTAGATTTAAATAGTATAAGAGAAGCGTTATAATTACCAAACATTGAAAAATAGTTTATTTCAAAAGTTTTTAAAAATTATTCTCATTATCCCGCACCCATACATTACGAATTTTTTTGTTTTTGATTTTCAGATTTATTGATTGTATATTAACGTCGGAATCAAAAGCAATGAAAGAATTTGGTTTGGTTTGTGTGGTTTTATTAACGTTACACTAGAGGCAACACAAGAGCTACTGGCAACTCGTAATTTGAACCTCAGTCAAGTGACGAGGACGACACCTGAGTTGGCACTCTCCTCTCCTAACTTCCACACCACTCCAACGTCAATGAAAAAGGGGTATTGGAGTAATTTTGAACCTCGTTTAAGTGACAAGGAAAACACCTGAACTGGAACCCTTCCATACCAATTCCCGCATCATCCCTTAGTAAGAAATTTGAACTTCGACATATAAAACGAGCATCAATTTACTATACGACGAGTTTTTTATGGCATCAGTTCACAATCCCAGGACTCGAAGGAATTAAAGCTAACCACGAGTTCCTAATCATGACCACTTGGTTAGCGTCTCCGCCATGAATTTTAGAAACTTATAGAATAGTTTTTAGGAGACATTACCTTAAAACTTAATTTTAAAACTAATATTGAATAATTATACAACATTGAACTTGCTTCCCTTTTCATAAATCTTCCCCTCTCCTCCGCATGATATATTTCAGGTCTATTTCATTTTAAAGTGCAACAAATCCCATTATTTTGAGAGTGTGATATTAGGACTCAAGCCTGCGAAAACCCCATGCTACTAATTGTGCTATTTTATCACTAGTACAAAGGCAATCATAATATCGATTGCAACGGAATTGCATCCGAAGTGCATGGGTTCGAATCTGGATCTTCTAAAGATAGTTGTGCATGGGAAACGATGCCCATTAGACTCGCATTGGCGAGGTGAAGAATTTACGATATAATGTTTTCTGATTAAGTACCCTGCTCATCATTTAACCATGGTTTGAAATAACAAACCCACACACAGTGAATTTCTTCAAAGACGTTATTTCAGAATGAAATCAAATTTTATAGTTTACTTTTCTTGTACGCACGCCTCGCTACATTTATATTACTTTAAACTTTTTACAACGTAATACCAGTGCATGTCTGCCCTTTCATTTTATAAAACTTGTTACTAGTCAAATGTTAAATTTCATTTCAAATACGAGCGCAATATTTGTTTACGATGAAAATATTTACATTTGAGAAGCTAGCTATCCTTAATAGGTATCTATAAAATATTTTAGAATGATCAACATCGAGTAACACCCTTCTCAGAAATATTATTACTCTTGCGTTTCCGAAACCTGTTTATCCTTTAGCATTTTACAAACTTTATCATATAAATTTTTTCTAACAATTTCAATTTTTTAAGAAGAGAACACCTAGGCTTCAAACTACCAATTTTTTCTTCAACTTGTAACAAAAAATTCTTCTTCTATTCAAGTAAGTTTTAAGACGAAGTATTTTTTCTTTCCCCTCTTTTATCTATCCTCTTCGATATAGGTGCAGGAAATAATATTATTTCTATTTCAAAACTTCTTTCACGATAGTAAACAATATAAGCAGCATCGCTTTCCTGTTTGTTTTCCCCCTCCCATTTTCGATGGAAGAAAAAGGATTGTGTTTTTTCTCAAGAGATTCATTTTTTATCCTGTTTGTATTCACGTTGGTGGGGCTTTATTGATTTTAGTTTTACTGCTATAGAATACCAGTACATTTTATTCATTTAGAATTCCAATAGAAGAATATATTACTATACTATCATTTATTATTTAGAAATTCTAGTGATTTAAAATATATGTAAATCGCTTATAAAACTAATAGTGTTTATACTTTAAAATATGATTTTTATCAAGAATCTATTAAAGGTCTAGGTCTAAGATAAAACGCAAAGAAAAAAAAGAGAAGAGTTAATATTGTTGCGAACCCCAAATGATACTTCCCTATAAAGATACTCTTATGAATGAAAAGAGACATTAACAGAGATTGCATCTGTTAGCCAAGGAAATTTTAAGCAATGACCCTTTAACTTTGGAGACCATTTTGATGACTTGGCAAGAAACTTGTAGACTTTGTGTAAAAAAGATGTTTCTGGAAAATGGTAAAATCTTGGCAAAATCTCCCCTGGGAAAAAAGTTATGAGCTTTTCTTGAATTTGCCATGTGAAGTCATACCTGACTGGAACATCCATAAATATGCCGGGAACCTTACGCAGAGGAATCTGCGGTTGAGATCGATTGGCGTCGGTCGGCACTTGGAAATGGATCTGCCGAGGGGTTACCGGTAGACGAAGACGAGCGAGTCTGTGGTGGTAGCCTGAGTCTGTGGTGGTAGCCTGAGTCTGTCGGCAAATGTTGGAGTCTGCCTTGGAAGTGCAGAATATTACTGTGGAGTTTTGTCCCCAGCATGATCAAGTAAATTGGTGATCTGAATGGAGCTGATACAATTGTGACTATCATTACAAGTGCTATTTTTGTTTCTGTGTCTGTGTCGCTAACCTGTACAAGTGCTGAGGTTCTGTTTAGGCTGTGACAGTCCAAACATTACTACCTGTGTTTCGACCTGTCCTGAAGGTTTGCAAATAAAATATAATCCTTGTTGGACTTGATTTCACTTATGTTCACTCAGAAGTTTCGTAATAATATCAACCATTAGAAGTAAACATAAATAGCTCGTAATAAATCATAGTATAACACTCGATGCACTTTTAAAAGTCCTTCAGTTGATAGGTTATGTTAGATTACTCAGCTTAAAGAAATTCCATAATAACTAATGATTTCTTATTATGTATTACATTTGTTATTATTGTGGCTAGAAACTACATTTAAAATGAGAGAAATCAGATTTTGTTATGTATTTGCAATACATTTCTTTCCTTTTATATTTTCTTCATAAGATATAATCATTATCATAACTTAAAAAATTGTACTTTGATCGATCGATTAGGTTGTAAGGGACGTGGAGCAAATTCCGTCCGACGTAAAATTTGGCAGAGCGTTGCTTCTAATTTGCGTATACGACATAACTGAAAATTAGAAAAGTCGATGCCTTCTATATATTACAAGTGGGGATGGACGTATTACTTTTCAAAACCCATTTCTTTGAATTTTGGCCATCAATATTATTGAATTACTTTTTTGCGATGGATGGTACTCTTGAAAAAATGTAATTCGTTATTTTTTAAACTTGCTTGATATTAGACTTATATAATACTCAGTAACTAAATATAGAGTTACAATTCGTCTAAATTTCATGTTCGTATAATTATTTGTTATCAAATTATATTCAAAAGACTTGTGGTACCTTAAACATTTGAAGTACAGCGTATTTTAATTAACATTAATATTGAGGCGATATAATGCAAAAAGCGTTTGATAATTAAACAGATTTAATGAATAATTTTAGTCGGATAATGTTAACCCCACATATTTGTGATGTTGAGCTGTTTGCGATTTTCTCTTCTCTAATCTCGGGGACTTTTATCGAATTGAATTACGTAATATTACATTTTCTTCCCAATCAGAATGAAACGGTATTATGCAAATTAGATGAAGATAGAAATGAAGCGAAGTGATTTTGATATAATATTATATAAATAATATACAAGGAATGGAAATTGAAGGCAGATCTAGGATAAGGTCTTGCGCTGTCAGAGAATAATTATTTAGAGTAAAATTCTTCTGTTAGTTTTTTGAACCAAATAGATTTCCACTGAAAGCATTAAGCAACGTAGTTACTGTCGAGTTTAGATTAGTTTTTATTAACGTCGCTCACGTAGCAACACGAGGACTATTGGCGACGGACCTTGTAATTTTGAACCTCGGTCAAGTGACGAGGACGACACCTGACCTGGCACCCCCTTTCCTAACTTCCACACCAAGCCACGGAAGGACTTTGGACCCCAACAGATTTAATGTGCATCAGCCTCTGCCAAACGGCGGATCTTTGGCGGCTAAGGATGGAACCCACGACTGAACGGAAACCGAACATCATGAATCCGAGACCATGACCACTAGGCTACCGGGGCCACATCACATAGTGTGAAGGTGGCCTAAAAAGTTTCTAATCTAACAAGGATACAAGACATTTTTTTTTTAATTTATTTTTATTTTGCTGAAGCGTCTGATTATTATTTGGTCTGATGCGTTATTTGGTCTGAAGCGGCCAAGAATCGAACCCGCCGGCCACGAATCTGAAGTCATGACCACTAGGCTACCGCGGCTGTAGTTACAGTCTCAGAGAGTTGAGAAATTCAGAACGAGTGGACTGATGAGATAGATTTTTTATTTAATCATAAATTCAGATGATGAGTTAGGTTGGGATTCTAAAGAGAGCGACTTTAGATATTCTATAGTGATAATAAATAAAGAATCTATTTTATTCTTGCGTGTCTTCAATTGGAGTTTAATATTTTTTAATTGATATACCATATTGAGATATGGCACAAGAGCCAAGTAATGACGGACAACCATTACCAATATATCCCTACCGCAACTTCCACATTTACTCTTGTAAGAATCCTGCGAAAGTATCGTACTCCCTATTTGAGTATGATTTGAAATTACAAATTCCTCAAGCTGTTTCTAGTGCAACGTGATTTCAGAATCAAATCAAATGTTCAATCATTTTTATGCATTTTTATATCTTATTATATAACTTAGTGCTGACTGTCAAAAATTACTTTGAATTTAAATCCGGGAGTTTAGTGAATTTTTGTTTATCCAAAGAGTATGACGAATAATTTAATATGAGTCAAAAATAATTAATATACATTTATGCCAATTTCATAATTGATATATTTCGTAATAATTCGAATATCTAATTTCAATTCAGCCACGAAAATAATATTTTTGCTTACGATTACAATACTTACATTAAAAATGTTAGCTAGGTTTAATTTGTCTCCATGTGATGTCTTAGAAATAGAACTGTACAGTAACTTTTTACCAAAAAAAAAAAAAAAAACCTTTAGTATCGCGTTTTCTAAAGTTCGTTCTTTCATTTTTATCTATTTTATGTAATTTTTTTTCAAACGGCTTGAATTCCTAGAGAACAGAATTCCCATGCTTCAAAATAGCTTCTATTTCTTGAACTTGTTTCAAAAATTCTTTTCATCTACCCAACTCAGTTTAAAGATGAAAAGATATTTCGCTTTTCGAGCTTTTATCTTTTCTCCTTGAAATAGAAGCAGAAAATAATCTTGCTTCTTTGGAAAAATCCTTTCAGGTTGGTAAACAACGTAAGCGGCATCGCATTCCTGTTGTTTTTTCCGTTTCAAAAGAAGAGAAAGAACTGTGTTTTTTTCCCCCAAGAAACTTATTTTCTATCTTGCTGGTATTCACGTAGCTGATACTTATTGATTTGAGTTTTTGCCTAATGGAACATGAATATCTTTTGTTCATTGACATTTCCAGGGAAAAATTTATTACTCTTATCAGAAATTATCTTTTTAAAATGTGAAGGTTTCAAAATATGTGTAATCACTTTTAAGACTGACAGTCCTCATTGTTTGGCCAATGAATTTATTGGAAGTATACATCTGAGACACAACAAAAAGCAAATTAAATAAAAGTTAATTTCTACCATTTAAAAATTTCGTGCGCACACATTAACTTTATGTTACAATCGCTGTACGAATTTAAGTTAGTTAGTTGATAGTTTATAACTAATCTTAAAGAAATTCTATAAAATATACTAATTTTTTGTCATATAATTACGTTTATTGTTAATATAGGCTAAAATTGTATAATTTCGTTTCGTATTTTATATTACGCTTCTTTCCGGTCACATTCTCAGCAAAGGATAGAATCTTTAGTATAGTTAGAAAATTTGTTCGTTATTGGTTTGATTGGGTTTTGAGAGATATGAACCATAAAGCATATTATTGTTCAAGTTTTTGTGTAATATGAGTTATCCGAAGAAAACACACTACACACAATCGACAACAAAAGAACGAGGTTGCTTAGAGGTCACGAATGACTGCTACTGTAGGTGACAAGTCATGATTACGAGTTCCTTGTTGATGGTATTTCAGTTGAATAGTTCCACTACAAGATCCATCGCGTGGACAGTTTGAAGCACCTTAAATCAATCAGGGCTCAAAGACTGTAAGCGATGATGTGGAAGTTAGAAGATTCAGAAGGGCAATTCTCGGTGTCTTCTTCGTCATTAACCGTGGATCACTAGGTATATCACCAATTGAACTCTATTTTCTTCTAAGGGAGATATTAATAAACAATCAATCCATAAAATCCGGTTTACTCCGGAGCATGATTCAGATAGAGTACAAAGCATCAGATATTACTAATCTAGCATTTATCTAATATACAATTATATAGAAAGTGGAATAGGGGTTTGGTTTCGAATTTTTTTTGGATGGTCTAAGTGACCTGCATGGCTCCATGATGAAACTCTCACATTTGTAAAATATCGGGACGATATCTTTGCTTAATATGGTCCACCATATAATAAACTGTTGGTAATTAATTTTTCTCTGAATAGATAACTTCACTGAATCAGGCCCTTTTTAGATACATTTAGGATCAAGATTTCGAAGCGATGCAATGAACGGATTGATCCCTGGATTGTAATTCGTGACTGAGTTAATATTTCTTCCGAGGTTAATGAATGAGCTGGATTAAGTATTGCTTCTAGAATAGACTTCATTCCAAATTTAGTGTCAGACAAACTATTTCATGGTATGGGAATTCGATTAAAAATGGATTATAAGTAGGTGAGGACACATTCCTTATTAAAGCCCATTAATTTAATACTTAGTCCATCATAGGTTGTGAATTATTTCTTACTGAAGAGTGGACTTCTTCAAAACACATGCAATTCAACATTTCTCAATTATTATTGATATCAGAGTTATATAAAATTTAATAAATTAATGTTCACTGCAGAATTCTTCCAAATTTCAAGTTGCTCTATTCGTTGTTTTTCAAAAAATATAGACACAAAATATTGATATTATCTGAAATTCTGGAAGCCAGTGTATTTCATAAACAAAAATTGTGAGTAACATAAGATAAGGGCCGCGGTAGCCTAGTGGTCAAGGTCGTGGACTAGCGGCCGGTGGTTTTCGTTCAGTCGCAGATTCGATCCTCGACCGCCAAAAGACCCGCCGTGTAGCCGGGACTGATGCACGTTAAATCTGTTCGGGGCCCAAAGTCCTCCCGTTAGAGTGGTGTGGATGTTAGGAGAGAGGGTGCCAGCTCAGGTGTCGTCCTCGTCACTTGACCGTGATTCAAAATTAAGAGGTCCGTCGCCAATAGTCCTCGTGTTGCTTCTAGTGCGACGTTAATAAAAACTAAACTAAAAAAAACTAAAAATATAAGATAAAGCGTTTTTGATAACTAAACAGGTTTAGTAAAAAAATTATTCAGATTGTATCAATTTAGTATATATATAAGAGATTTAATATTCTATTAAATGTGTAAAAAAAATTTCATCGTCTTTGAAAAAAAGGAATTAAAAATACCATATAAATAATAAAGTATTAAATCCGGTTTTTAGCATTTTAAATATTCAGAAATAAAATCAGACAAAATTATCATAAATAGCCGGTTTCTTATTCAATTGAATCTAAAAAGAATATTTCATTCATCATGACTTAAAATATAACTAATTGTTCATTAATAAGATAATCCAGTGGTGTCCTTCATTATTTGCTAATAGTAATAAAATAACACATTCGAAGATATGAATAAATGCAGCAAAATATATGTATTTATTCTCCACATACAACACACACGTGAGTCAATACTTTCATATTCCCTTAGAATTATTATTGTTATTAAATTCAAACAATTTAAGGGATCAAATAAGTAGAGTTATACAATATTTTTTTCTGAAACTTTTATAGGTTTGAGAACATCAATTCTTCCAGTGATGAAAAGATACTTACCTAAATTCTACTGAAAATCACGCATATACCCATTACTTATCTATCGCGGGTTAGGATCTATTTCAAGCTAAAGTTTTTAGAGTATTATCTAGAATGTAGTTATTGATTGAAATACAGAAAGAACTACTGACATACTATACTCGTACTTATATCTAACAATCCAAAAGAAATTTTTAGAAAGCATTGTTGCCATTTTCCATCAGGTCAATTTAAAGGGAAATGGATCATTTTAAACACTAGAATAGTGAAAACATGATAGGTATTGATGACGGACAGAATGGGAAAATGTTTTCCATGTTATATATATATATATATATATATATATATATATATATATATTATACTGGTTTGCAAAACTTGAACAACAATGTAAATTTTAAACAGATAGCCATGAAATTGCAGAAAAGGGGTAATTGTGAACAGTGCAATGAATTCGCAATTCAGCAGAAAAGTGATGCGTATGCAAGCGTCAGGAACAGAACATCATAGGCGACGTGAATGTACACAAAACGCCTGACGGGTCTGCGTGCGCAATAAATCAAACTTCAATAAATAGAAGAATGGAGGTGAAATTAAAGACAATAGCTGCAAATGCTATTGAGTTCTTTTGTGAAATATGGCGAGAAGAAATCACCTGGACGACTTCACACGTGGAAGAATGAACGGAAAGCTAGAGAAGGGGCTTAGTTTGAACCAGTGTAGCTGAAGAGTTCGGAATCAACAAAAGTGTCCTTTCGCGCACTTGAAAAGCCTTCCATATCATTGGTACAGCTGTTATAAAGATTGGTGGTGGCCAACCTAGGAAAACAACTACAGTGGATGACCGATATATCGTCCTGCAGATGAAGAGAGCCCGATACCAGTCAGCAAGCGTCATTGCTCAGCAACTGTGTACAGCAACAGGGCGACAAGAATAGAGGTTTACTGTGGCATCAGACGCCTTCACAAAGGTTGCCTATTCTCCCACCGTCCTGAACGCTGCATCCCTTTGAAAATTGGTCATCGGTGGCACCGTTTAGAGTGGTGTAAAGAGCACAAAAACTGGACATCTCATCAATGGAATCGACTCCTATTTATGGATGAGAGTCGTTTCAGTGCCACAAGCTCCAGTTGATTTGGAGAGAAGTTGGGATACGGTTTCATCCCTGTAACATCACGAAAAGAGACCGTTACAGTGGTCATGGAGTTTTCATCTGAGGAGGCAATATACTGAACGGGTGGACTGAGCTCCACGTTTTCGACAGAGGCTCTGTAACAGGAGATCGCTATTGTAAAAAGGTGGTCCTTCCCCAAATGCGCCGGTTCCGAGGTGCTATTGTACCAGACTTCGTTTTTATGGATGACAATGCACGCTGATGTTCAGCAGCTACTGGAAAGTGAAGATATCACTGGAATGGACTGTCCAATGTTCTCGTCTGATTTAAATTCTATAAAACATGCGTGGGATGCTTTGGGGAGATGCATTGCGTCACGATTACATCCTCCGGGGAACACCCAACAACTGAGACAGATGCTGATTGAGCAATAGGCACTCTTACCCCAACAACTATTGGACAATCTGATGCTGAGTATGCAGAGACGGTGCGAAGTAACCATTACAGTAAGGAGGGGGGCATATCCCATACTAAAGAACATCTGCTTGTGGTTCTTCCTCTTGGACAGACAATCATGCGCAACGGTACTATGAGTCCAATAAAGTCTTTTTTTGTTTTGTTTGATTCCATATTATATGCATTGTATTCATTTTTGCGCAACTATGCTTTCGTCAGCACAAAATGCTGTCTCTCATTTCTGAGAATTTTATGTCTCTCAGATGATTTCTCGTGAAGCTATGGCAAAAAAAAAACCCTGTTACTTAAGTTTTGTACACCAGTATATATATATATATATGTGTGTGTGTGTGTGTGTGTGTGTGTTATAAAATATTTTCCACATCAAAACTTTTTCAAATATGTTACATCAATCATTCTTTCAATATTTATTCTTGTATATAGTTCTTAAGTTTTCAGTGAAATTTTAAAATAGCATTATTGTCTCGAAAATAGCCATGGTTTTGTAAATAAAAAAGATTAACTGTGGGAATTTGAAAATGAAATTTTAGACATTTCAAATGTAAAAAATAGATTAATGGTTCACACATTCAAATTGAAAGTGGATATGTTTGATAAAGTTTTTGTATACATATAATTCACTCTAAACACAGAGAGAATAGTTTAATTTGATATAGTTTTACAAAAGACAAATATAACCTATGGAATGATTTTGGAAGATATATTCTCATTTCAATAGTCTGAATACTTCTGTTTAAATGTTTTAAAATTTTAACGTCTTTTTACTTTTTTTTTTTTATAAGAAATCTATTACTTTTGTACTGCAGACACCCTGGAAAGTGAAGTTATCAGTATCTTTTTTCTTGTATCGTATTACTTTGTTTTTTGAACTAAAAGCAGAGATACATCAAAATCTTTAGAATTATATGTATGAGTGAGTGCATCTCTATTGGTATACATTAAAAAACATTTTACACATTTTTTTTCTTTGGTAGTTTCCCATTCGTGAAATATTTGATCCCTTTATTCGAAGCATACATTTTGTAGCTGAACAAAATACTCTCTATCTTTTGAATGCATGCACATTTCGAAGAGCTTATCTTTCCGCTTTCATTTTTGCATACAGTTCTTGTCGCAAGAAAAGAAAAATTCTATCGCTAGTAATGCATTTTCTCAGTATCCTACTAAATTTATACCTTCTAGAAATAGTAAAGGTAAAAAAGGTTATCTTAGAACTAACGTTCACTATGATATAAACTTTTTATTAGTAGTACAGAAAAACAGGTCTTACATCATACATTATAAATATTTCGTTCGATGTACAGAAAATACCATTTTGTAAGGTAAACTTCTGAGAGCGCATATTAATTTGAGTGTGACTAGATTAATATTTCAAGAAATATTAAAATTCACTTGAATATCTTGAATTATTCGCTTGAATTTTCTATCCGTTTCCATTAGGCTAACTTAACCGTGGGCAAATTACTTTTAAAATAAATTGATCGGTTGGAACTGGAGGAATTTTTGAAAAGGAAATGAAAGGAAATAAAATGCTTTATAAGTCAAAGAATAGTTCAATTTTACAATTCATAAGAATAAAACACATATTTTACTTAATGAAGAACTTTGAAAAAAAAATCTGTCATCCAGTAAATCTGTCATACGTTTTAGACATAATTGTGCATTTCCCTTTTTGTATGCATCCTTAATACCCATAATTTTAATTGTCATTGAATCAACTTCAATTTGTTTCAACAGTTCATAATATAACAACTGTTACGAATTAAAATATTAAATTTAATGCTTTAAATCTCTTGCAATTTAATTATATATTATCCACAGCTTTTGCTATTTACAAAAAGACGTGAATCTTTTACCTTTTGAAGATACAGATAATAATATTTGAATCCACAAATGTTTTTAGTGATGTGAGAGATTAATACAAAGCTTCTACAACTATTTGGGACTTTTTTTTATTTATTAATAAAGGTTTTAATTTTTCATAAATAGAAATCTATTAATTAAATTCATATATTGCAATTTTATTTATAACAGTTTAAATGAAATTTTATTTGCGAGTATTTATGAAATTTTTTGAAATTTTATGAATTTATTTACGAAATTTTAAAATAGCTCAGATTTTAAGTTAAAGTTCTCTCTTTATTAATATAACCTTGTTTATTTTTTGCAGAAAAATTATGTCATAATTAATATATCGAAGAGAGAAACATTTTTCTATAGATATCATATCTTTATTAACAATCAGAAAAGAAGTATCACACACTTGTACCTTCATTGATTGATTATTAATATCGAATTCTGAACCAACATGAGAGCTACTGGCAGCGCACGCAGTAATTTTGAACATCAGTCAATTGAAGAAGACGACACCGGAGCTGCCACTTTCCTCTCTAAAATTCCACACGATGCCAAAGGGAGGGCACGGAACCTCGAAAGATTTAATGTACTTCAGCCCGGCTGTTATGCGGGTCTTTACTGGCATCAGGACTCGAACCTGCGATTGGACGAAATAATGCCAGCAACGAATTTGTGGCAATGACCATTAGGGTACGACGTTTTGCCTTGCAAAAAATTAACAAGAAAATTTATATCTCGTACCTTATGTTCAAGTAATAAAACATTTGAAACTCGGCATAACTTTATAAATTTTAATCAAATAGTTATTTTTGTATAAAATGTGGAATATACTATAGAGTTTTATTAGTATACAGTTCTTTGAAAACTTCATTACTTTTTTTCCCTATTCAAAGAAATGTTGTGAATCAGAACTCGATTCAAACAAATGAAAAGAAAACATGGACAAAAAGGATGACATAAAAATACATGCGAAATACCTTACCATTGAAAAGGAGAATTCAACTTTAGAGAATAATGTATACATTTTTGTATTTGAGGTGTCATAAATAAAGCGAAATCCAGAAAAAAAAAAAAACAAGATACATTTGTTTACTTCAGATTGTAAATTAAGGATGTTTTCCTTTGACAAAAAAGAGAGATAAAGTAACCCTATGCGTGTGTGATTCCCCAGATTGAAAAAACAGAGTATATTAGAGACTAAGAGGAGAAAAAATATTCTCCTTCTGTCTGATATTGCCAAAACTTGACTAAGGTAGAAATTATTTGAAACTTAGGGAATATTGTAGTATATAGGATGCCTGTTGGCTGGAGAAAATTGTGGTAAGCCCTGCTTTGTATAGAAGAGGTGTTGCCAGAGCATTTGAAGTGATGCAGCCTGATCTCATGTGTGAGAAGTAGGGGCAAAACGAGAGCAGATTTTAAGTAAAACAGTTGTTTTTGTTTTTTAAAGACTCGGAGTTGCCCTTATATCCATATGAACATTTGTTGAAATATCTAGCTGTAGGAACGTAAGAGAGATACCAGTAGATGAAAATTCTCACACAAGTATATGATGCTAAATAAAAATACAATTCAGAGCCTTTTTCACAACTTAAAAATACAGGTTCCGTAAGCAATTTTTAAATAATTTATAACTATTTTCTTTAAATTTTAACTATAATATCTAGATAATTAAGTGATATTTTATAAGTAAAAAAATGATATTTTGCGTAGCATTATTATTGCATCGCCCTTAAAATAATTTTGATAAGAAATGTTTTCTAAAATATGTAAACTATAATTTTAATGAAATAATGTATTAGCAATTTTTAATTTTAAATAAATTTTTTCAAGACTAAAAATTGGCATGTATACTGGAAATAAATTAAGATTTGTGCATCTTCGAATTGATTCACAAGCAGTCGATAGAATTCAGATCAAAGACATTTTTGTATTATATAAAAATTTCCTCCCGTAAATTTTTGGACTTTTTTTTTTTTTTTTTTTCATAAAACGCTATTAGTTTTAATACAAATTTTGTTAAATTTAGCTTCGTTTTAGTATCAAGAACTAAGTAAAAATTTGTATCTCTGTACAGCTGAATAACAGCACTTTTTGCAATATCTGTCAAAGATGATTCTATAAAAAGGATGGTAACGAATTAACTGTAATGAATTCTCTTTTATAATGAAAAAAAATATCTACGATTGCTTCATATAGCATTTTGCTCTCTCAAAGGATTTATGAAACACTTTATGAATTAAAAAAAATTGTAATTAAAGAAATTGCGCAAATCAATCAAATGTCTAATAGTGCGATGCATTATTTTTAGGAAATCCATGAGATACTGGTGTGGGTTCAAATTAAATTAGATAAATAGTTATGCAAAAATATGGATTAAAGTGAAGTAACGTTTTCCCCTTTATGGTTTGGCGAAAAACAAGGCGAGTTAGAAAATAGTTCGAAAAAATAATCATGATGTCAAAAATGAACAATAAACCGAATAGAAATCATTTCTGTTGAAGAAAATAGCAAAATTAAAAGTAATAAGATAACAATACTAAGATTATAGTAATTTTATGGAACAAATAAAGTTATTTAATCAAAAATAATTATAATTATTTAAAAGAATAATAATTATTGCTAATTATAATTATTTACAGTTATATTTACTAATTATGTATATAATTGTAATATATTTATAATTATAACAAATTAGAATTTTAAATAAATATAATTGTAAATATTTTAATTTCAACATATAAATCTAAATAATAATTATAATACTTTAAAATTATTTTAATTTATATATTATCATGTAATATATAGAATAAAATATATTAAGTTTATATTCAGCCTGTAATTTAAAGAAATTTATACGACTCATGAGCCATTTTCTTTGAAAGTGGTGAAAATCCATTTTATATTATACAAAGAAATTTCAGAATCTGCATTTAAATGGTTTGAAAAACGTTAGTATTTGTCAATACACTCTTTATATGTTTTTTTTTTAAAAATATTGAATTGATTTAAATTTATTATGTGATTGTTTTTAAAGTATTAGTCAAAAGAAATTTATACATTTGAGAACCTCAAATGGATTTACCGCTTTCAAAATCAACAAAATGCGAAAGCCATGCATTTATGAAATATTAAATATAAGATTTCAATTGAATCCAACCAATTTTATTATGAAATTATAACTAATTATGTCAAGAAAGGCTATATTTCAATATTTCTTCAGATAATTCCATTTAAATTACTTTAATTTTTACTTTATATTAATATGCATCATTTTTAATTTTTATCATTATGAGAAAGTTTTAGAAAATTGTCATGATATGTGTGTGTATTGAAGCTATATAAGTTAATAGATCCATCATACCGAGAAATTATGTATTATATATAATTTTTGAACTAAATATTATGTCTTTATGGAAAGTGGACATATATCACTTTCAAGGTAATTATATTTGTAATTTCATTAACTACGTAAATTTATACTGACTAAATGATACAAATTTTGAAGGATTTTTTACGGGGCGGGGCAACTGTTTATGGATATAAAGTTCATAGCACATTGCATTCATTGTGATCATAAACTAATTTTTTGCCAAAAATAGACTTACACCACTTTCATTCAAAACGGCTAATATAGTTATGTTATGCTATAAGATTTATAAATTTTTTTTTTAGAACAGATTTACGAAGGAGGATACATTTACTCATTCGCTGACAACAGAACATTCAAACATTTTTAAAATTAAATCATTATCCACGCACCAGTAAAACATGTATTTTAACCGTTCACTCTAAGCCATAAAAATGTTAATAATATTTTCAAACACATTTAGAAAAGTTATCAAAGGCACACTACGATGCGTTCAGCTATAAGTAGAACCAAAATTATTTGAAAAAATAATCCATAAAAGAGCTAGCATCATATTTTTAAAATATCAATTTTTTTAAAAAATTCTCTGCCGATTTTGACGAATAACAATCGGTTAAAAACAAAACTTGAGCTAAAAAAAATTTCCCTAAATAAAAACTATCAGGTTTACTAATTACTAAGTATTTAACGCACATAAAAATCGCCAGTCTTCAAGGAACACCTATACTTCACTTTATCCAAAAAAAAGATTAAATTTCTTCTTGTAGTAAGAGCATTCTTATATCTAGTTGCCTGTTTTATTTCCGCTTCAATTTTTGTAGTAACGAATTAGATGAAAGCATATGCATAAAAACTATAAGTATAAACAGAGGAATTTCCTCTTCGATCAACGCATTTAGTTTTTATAATTAAATTTTAAGAATTTGATTAGATCCAAAATAAACTTTTTAGTCAATTTAGATTAATTGATAGTTAACTTGATTATTGTATGCTTCTGAACAATCAAATATTAGTACTTTGAAAAATAATTTGTTTGAAATAGTTTTAAAGATTATTCCTATACGAATATAACCGAATGGAATATTCCTTTTCATATTATTTTAACTTTGTAGGTCTAAGTAATTTAACTTCATTGTCTTAACATAGCTTTAAAAATTCTACGCATCTCTAATGTTTATTACAAAACATCATACAAATAATTTATTTTCGAATTTATGAAACGCAAACTTAAATTTAAAAAATTAATAGAATTTCGAAAGAGTTAGGACATTAAATGATCTTACAAAAATGAGAATAAAGAGGAATGACCATTTAGAATTAAAAATATAGGAAACATATTATGTCTAGGATACAATGGTCTCTCTACTTGAAATTTATTTAGAAATTATGTCTATGATAAAATAAAGGCATGTGCCAAATCTTAGGATTGGATAACGTAAAATATATAGATATTTTTGCCAGAACTCTTAAATTTATGACGTATGTATTGTTCAGCAGTTAAAAGAAATAAAAAGAAAAAATAAAACTGTCACAGTTAAAAACACGAACACAAAATCCATGTCTGTGAATACATCAATCTCTAAATAAATTACAGAAATATAAATAATGTGGTTTATACATTTAAAAACATGCGGCTAAATATTTTTCCTTGAATCCGCTAGTGATTTCTTAAAAGACCACTTTGAGAAAACGCTTTCTTGGAAATTTATGTAACATAAGGATTTTCCTTGGTATGGTTACGTAAATGTGCTCTAAAATTTCCACTAATAGCGAAGGTCTTGCAAATTCGACAGACATAAAGCTTTTCTTAAGAATAGATATTCATATGTCGAGTTAAATTAAACCTTCGAAAAGATAACTCGTTGCATATTTCACAAAAAAAAGATTTTTCCTTAGTGTTTACTAACACATGAGTTTTTAAATGACTACTTCGACCGAAGGTCTTGCCACAGATTTCGCAAGAATAAGCTTTTTCCTAAGTGTGTATTAACAAATGAGTTAAAAATTACAACTTTGGTTGAAAGCCTTGTTGCCAATTTCGCAAACATAATACCTTTCCTTGGTATGGATACGCAGATGTGTTCCTGAAACATTATTTTGAGAAAAAGCTTTGTTACAAGCTTCACAAACATAAGACTTTTTGTTGGTATGGATACGTAAATGTCTTCTGCAAATCTGATTTCTTGCAAAGGATCTACGGCAAAATTCGCAAATACTAAACTTTTCTCCAAACACAGTACGTAAATGCCTGGTTAATCTATAACGAAGAGAACATGTGTTTTGCGTTGACTGCTCACAAGAATAAAGATTTTCTTTCACATGCATTTCTGAAAATTTTAAGATATTCACCAATATAATACTACAACCAGAAACAAACTATTTTACACTCGATACCTTTGCATAAATAGAAATATGGGTGAAATATCGTGGATTTACTTGTAGTGAGTTATTAACATACTTCATTTCGTATTTATAGAAAATTGAGTGGCACCGAAATGGCATTTTTGAATAAATTAAATTGAAATTTAAAATTAATTTATTAAACATATATCAAATTTAAAATCAAGTCGTACTTTAGAAATAAGATTAAATGATCATGAGAAATCTTAAAGAGATCTGAAATTTTCACCATAATGAAATATAAATATTTTCTTGGAGGTCAATTCAAATGGCACATGTACTGAGATGTTTCACCCAAAAATTTGAAACATGTGGAACATGTGAAAAGTCCAGCTAGGCACTATATTCTTAATTATTGGTTTAATTTTAATTAACATCTCTGTAAAGCGGCAAGAATGCCATTATTGATGGACCTCGTTATTTCAAACTACGGCCAAATGACTTTCCTATCGTTCCCTCTGAAATTCCACAAAAGAAGAAGGGGTTCTTTCAGACATGTTCATCCTTACCAAAGTCTCTCCTACTTCCTTTCAATGTTTAACAAAATTGAATCTTTAAGAAATTAATAGTACTGGTTATTAATTAGCAAATTCTAAACCTATAATTAAATCAGTAATTTTCAAAACTATGCCAAACAATCAGAAATTTTCAGAGATCAATGAAAACTGTGTTGTATAGAAATTCGCGATATTTCAAATGCTTTTTTGAGCTGAATATGATGTTAAGAGTTTTCAATTTTTTAAACAGTTTGTAACTTTTACTATTTATGAAAAATAAATTTTAAAAAGTACGAATAAATTGTTTTTGATGTATGTTTTTTTAACATTAAACAGAGTTACATGGTGTTTAAATTAAACAAAACGGTCACGTTAATCATGTTTTTAATCAAAATTAATAAATATATTTTTTAATCATAAGTATTTTCATGTGTTTCTACCATTAAGATACGTAATAACAATCTCCATCATTCTCATCTGGATTACCTTCAACTTTTGCATTCGTCCAGTTAAATATGTTTTGAAGGAGTTTCAAGTTCTTTCAGAATGGAATCCTGAACTCGCTTTAAAAGGTTTAATATTTATAGTTAGTAAACATTTTCGATACATAGGTTTTTGGTTAATAGAAATGTCATAGAGATTGAAAGTTTTTTCATTAACATAAATAAATATTTAATGTTACCATTAATAAATTGCTTGAAATGAAGGTACCTTTTTTTATTAGAATCGTAATGAAAACTCCGGTATGTCGAAAGAACAGAAAAAAATCCTTTTTTTGGAGCACTTTTCCCGTACAATTTTGTTTACTTGATTGATTTTGTTTGATTTCTTAGGATACAGAGTTACAAAGGTTATAATCGCCTTTGATTCTGTAAACAAACATGTTTTTTTAATAAAGTTGGACACTATTTTTTGAATTTCAGAGCATCTTCAATTTTTATTTCTACAAATGTACATAGTGAACTGGAGTTTAAAATCAAATCAATGTATTCTTTTGGAATGTAGATACAATTATATGTATTTGCACATTTTTTTTTTCTGATGGCTCATAACACTTGAACTGATAATCTTTTTTTTTTTTTTTTTTTTCCAAATCAAAGCCTATACATGTCTCAGCAATATGTTGCTTTTGTTTTTCCTAGAGAAATTATTTTCCATCGGAAAATAGATACAGATGTTTATTATGTGCTCCCATATTATTTTGGCAACAACATGGATCAAACCTCATAGGCTCCTTTGTTGGAAGTGCCTTCATGATATGTGTAAAATGTTAATTTGCCTACTTTCAGATCTTTTATATCAAAATATTGAGCACACAGTTACCGTAAATATTTTTTTTATTCTGAATGGTATGTGTGACAGAGCAAAAATTTGCCGAAAATAAAATATTATGAATGCCTTGTCAGGCTTTTCCTTACAAAGATCTTGAACTGAGGAAATTTTATTACAAAACTTCTTGGAATTGTCTTTAGTGAATCGAGTATTCTGCGATTTTTATTATGAACTATTTACATTTTCTGATAAATCAGGTTGTTTTATTTTCGTCATGAAGAGTTCTTCGCAAGTTACACATGCATCGAATTTTGGCTGACCAAATCTTAAAAAAAAATGTTTTCATTAAAATATTTTAAATAAAACTTGTATTCCGTATCAAAGTCTTGAGATATTTCTCCTTAAACATTGTATGCACAGTTTGATTATCTAATTCTGCATCAAGATATACACACAGTGTCCTTTCCTGCATAATGTATCTTATTCCTAGGAAAGGAGGTCTAGGTAGGTAGGTGTATTCTTTTACATATTTCAGATTTATGGTGATGTCTACTCTTAACTTCAGAACCCTTTCTTTTCTGTTTTGGCTCAATTTCACTCAAGTATCCTTCGAAGACATGTTTCGAAAGCAAAAGAACCTCTCCCATACTGTGTTAGTAAATTTTGAAAAAAGTAATGAAACCGAAACTATGTTATATTAAGACTTTCAATTTAAATATTTCAACTAATCAAAAGTTTGCAATTTAATTACAGCAACTCTCATTGTCATGACCACCATCAGTTATTGCATTCAAGAATCACTTATCATGACATCTCTGTAATTGTCTCTTTCCCTTTATAAGAGAACTTTGCAGGGAAGCGTCATCTTTTGTCTGTATCAATATTGTTTTAACAGGGAGAATGTAGTGACCTGCATGAGTTTGACCTAGAATGTGTATCTACTTTTAAGGATGTGTATGCTTAAGTTTAAGTATGTTTGAAAACACTTGATTTATACGGTTTTTGAAATGACCAATTTAAGTAATGAAACAAAATTTCAGTCTATAAAACTTAGTTTCCTTATAACCATCAACATTTAATTGAATTCTGTGTACAGATAAAAAGGCCTAAAAATATTCTAAAATTCGTATACGCTCAAAATTTCGTAAATTTCGCAAATATTATTTTATGGATGCAAACTGAAGAATATTGCTCCTCGATACAAGCATTACTTTTAAGTGGAAATATCATTTTCCTTGTATCTGTTTCTGTTTGTAATAACTATAGAAGGTATTTTGTTGTTTAATAAAACTACAAAATTATTTTACATTTTGGTAAGTTAGAAATTAGATCAAATGAATATCCATTTATAGATAACTTTCGAAATGGTTGAATTTCTAAACGTTTTTAATGCGGCCTTGAAGTTGAGGCACTCGAAACATAGATTAATGTTAATGCATGTTTTTTAGATCTTTAAAAATAAATAAATAAATCTTCGTTAAAGTTAGGGGGAAAATATGTATTACAACTCAACTTTTAGAAAAAATAAAAAAAAGTATTATTGGACAACAAGCTTTAAAATATTCACCAGATGTGTATTTTTTCACGTATGAAAATATTAACTAAAGAACTAAATGTTTTTATCGGTCAGTATGATAATTATTTTTATAGGATTTTTTACATTATTGGAGAAATGAAATAAAAAGAGAAGGTATCGGTTCATGGATCGTATTTGTTTCTTGAAAGACGCTCAAAACTACGAGGTTTGTCACCAATAGCCTTAATGTCCCTTATAAGAGTAACGTTTATAAAATGCCAATCAATCAGTTAAACGAAAGGAGTTATATAAGATTATCAATAAATAAAAATACAGCAATATAATCTTATTCTTATCAGTGAGAATCATCACTACAAATCATCGGAATTTTTGTATTATTTGAGAAATAAAATGAGGAAAGTAAGTGTCAGCTCAGGTGCCCCCTGATCTGACACTGGCACCAGTTGCCCTTATTAGGACAAAACCATGCAATGTTTTTATTTACTCAAAAACACATACCGCTTCCAAATTTATGATGTTAAAAGACTACTTGAAACAAACCTGATACCTTGTAAATCACTTTGTTTTTAATCAATCAATCAGTTAAACGAAACAATTTATCTTATAAACTTATCTGTCATGAAAAAAAATAGCTTTAGTTTTCTTATAAGTCGCTTTGAACCTGATATATAAAAAAGTAATCTCAGATACGCGAAAAGGAGTTCAAAGATACACGAAAGGTTCGCAAAAAGGAATTAAAAAATTAACAATATTTAGTATGATGCATCAAAAATTCTTCCTCTAAAGTAGGGGTATTTAACCTTTAACACTCGGGAGAACCCTTTAAGCGTACCGTTTTCTTGAAAGGACCTCTTGATCAAAAAGCAGAAAAAATAGGATATCAAAGCTTTATCCTACTCAAATTTAGAAAATTATTATTGCCTCTTTATTTTGTCACAATACATTCATCTTAATAAGCCAATGAATAGAAAGGTGGCTAATGGCATTTTTTGGAGTTTTCTAAACTATATTCTATGAATAATAAACAAAAGAAACAATATTTTCAATTATTACAAATAAATAAAAAAGAAATATTTTTAATTACTTGGCTGGGATTAATTTTTATTGCTAAGTATTTTTACGCCTAGAATAATTGTTGAGATCTGCAACCTAATGTCCTCTTCACCATATATTCTATTTCTGTATTTTGTTATTGTGGCAGCATACAAAAAGAAAGATTTTTCGCATACATTGGTTGAAACAAAAGACATTAAATGTTTCACAGCTCTTTTGGTAATTTCAGGATATTCTTTTCTATTGTCAATAAAAAAAACATCAATTTGATCATAAATCGACTTGACTAAACTTTAATTTCAACTGAGTGTTGGTTGATATTTCAATTTGATATATACCGACTGAGCCAAAGAACGGAGACTAATATGTTACTTAAGGTGTTTCAATTAATGTGTTTCAAGAGCGTGACTTTCAAGAAATTTAAGAATTTGTCTTATCCAAAAAATATTTATTTATATTTATTTTTACAAGTAAACTACCTTAAAGAATTCTATATTTTTATAGAAATTAAAATTTTGCTAACATTTTGCCGCTTTGGTTAAACATATAGTTATCAATTGCGGAACCCTGTCAAAGCTCCAGGGAACCCAGGTTGAAGACTTCTGCTCTAAAGTAAATTTTTGCAAGTGCAGATTAATCTGTGAGAGGGTAGATTAACTTGCGAATACATATATTAAAAGGCTCGTAATAATTCAATTAAGAAGAAAATTCCATTTCCATTTCCTTCTACCTAACTTTGTTTGTTTATATGATCGGATAAAAATAAATGATTTCTGAAAATAGAAACGGAAGTAAATGAATTGTTTTTTAAATAAAAGAACTAGAACATTTTCCAAATCATAAGAGTAAAACTCAAACTATATTTATGAAATATACTGAACAGAAAGATCTTCTCTTGTCCATCGAAACCTTTCATAAGAGTTAGACATAATAGTTGATTTCCATTTTTAACATCACACTAACTTTCTGTCAATTTAATCGTTAATATATTAGTTTCACATTTCATTTTTAATAGCTTATATTCTCAATAGTTCCGTATTAAAATATTAAATTTAAGGCTCTAGGCATAATTTAATTTCATTACGTACAATACGTAATTCCCTGTCCTTCGAATTTACAGATAAGTTACATGTAATATTTAGGTCAAACCTATGTTGTTGGTTGCATGTGAGATTAATACAAAGCTACAAAAATTATCTCGAAACAATTTTTAATTATTAAAGTATTTCTTCATAAGGAGTAGCTTATGCTTTATGTCCATTTAATGGCTATAATATACTAAATAATTTCAACTCAGTTTTATGCGAATATTGTTGCATGATGAAGGATACTTGAAAAATTTGAAAATGCTTTTAAATGCATTTGACTGGACATTTGAGAGTTTTGCCATAAAATTATGTAAAATCTAATGTATCGAAGAGCGAGGCTACTTTCATTATGGTATACTTATTAACAAGCTGAAATTATATATCATCCCTCCTTGCAAAAACTTACTTTAAAAAATGAATGTATTACATTTTTACATCTAAATTACATTTACGGTCAGTTTTTTATGTTCAAACAATAAAATATTTGAAACTCTGAATGATTTTTTATATACATTTTTGTTGAGATGGTTATTTTTGACAAAAATATAACTTTAAAATTGTAAAAGACTTAATATAGTTTTAAGAATATAGTTCTTTGAGAACTTCAGAACATTTTTCCTCCATCCAAAGAAATATTTTGAAACATAACTGGATTAAAAGAAAAACAAGCAAAACATGAACAAAAACTTGACATAAAAATACATGTGAAACATCTTATCTTTGTAAAAGGTGAATTAAACTTTAGAGTGGCATAGATGGATGGAGATCTACACAAAAAAAAAAAAAAGAAAACACATTTTCTTTACTTCGGAAGGAAGTATAAGGACATTTTTCTACGACGAAGGTGAGAGAGAGAGTTTTAAAGTATGTGATACAAACGTAGACAAAAATACTATCCATTACAGAATAGGTAAAATTTCTCCATTTGATAACGCCACAATAGATAAGTAAGGTAGAAATCACTTCAAAATAAAAGAATGTAAAAGTCTAAATGAAAAGACGAGTCTCAAAGTATTCTCTCAAAGGTTGGAAATACAAGTTTTTAAGGTTAAAATATGTTGTATAATTGAATAATGTAATAAATATAATTTTATTTTCAACCTTAATTGATATACCTAGATAATCCAATGAAATTTTAAATTTAAAATATTAGGCTTATCACAATTAGTATAATTATCTCCCTAACAAAATTTTGGAAGAATCATTTTCTAAAACTTGTAAATTATAAAATATTTTCTTCAAGTATGTGTAAGCTATTTTTACTTTTTAAATATGTTCTTAAAATAAAACATTAACAGGCATACAGAAAAAAACTCATAATTGTGAATTTTAAATATTTCATAAATGTAGTTAATACACTCATGTTCATAAATAAGGGTAATGCCATCTCTGCCAAATAAAGTTTCAGAAATAAAATAAACGTGATTCACTCATAAAGTTTATTTATTAAACAAAAAATAATGAAAGAAATAAGATAATATTTGTATGATATCATTCATATAACAACTACGATTTTTCTCCTTGGAGCAATTACAAAAAATATCTCCCTCACAAATACTTACCTTTAAATGGTTGGTATGATGGTTAATACCTTATGTCTCCCAGACGATGAAATACAGTTCGTACAATGCCTAGGCATGCTGAGTATCAAGTTATTGATCTGATCTTGGGGAAAATTACTCCACTCAGCAAGCAATACTCTTCGAAGTTCCAGTACACATGTAGGAAGTGGTTGAAGGGCTGCAACTCGTCAGCCAAGCATGTCCCGCACATCCTCTATCTGACTCAAGTCAGGTGAGAAGGCTGGTCATTCCATACGGGTGATATTCTATGATTGAAGGCAATTGTTTGCAAGGTTTGGACCGTGAGAACTGGCGTTGTCATCCTTGAACACAAATTCTGTGCTTTTGGCATCCCTAAACAAACATACATATTGTTCAAGAATGAAGTCCCCATAAATTTAACCAGTCATGCTTTCGATGTTCCGAGTCATGGTTTGTAGATCTGTTCTGGAGTCCAATAAAATTCCACCCTAAACGAGCAATCCTGCACCACCGCAACGGCCTCTTTAGATTTTATCGTCTTGGTGGTAGCTGGTACTGGCGTTCTCCAAATGGAATTCCGACCTGAATTAGACTGTAAGCTAATAATTCTGTACTCCACGGAAAACATCACGCAAGCCGACTGTGACAATGTCCACACTTCTGTATACAGTTTGCCTTGAAACTATAATACCCGAGGTTCAAGAAAGCCGACGAGAAAGGTCCGATGCTGTGCTACGTCTGCTTTTTTTTTTTTCAATTACTGCCAAATAGCGGTCGTCATTCATCGTTGTAACTTGGGGGAGACATGTATTGTAAAGTCTACTAACATTTCTATTATTTTGAAATTGTTTCCAAAGCACAGATATGGCACTTTAGTCGATTCTAAGTTCCTCGGTTACTTCCATCCAAGTACGCTCACATTCCAGGCGGCCGATAATTCTACCACAAAAAAACCCTCCACTTGCGTCCTCTGTGTCATAACTATTAGGATGTGGCACTGAGAGGCATACAGATCGCTTGATAACACTTTTTGGTGTTTGCTACCATTCATTATATACACCTCTCTTACACTCTCGTCATTCTGTCGTACTATCGGTGTCATCTGATGACTTCCTGTAATTTTCATTTTATTCTTGAAGATCTGTGCGATAATCCTACAGGTGAACTTTTTACTTTAAAGTTCGATTTCCACGTGATATTGAATTGTCCTTAATTTATGGACATGAGTGTAGTATCAACCAAAAAAAAAAAAATCAAAGTCATATTATATACAATACAATTCTTTCCTCGTATTTTCGGATTTACATATTTCATAAAACACGACCAGTGTTAGCTATAATTTTAATTTTAATTAATATGTTCTCTTTTTTGTTATATAGTTCCAACAACTAAACAAAAAATATATTCACATTGCAAAAATGAATAACAGTAATTTTTTTAATATCAAAGAAGGTGAACCAACGTACATGATGTGGTATGTGAGAGTGAATTGAAAATACTCCTATATAACCCCCATATAACATTTTGATCTTTGAAAGGATTAATGAAACAATTTACAGATTTCAAACTGATTTTTGAGAGAAAAAAACTTTGCATATCCGTCAAATATCTGATAACATATACAGTATAATAATCAAAGCCAAAACTTTAAATCATGCTACTTTACCATCATTAAAAGGTTCATTGAAGCATTGATGGTAATATCCGAAGTGTGTGGTTTTGGATCTCTCTTTATCAAAAATCGTCGTATATTTTGTATAAAGAACGATTAGTTTCACGTTGGAGAGGTCAGGAATTTACGATAATAAGTATTTCACCAACGTATCGTGCTTGATATGCAACCATGGTTTGAAATTTCAAGCATGCTTCTAGTGAAATGAATTCTCTGCTTCTAGTGCAATGAATTATCTGCTAGTGCAACGAATTCTCTGCTTCTAGTGCAACGAATTCTCTGCTTCTAGTGAAACGAATTCTCTGCTTCTAGTGCAACGAACTCCCTGCTTCTAGTGAAACGAATTCTCTACTTTTAGTGCAATGAATATTCAGACTCAAATCAAAATTTTCAGTTTTAAATATTTATTCGCATACTTATGCTTTATTACATCTTATTAGTGCACTTCATAAAATAGTTAAGAAATTATATTCGAGAGGGTAATGCGCTTCTTTCTAAAAATGACTACTGAATAACTAAAACAAGACAATAAACGATGTATATAAATTGCTTAAAAATTTTCACTATACGAAAACAGAGCATTTATGGTAGTCATTAATTTTATGTAATTAGTAACAAATAATAATTCCAAATTTTACTTCAATTCTAAAAGTATTATTCTTCATTTACGATTAAAATATTTATTTTCACAAAGCTAGCTACATATAACAGGACTCTATAAAATATTTTAGAGATTCATTACTAAAGGCTAAATACAGGACAGAATTGTTCTGAAAAGTACAGGGCTTCTCAGAAATACTGTTGGCCTTACGTTAGAGAAACGTGTTATTCATTTCACATTTTACCTACTTTATTTTATAATTTTTTTTTTCGTATAATTTCAGTTTATAAGGAAAATAATTCTTGAGTTTTAAAATACCAATTTCTTCTTCAACTTGTTATAAAAATTATTTTCATCCACTCAACTCAGTTTGAAGATGAAAAATGTTGTTTTTTCTCTGCTTTTATCTTTCATATTCGAAAGAGTAGCAGGAATTAATATTATATCTGTTCCGAAAATTCTTTCAGAATAATAAACTACATAAGCAGCATCGCATTTCTGTTTCTTCCGTTTCTCGAAGAAAGATAGAAAAGTTGTGTGTGTTTTTCTGAGGAAACTCAATTTTTTATCTTGCTTTTTATTCACGTAGCTGAAGCTTGATTAATTTCAATTTTACTGTTATGGAACACACTTAGTACCTTTTATTCATTCGACATTCCAGAAGAATATATATTCCAGTAGAAGCATATTACTATCGTTAGCACCCATCAATTAGAAATTCTACTGATTTTAAATATATGTAACTCCTTTTAAAGTGTACAGTGTTTATTGCTTAAGATACGAATTTTTCAGCTATAAATTTATTGGAGGTAAATGTGTAATATAATAAAAATGTCAATATGTAAAAATAATTACAGTTGGCGTTAATGTAGGATAGAAGAAGCATATAAAAGTAGTATATTAGATTTATTAATAAATTAGTATAATAAAGAATTTATTATTTCTTTCTTTTCAAGTCCTTTTCAGAAGATAAAATGATTCATATAACTAGAAAAATTTGCTTGTTTATTATTTTGTCGAGGTTTAAGGGATATGGAGCAACAGACGCTTGTTCCCGTTTTTGATTGACCTTACTTATCATGAAATAAAAACAATACCATAGAAAATCAGGATGAAAAGTAATAAGGTAGGGCTGTTATTAAGCTAAGGTTTCTTCTGTAGCTGTTGGTGATATTTCAAGTGATCGCAGTTTCGTGTTCATGTTCCACTCTAGATATGTCTTGTTGAGAGCTTGATAAACGTTTAATCTATTCTATCTTAAAATCCTAAAATTGCAGTGATATGGAAATTAGATAAGTGTGACACCACATCAGGTGTCTTCCTTGTCATTTACCCATTAATCAAAACTTTTGTCAATAGCCTTCCAGTTGCTTCTAATTTCAACTTTATTAAACTGCTTGCAATTGGTTCAGACAAAAACTCAAGCATCTGGAAAACATCACATCGACATTAATCCGCCGCATGCCATATTACATGCTGTTGCTACTGAAAATTAGTTCCTCATCCAAAGGATGATAATACACTGCTCAAAACAATTAGGGGAACATATGGTTTTAACGAAAATATGCAACTATTTACATCTATAAATTACGTCATATAAAATATCATTAATTTAAAATGTAGCAGAAAACAGAAGAAAATTTCATTTACAAATCAGCGTTCATGACGTGAAAGACCATAAAAAGATAAAAGTACAGAAATCGCGTATTCACAGATGCTTCTTTTTCCGCTGTCATAATAGTGAAATTCAATTGCTCATCGTTTTGTTTTGAGAAAAGGTGATTTGAAAATGTCACAACTATATGATTTACCAGAATCTATGGTTTGAGTTACTTGAATCTGTACAAACACAGAAAAATGTAGCAGACGCTAAAGGAGAGGCAAAGAGAAGCATTTTAAGACAGTGAAATAGATTCCAAGAAATAAGGAATGTTAAATATCGACGAATGCAAGGTCATCCAAATGTTACTACAGCAACTAATGACCGAAATATATTGTTAATCCGATAATTCCGATAATTGCTAATCGAGACAAAACAGGCAATGCTACTCAGCTTCAAAGACAGTTGTTTTTGCAATAAGACAAAGGGTATCAAGAAAAACAATCTGAAATAGGCTTCATCAGGGTTGTTTCTATGCACGTAGGCTAATGGTGTATATCAAGGCGTGATAATGCTGTGTATTAACCTCAAGACACCGTGCGGTCGGAAGGAGGTGAGCTACTGAACATCCTTCCGACCGCACGGTCGGAAGGATGTTCAGTATTAGAGGATGGAGATGGATGGAGGATGGTTCAGTATTAGACATGGAGATTGGGTGCAACGTGATTGGTGTCAATTGCTATTTACTAACCAGTCCGATTCAGTTTGGAATGGGGCATCCAAAGAAATTAGGTATGGAAAGAAAGGAGTATTCGGAATAATTCCACATTCCTTCGATAAAGATAAAATTACAGGCAATGTGGTTTGATGGTAAGAGCTGTAATTTGTACAGGTACACGTACGGACCTGCATTTTATTCGGAGGGCAATTTGACGCCCAAAAGTATGCAGATGAGATATTGAGACCTCATGTCGACCTTACCCGAGTATTGATTCCTTGGATGTCATTTCCATTGAAAGAAAGGAATCGACATACATTTCACACATACAACTCGTCTTTTGAAAAACATGCTTGAAGATGAAACAATATAGCGTATTGCGTATGAAGTGGTCAGCATGATTGTTCTTTCTATCGTTTCAAAGAATTAAGTTCCCATACAATTTTTTGACTTTTTTTTATTGTATATTGTTACACATGTACTCTCCAATTTATGTCCATATATGGCTATCTCACAATGGGTTCCTTACTTTTTTGCATTTTCCCCTAATTTTTTAGCTGTGTACGAGTTGTATACTTTGCCGATCTCAATTACTTGATTAATGCACTAAGGATCGAGATTTAGAACTAATGGAATGTCCAGATCGATCTTCCAATCTCAATCCGATACTTTGTCAAGTAAGTGTATGCCTTAAGTTCTAAAGGTCATTGAATAAACAGGAATAATTGTTGATTCTTGAAAGAGCAATGCGTTCCATTTTAGGAACCGAAACTTATTTATCAGTAAAGAAATTGATGCCAATAATGTACTACAAGTATAGGTTTTTAGGCACATTCCTTATTAAATCCCATCTTTTTGAAAAAGTATTTCAATAATTTTCCGCCCCATATATTAAATTGGAGAAGTATTTTCTTTAATTGAAAAGAGGCTTTTTGAAAATATTGTTGCTCATTATTTGTTAATGTTATGTTTATATATATATTGTTAGAATTATGTATTTTATTCTTATTAATTATTATTGCTTATCTTCGATGCAGTAAATAAATTAAGAATTCCGTATATTTTTTTTTAAAAAACGAATCAGTAGCCTAGATTGTATCATTATATATGTACTAAAATAAAATGAAATAAAAACATCTTAAGCCCGCAGTTTCTCATTACACACACACACACACACACACACACACACACACACATATATATATATATATATATATATATA
>BMAW01105948.1:19025-68091 GCA_019974015.1 Nephila pilipes | reverse complement strand
TTTGATATTCTGCTACACAAAACTTAAGATTACGTTGAAATTTTATATGCACGCTCTAGAACAGGATCGTGAAGAAGAAAATATTCTACACTTGTAGTAAATTTCAAGCCCTCGCGAATTAAATCAGCTGTTTATAGCTAAACTTCATCTTTGAATTCGTTATTATCGACTTCTTTATTATCCTAAACTGCCATAAATTCAATAAAATGTTTCTCATTCAAAGGACTTTCTAGCATCAATTCTTCGATGTGAGCTGTTTGCATATTGTTAAAACCTTCACCAATAGTTTCATTTGATACAGTTATAATTTCAGAACACACCACTGATTTTTGAACTACGAAAATTCCACTTTTAATGCTTGCAGGCAAATATTTTTTCCAACAACCATTTAATGTCGTTTGACGCAACTGTTTGATGGCAAAAAAAGCAATACATAATCATAAGATTTCTCCATGCTTCCAGAACAGTCAAATTCTTTCCTTCCACTAAATCTAAAATATATTTAAGCGTGTGCTTTATGCAGTACATTTTAAATGCTACTATAACATCCTGATCGAGTAGTTAAATCAAAGAAGTTGTATTAGGTGGTAAAAATAACATTTGAATATTTGGAAAAAAACTTTTGGGATTCGTGTTAGAACAAAAAATTCATGTAAAAAAGTATATTGGTGAACCGTCTTATTATTTAAAATCGTGTAAAAAAAGAGTTGAGTGTTTATATATATATATAAAATTGGTAAAAAAAAAATTGAAATTGGCAGTAGGAAAGGATCTCTTTAGAAGGATAAAAATAATTATTGAAACAATTAATTTTTTACTACCCATCATCTTTTGCAAAATAATAAGTAAACTTTTAAGACTCCTATTTATAAAAACATTCTTATTAATGGATAAATTACTTTCTTTATGGATGCATAAATGATTGATTTATATTAAGGTAATTTATTCAGTTAGATATCCATTTTTCTCTTCATTTCGTGTGAAATTCGCATAACACACACGACTTTGAAACATACATTTAGAACAATACAAATAAAGTTCAATATTTATATTTATTTGATTTTAAAATACTACAATATATCATGATTATGAAATATATATAATATTTCTTTTAAATATATACTGACTCAGATACCGATGATATCTCCAGTATTATTACATATCCAGTACTTATTTAATAATTATTTTATTAGCAATTGTTTTTAAGTCAAATATTAATTTGCAAACATTATAAAAATTATTTTTACATTTTTAAATCCCATTTTCATTTTAATATATCTATAAAATTTAAAAATGAATTCTTTTATTAAAAGTTATTTTCACATAATGAGAGTAAGTGTTTTCACATAAAACCTTGTATATGTAATTTTATGCAAATAAATTGCAGAATAATGCTTTAGAAAAGTATTTGTTAAAAATGTATTTCTTTCTTGCGACTGAGAGACTCTATACTCATTATTTATAGTCAATATAGAGTTAGTTAATTAATAATTCTGCAGAATTTTTTTAAGTTTCTTCGTTATAATTTCATAGATTTTAGTATTTTCCGATAATATACATTTTGCATTTTTAAGATATATATTTTTCTCTTGAATTATATCTCGTAATTAAATCGTCTAATAAGTTTAAAGCTCATTTAAACACAATTCGAGTGTGATAAATGTTTTAAACTTTTTGAAAATGTCCTTGAGTATCAATTTAATCATTGATTTATTATAAGGAAATTATCTTATGTCAGTCAAATATAAGAAATAGAAATATTTTTTGACATTATTGGAATATTTATACATATTTAGGCTTAAAAAATTCGATTATATTTAGACTTTTAGATATGAAGAGAAAAAAATGTTACTTTAGCATTTTAGTGTAAACAATTATTCTTTCCATCCTGCAATATTATCAGATTATATATTGATAATAAAAAAAAGTTTTCATGCATACGAATCTTCCCTACACTAAAATTTTTCTGTTATCGTCGAAAAAAAATATCAAGATTCATATTTAAGATTTACCAGAAAATAAAAACATGTTTTTTGAACTTTTCAAACATGAATCGGTATATACTGATTTTGAGTGCTACCAAATATGTATTCATATAAATTTCAATGAATATTAGCTTTATTTTCCTTTTTGCAAAAATCTCGTGAAATATAAAAATATCTGTACACATTATTTTGCTATCGGAAAGCTTATGGATTCTTCTTTAGACTAGTAACAAAATATTTTCTCGAAATAGTATAAGAAAGAAATGTTATCTTAGTACTAATTTAGTATTGGAGAAAAATATCACGGAAAGAAAACAAATAAATAATAGTTTATAACAAATAACAGATTCAATACAAAAAATTAAACATTTTCTCAAATTTTTTAAAAATCATAAATAATAGATTATTGAGAGTTAAAAAAAATTTACTAAACGAGCAAATGGTACTAGATAAATGAAAATAAGCATTATAGCTTCGGACATTTTCTTCTAAGACCTTTTTAAATTAATGTTTCATGCGCTGATATTTTAAAGGTTGCATGAATTACTTTGTCATACTAATGCGAGTAAGTAGTTCATGAAAATTTTTTAAATAAATTTGTATAAATTTCATTTTTATTTTCGTTTCATGTTGTATTTCGACAAATATCATCAAATTAAAAATGACATTTACGAAAATTATTGCAAAGGCTTAACCTTTTTATAATTATTCAATTTCAAAATCAATAAATGTACCAGGAATAGGTAAGAATTGCGACCTTTTTCATAATAAGGTTTCTATGAGACAATGATGGTAAATAGTTTATTTTATGAAAAAAGTACCTTCATACAGCTTTCTCCGAAATAAAAAGGTTAATGGTTTTGGTCAAACTTTTAAAAAATAACTTTTTAAATCTTACAAACACAACTTTCCTATACAAATAATATTAAAAATTTGCGAAAATTATTTTGTTAAAATTAATTTTTCCATAATAGTGTAAATGAGACTGAACATCAGGAATTAAAATTATTTTACATAACAACCATAAAAGAAAACAAATTTTTTTTCTCGATATTTGAGTTTTATTCAAAAATACATAAGAATAAAAAAAACTCGTAGAAATTCGACTGCTTGAGAAAGCGTTACTTCGTCTAATAAAAATAATTACTTCGTCTGAGAAAATATACAACAAAAACAAATCATAACACTCGGCAATAAAGGCAATAAGACCGTATCCATTAATTTGACTATATCTGTGAAATGGTAGCAAAACAAAAAAACTGCTTTTAGTTTTAATTACATGCGTCTATTCATAATGAATGAGCAATTGTTTCCATTAATTACCTCTATTAAGCAAATCATTGTAACCAAACTCACAAACATAAGGTTCTATGAAAACATGGATAACTAATTGTTTTCTTTAAGAACCACTTCGAAGGTGTGCCTTGTTGCATATTTCACAAATTATTCTCTTTCGTTGGAATGAGCATGCAAATGTGTTTAAAGTGCCTATTTTCAGAGCAGATTTAGTTCTGGTTACAGATTTAGCAAATATAAGACTTTTCGTTGGATTAGAAATGCAAAAAAGCTTGTTAGAGCTCACTTTCATAGAAAATATTGCTGCAGAATTGACACAAGGCTATTCAATGGCATGAAAACGCAAGTGCAGTTTTAAATTCCTTCTTTTAGAGAAAGCCTTGTTGCATATTTCACAAATATAAGGCATTTCTTCGGTATGAACCAGCAAATGTGTTTTTAAGTTCCCATGTTGAGAAAATGCTTTTTTGCAGATTTCACAAGTGTAAGGTTTTCTTTGGACAAGCAAATGTGTTTTAAGTCTCATGTTGAGAAAATGCTTTTGCAGATTTCACAAGTATAAGGCTTTTCTTTTAGCAGCGGACAAAGCCGTGTTTTCAGAATTTCACTTTCAAAAACTTTCTTTGTTGCAGATTTCACCAGAAGTATAGGGTTTTAACACCACAGATGAATATCAATATGCCTTCTTTCTGTATTTCCTGAAATCATTTTCTACTATCATAGATGTTATCAAATATCTTATGAACCATCATAGGCATAGTATTTTCCTTTTTAACAAACAAAACACATTAATCTAATTATAAATTTCTTTGGACAAGCAAATGTGTTTTTTGGTTTCTCTTTCCGAAGCGCCTTGTTTACGATCACAAATATATGGCTTTTCTTTTGTATGGACAAGCAAATGTTTTTTTAAGCCCCCACTTTCAGAAAACGCCTTGTTGCAAATCTCACAAATATAAGGTTTTTCTTTTGTATGAACACGCAAATGTGTTTTTAAGTGACCATTTACAGAAAACGCCTTGTTGCAGAATTCACAAATATAAGGTTTTTCTTTCGTATGGACACACAAATGTGTTTTTAAGCTCCCACGTTGAGAAGACACTTGATTGCAGATTTCACAAACATAAGGTTTTTCTTCCGTATGGGTACGCAAATTTCTTTTTAAATTCCTAATGTTAGACAAAGTCTTGTTGCAAATTTCACTAAAATAAGGCTTTTCGTTGGTATGAATGTACATATGTTTCTCTAAAGCACCACTTTCAGAGAAACCCTTATTACAGATTGCACAAACATAAGACATTTCTTCGGTATGGACACACAACTGTGTTTTTGAGTGCTTACTTTCTGAAAACACCTGGTTGTAGGGTTCACAAATATAAAGCTTTTCTTTAGTAAGGTTGCATAAATTTCTTCTTTAATTACCTAATACAGCCTAGTTGAAAGTTTCACTCGTATAGGGATTTTCATTAAGATCTATTTTAATTATATACAGAAAATGAATGTACAAAAAAAATGACAAGAAGAATTTTTTTCTACTCAGTAACAGTTGCGTAGAAAGAAACTCGGTTGGAAAATCGAAGTGTTTCTTGATATGAAATATTGACGAACTTCTTTTTAGAATTATTTAAAAATTGATTGGCTTCGAGATAACACTCCTACAATTCAACAGAAATATTAAATACGTTTTATTATTTTGTACCATAATTTATTTCGCACTGTTTTATTTTGAAATTAGATTAACTAATTATGAATAATTGCGCATGTTTTCAATTTATATAATTCCTATAGTACAATGCTTTCCTGGAGGACACTTGAAATAGCTCATAGACCATGCTTTCTTACAAAAAACAGAAACCTGAGTTAAATTGTGAAAAGTTGGCTTAATTATTGGTGTGCTGGGTGCTAGTAGTCATATTTTGTTTTACAATTTGTTTTCTATTTCCGTTATTTTTTTGTATTTCTACTTTGCTGTACTTAGGATTACATCAGTCAAGGAGCACGACGTACTAACAGTCACTCAAATAAATATTCATTTTTAGTATACAGTCCACAGCTCTTTGTTTAAATAGATAAGTTTCAAGTAACTCAAGGTCTATTCATTAAAACTTTTCATTACACTGGGTATTAATTAACGTCACTCTGATGAGTATAAAAACTATTTGTGACGGCCCTCGAAAACTGAAACAAATATCGAATGACGATGATTAAACTGGAGATCCTACCAAATTCTTCCAAATTCTACACTATAAAAAAGGAAACACAATAAAAAAAGGAAACACTATAAAATTATTCTGCATTATATAAAGGTTCACTCTAAACTACGCTTCTTAGCGCATCTTATTCTCTTGGACAAGTGTTTTAAATATTATTAATGATAAACCTAACATTTAGAAGGTTTCATGTATATTCTTATGATATAAAACTCACATTCAATAAATTTATTTTGCTTATAAGCAAAAAAGTATGATTAAATTCTATGAACAAGGAAATAAACCGTCAAAATATAATTTTAAGTAAAAATTTAAACATACAGCTCCTCTATGGATATAATTTTGAAATATACTACTTCAAGATATCTATTACTTTTAGTGAAATGTTTCAGTCATTTTTCAATTTCAGTTCGCATTGTCTGCAGAAAAAAAGTATTGTTGAATAACACCTAAGTATTGTATTAAACTACCATATTAAAACTTGATACATTGAGTTTATTTAGATAATTTCCATGCCTTTGTGCCGTTAATCTTCCACAGGTGCACGATGATCTCACAAAGGGCTTTGTTTACAAGGGAAGAGCTTAGCGGCAACAGAAAAGTTACAGTGTTGGTTGTATATCAATGAGACATCCTAATCATGTATCGTTTTCTAATCTGTTGCGTAGTTTTAAATAAATTTATTTAGGTTTTTATGGATATCTTTCTTCTACCTGACCTACACAAGAACCATTTCAATATGCATTTAGCTACATTTCGTATTGAAATATTTCTTTCTGTGGTTAGGAAATAAATCGCTCCATGTATTTTTATATGTCTTTCTTTGAGTTATACTTTATAATCTCTTGGAAATGGATCCCGGTGTCGTCACATTCCAAAGGTGGATGAATGAAAAACCTTACTTTTTAAATCATTAAAATAGGCCGAAATAAATGAATTTTAGATAATCTTGAAATTCACATAAATTTTCGTTACCAAATCCGTATTATTGTTAGACTTGTAGAAATAATTATGTATTACATCTATCTTAAAATATTCACATGATTTTTTTTTGTGGCCGAAGTAACCAAATGGTCCAGGTCGTGAACTTGCAACCAGCATTGTTTTCATCGAGTCGAGGGTATGAGCCCTGGTACCACGAAAGACATGATGCGTAACAGAACTGATATACGTTAAATTTTAGAAACATCAAGTTATTCCATTGGCAAACTGTGGAAGCTTGGGGAGAAAGGTGTCATCTCGGATGTCGTCCTCGTCACATGACCGAGGTTCAGAATTGCGAGGTCCGTCACCAGTAGCCCTCGTGTTTTACCTCAATGTGACATAAATGAACCATCACAATCCGTTATCTAACGAATTCTAGTCCCAAATTAATTTAACGTTAATCAACCGCAATATTCAATAGGTGCTAAGTAGCCGAGTTTTCGAACCCGTGACTTCACGGAAATAACAGCTATCGCGAATTCGCCAGCATGTTCACTCGGCAACTACGGATGCTTAAAATGTGGAGAGTGGAAATGGGAGATTAGACAACTAGATAGATTGACAGAGAATGTAAGAGATGCCTTTATACTAAATGCAAATATGGACTTTGATAGTGCTACATGAAGTCTAGATTTAGGCTTATTTATAATAACAGATTTGGTTCACAAGGACAACATTTTCGGGATATCATCTACCTCAATATTGCTACCGCCAGATAATGATTCCTCTTTTAACTGGGAAATCATATCTTAAATGAAGCTATATCAACTAGGCTATATCAACATATAGTGAATCAGGGAAAAGAGAATACCTGGCCATAAGTTGAGGTCCCAAGTCCACCCAAAAGGCGAGATGTGGAAGTTTGAAGAGGGAGGTGCCAGCTTATTTGTCTTTCTCGTCACTCTATCGAGGCTCAAAATTACAAGGTCACCGTCAATAGTCTTTGTGTCGTTTCGCAGTGCGACGTTAATAAACCGACATACTTACTTTGGTTGTTCTTCTCCGGTTTACATATTTTCTCTCAGGAATTTAGCCTTATTTCTTGTTTATCAATACATTATTCTACAGGTTTTGTAAAAGCAGCTATACTTATTTATCAGAATGAATATGCAAACATTTAATAAAAATAAATGTGTTATAAATTTTCTATAAGCCACCCACCAACTATTTTCGGGTAGCTTAAGGTAATATTAACCAACCAAGAACAGAGCTTGAACACGTACATATCGATTTCAACTTTTAATATGATGAATTGGAAAAGTAAGTGTACTTAAATTTAAACAGCCCTTCTGTATTTCACACAACAGTCTTTAAAGCGAGACTCCAACCTTCAAATTCAAAACAATTTATCTTGTCATTCGCTCCTTATTACTTCTAAAACCGTCCGAAACAAATTTGGAAATTCATTAACGATCTCTTAATATATTACGCAATCACCGGTCAAGTTGATAAGATCTCACTTTTTAGACCATTTTCATTCAAATAAACATCCCATTTATGTTGAGTACCTTCCCTAAAATTCAATAAAACCCGGATACGAAGTCTACAAAAGAATTGAATCGGAGTGTATTTTTTGTTAAAAAATTCCACTATAAACCCGTAATAAAGTATGACTATGCAAGGGATGGATAAAAATAGTCATTACGTAGAAATCGTTATCTTGAATATTTATACAAACAATCAACTTTATTCCTAAATTAGCTAAAAAAAATTTTAAAAATAATTTTTAGTTAAAATATAGAAAAACACAAATGAGCAAATAATTTATTTATTTCTTGTAAAGTTTCAATACCCTTTCTGGATTAGTTTAGTTTTCTTTTCATTAACGTCGCACTAGAAGCAACACGAGGACTATTGGTGACGGACCTCGTGATTTTGAACGTCGGTCAATTAACGAGGACGACACCTGAGTTGGCACCACTTCTCCTAACTTCCATACCACTCCAACGGGAGGACTTTGGGCCTCGACAGATTTAACGTGCATCAGTATCCTTTTTGAACAAAAGAATAATTTATATACGTTAAAAATAACATGCTGCGTTTCTGACTGTGATTTATGATTTTCTCATTATATTTTAACGTCACACTGAGAAACAACACAATGACAATTGATCACGGTCCTCATAATTTTCAACGACTGTCTAGTGACGAGGACGATATGCGAGCTGCCACCTCCATCTCTAAATATTCACCTGGCCGCGGTAGCCTAGTGGTCATATTAGAGGACTCGAAACCGACAATTTTCGCTGATGCCACTAAAGGTCAGTCGTGAAGCCGTTGCAAATGCACGACAAACTTGTCATGGATCAAAATCCTTCTGTTGGCGTGTTGTGGAAGTTAACAAAAAAAAGGTGACAGCTCAGGTGTCGTCTTCGTCACATGAACGAGGTTCAAAATTTCGAGGTCCGTCTCCAATCGCCCTTGTATTGCTCTTATTGCGAAGCTAATGAAACCAACTAACCATCCAACCTCAAACTTTCACACCTTGTTAACAGAAGTACTGAACTCTACAAAAATGAATGTTCATCAGTCCCTTTACTAGGCAATGTAAGAAACTTGGTAATGTATTTATTTCGAGTTTACAGAAATCTGGGATTTCTCTTATCGGTATGAGTAATATAACATGAAAAGAAAATATCACAAAAAAGTCACGAAGTTGACGGTCGAGTTCTCGTATAAACGAGGAGTGAGGAACGGAGGTTTCAGTCCTTGGAGCTGAGTCCCTTTACTAGCCGGATCTATAGTGTGGTATTGAACCCACGGTTCAACAAAAACAACGCCCTCCGCCACCATGAGCACTTTGTCCACATGATTGTGATGAGCAAGTCTACATATACAAAAATGAAAGGGATTTATAAGGTATAAAACTAGTCAACTCTAAAGGTGCAGTTATATCAAACTTTTATTGTTAAAATTGTGTATTTTAAAATATCAATGGAATGTTAAGATAGTTAAAAATAGTTGTTTACTACCAGGAGAAAATAATAAAACAATGGCAAAAATTCGGTCTCCAAGATCATTAGAAAAAAATTGTTATAAAATATTTATTTTTCTGTCGCTCCACCATAGTCTTCTAAAGGACTTCTCATGTTAATTGGTGAAGGCAGACAAATAGAATTAGCTTTCTAAAGCCAATGAACTTTACACGGTAAAAGAAAAATGACAATTTGTTGATTCATTGGTTTTGTGAACATTACACGAGAAGCAGTACGAGGGCTATTGGTGACGGAACTCATAATTTTGTACCTCAGTCAAGTGACGAGGAAAACACATGAGCCGCCACCTCCCTTTCCTAACTTCCACACCACGCTAACAGGAGGTCTTGTGAACTCTATCTGATTAAATGAGCATCAGCTCCGTTAGAGGGCGTATCTTTTGTGGTATCAGGACTGGAACGACGGCTGGACGAAAACTGCCCGCAATGAGTCCGCCACCATGAGCACTAGGCTACCACTGCCACTTCACTGGAGGAGACCCATGAATATATACAATTCGTTTTCTAAAGCCCCCGCACTTTACGCGGAAAAAGAGAAATCACAATCGGATAAGAAGTTCGTTTATTTATATGTAAACTCCAATTTAAATTAAATTAGCCTTAAATATAAGCCTACCTAACAGGAACATAATTACGTTTCTGTTTGTATGCCCTTTGATTTATAATTCAAATGTAAGATAACTATGTGAAAATTTCTTGCTTTTTATAAGCAGTTCATTATGTACAACAATTTTTTTTTACGAAGGGAATTATTGATAATATTAGGGCTATTTATTTACAAGGTCTTAATATAGGAAGTTTGGTATCTCCAGGATAGATTTAATGAATGTTATGTTGACAAAAAGTGTCTAATAATTATGCTATAATATGCAAAAAAATGTAAAGAAGTTCAACAAATATGTTATTTCAGAATAATAACTCTTTGCATTTTATAAGAAAATTAGTGTTAATTCTTTAATAATGTTTAATTACTTCTAACAGTAATTTATGTTTCGAATACAAAAATTACAAATATCCGTATGAAAAATTTGTTTCCAAACAGAATGATCAAAGAATTTTATTTGTACTACTTTAAAACATATTAATTATAAAATGTTATTTTCTTCTGTTTCTAAATTTTGTTTCTTTTTCCCCCTTTTGCTTTTTTTCCCCACTTAACTTTGACTTTTTCGTTTTAATGCCTTAAAAATGTTCTTGCTTAAGTGCTCTTTCTCTCTAACGGAGTTCATTTTACTACATCTCCGGTTCAATCGTAAGAAACAGAATTGTCATTTGCAAACTGCAGATTAGTGTAAAAGTAGTTGCAATGCATGGCATTTTTTTGGAGTTTTGGTAATATTTTCTAATCTAATTGATTGTTCTATTTTCATTAGGTAGAGATTGAGTATAATATCATTTAATCTATAAACACACACAGATATATATATATATAAAAACTGGTATTTAAAAATTAAGGATGAGAGGGTTTCTGCAATATAACATTGAGCAAAGTTTTATAAAATAAGCACAAATAATACCATAAGATTCACACGACGTCAGAACATGTTTACTGTAAGTAAAATTTCCAAAACAAAAGGATAACAAGGACCGTTATCAAAAAAGCAGAATGAAGTACAATGCGACATAAGGCCAAAAAATCCATATGACAGGTTTCCAGCAAAACCATTGAGCCATTAGTAGGGAATATAATCTCTCCGGATTGCAAGACTGCTGTAATGGTTTCAGATTGTCTGGCCAGTGTGAGTATGATGTTGTCAATGACTTGTTGAGGCATTGGATTCCATTCGTCTTGTACTGCCAATCGAGGCTCCGGCATCGTTATTTGTGGTAAGTTACGTGCTACCTAGCGTCTCACTAGAAAGTTCCATACATGCTGAAGGGGATTTAAAAACGATGATCTAGCCGTACAATTCATGCGTCCAATTTCCTCACTGCCCTAAGGCTATGTGATGAGCTGGTACTTTGTTACCCATAAAAAGAAACTGAGAATCCTTAGCACCTTTAAAAAGATGCATATGCAGAAGACAAATCTCCGCCCCAATGTGTGTACCTTCTTAGAAGATGTGAAGATTGGTATGTCAACTAAGCATGATGTTCCTTAAACGAGAACACCGCGACTTCCAAACCGTTCTCTTTCGATGATGTTGGAGGAGTAATTGTAAATTCTCCGCTATCCCCATTTGAGTTTCCGTTCGGAGTCGTTACTCAGAATAAATCTACTCTCATATAAATTGCACTCATACCCTTGATTATCTGTCCAATTCTTGTACTCCTGGTACCCATAAAACACTTTCTTTAATGAGCAGACGATATAGGTACACGACTTTCAGGTCTTTGTGCAAATATACCGCTACTGTGCAGTCTTTTCGCCAGGATGAATCGCGATATCGGACGTCCAATCGTCTGTGCCTTGTGTCCAACGATTTCAACCCTTGAGAAACCGCCGATTCCTTCCTGTCTGTCGGGCAATATACCGGTCTTCCGATGACGTGGTTGTTCATGGACGACCACTGTTGAAACATCGGACAACTATTCCTTTATTTTCAAATTAATTCCTAGTTGTGAAACAATGCTGTTAGAAATATTAACCTCATATTTCCACTTGTCATACTTAAAACATATTCTATGTTTAACATAATTCTTTATCCGGTAAAATATACCCAGATGTCGTCTACCAGATTGAGTGTTCGACATTTCACACAGAGGTATTAACTAAATGACGTTTAAAGGGATATACGTCGTGCAATCATTTCCATACAAATGCTAAGCTTACACAACCGGCGTGCTTTATACCACTCCGACACTCCCGCATTACATGTTGCTGAACGATTACTCATGCGCTACCGTTCCTCTCCCTAGATAATCTAATGACAGGTCTTCGAGTCCGCTCAGCCTCTTCGTTTTCTCTGCTGAAATGTTAATTTTTCAACTTCGCCATTGATTTTTCGACACCAGTATATATACACTCATGGACAAAAAATTAGCGCACCTAGAAGAAGTCGTCAAAATGAAACGAAATTTTACATACGTAATGACTACTTTGATATAAGTAAATGATTTGAAAATCAAAGAAAAAGGATTATTTAATTCAGAGAAAAAAGCTAAAGAACGGAGGATTTAATACCCTGTTGAACCCCCTGTAGCACGAATGCACATTTCCATACGATCCGGTATACAAGTTCTGTATGATGCTTTGACACATTTCGTACCATATTTGCTGTAATCTTGCCTCTAGTTCGTTCAATGTCGTGGGATGCCCAATTCGCCATCCCAAATGATCCCAGATATGTTGGATTGGAGACAATTCTGGGGATCGGGCAGGCTAAGGAAGGGTAGTAACAGTGCGGAGACAATCTTTTGACACCCATGCCGTGTGAGGCCGAGCATTGTCTAGTTGAAAAATGGCTGTTGTGAGCTGTTACATGAGTGGCAACACATGTGGTTGCAGGATGTCATGGAAATACCGCTGGACTTTCATAGTGCCACGGATTAATACTAGGGGTGACCATGTATTGTAGGTAATGGCACCCCATATCATCATACCAGCTGTGGAAGCGGTGTGTCGCTGTAAAGCAAAGGCAGAATTGAGGCGTTCACTACAGGGTCTCCTCACTCGAACACGATTGTCATCACTGCTGATATTGAATCTGGATTCGTCGCTAAAGACGACCTGGTTCCATTCCGCTGCAGTCCAGTTTCCTCTTGCCTGAACTCTCGGCCCCTTGAAAGGTCATGGTTCCTAGCTCCTCTGATAACTCCCAAAAGCAAAAATATGAATTCCAAATACATTCTCTTTTCCCGGGCTCCGGGGAGACTTTTGATTTGAGTTTTGAGGAGTCTGCACCACCTCCGAGGGTTTCCACTGAAGAGATATCTTTGGTTTTTAAAAATCTTAGTGGTGGGAAGGCTCCCGGCCTTGATTTCTTGGACTATGGAATTTGGAAGCATATTTTTTCTAAATTCCCTAATCTTTTAATAAAATTTATAAATTTATGTGTGCAATTTTCTTATTTTCCAAATATTTTAAAAGACACTAAACTGAAACTCCTTCTTAAATCTGGTAAGGACCCGTCATCCGTTAAATCGTACAGACCGATCTGTTTGTTTCCAACCTTGGGGGAAATTGTTGAGCGGGTTTTTGTCAATAGATTAAATTTCTGGATTCATCAAAACAATATTCTTCATCCACTCCAATTTGGTTTCAAAGAAAATTCTGGCTGTGATGACGCCAATTTCCACTTGGTTGCGTATATCAAATGCAAAAGATCTACCGAACACGTTGCTGTTACTTTTATTGATATTCAGGGTGCGTTTGACAACATAGATTGGTCTGTTCTTTTTAAAACTTTAAGGAATCTTCATTTCCCAATCTGTTTTCAAAAGTTTATATACTCTTATTTAAGAAATAGACATATTATTTTTTCTAATAATAATTTTACAATAAAGCATCTAATTACCAAAGGCTGTCCGGTCGTTCTCACCCGCTCTGTGGAACTTAATTTTAATTCTATTTTGAATATTAATTGCAAAACTTTTTAGTTCAAGCTTTCGCGGATGACATGGCGGTTATTTCCACAGGAAATTCGAGAAGAGACCTAGAGTATAATTCTAATATTTTAATCGATCTTATTGCTGAACATCTGGAACGGCTAAGACTGGAAATCTCCATTGAGAAAACCGCCTCGGCTGTGTTTAGAAGCCCGTCAATCCACAACAAGGGAGTTCGTGGTGGCAGCGTTTTTAGTCGAGACCCAATTTTTAAACTAAAGAATTCCTTCATAAAAATTTGTAAATTTTATAAATATTTAGAAATTCTGATTGACTGCCGGCTCTCCTGGAGTCCCCACATTAATTATCTTAAAGAAAAAATTTATAATCTCTCATTAAATTTTAATAGGGTTTCCTTCAATGATTTCAATTTCAAAAATTATAAACTGTGGTACTTATGCGTTATAGAACCTATTATTGTCTATGGTGCGGGGGTTTGGGGTGGGGACTTAAACTCCTCGCAAATTTCTAAGCTAAACTCTATTCAGAGAATTTACCTTTTAAAAATTACGAAGGCCTATAGGACATCTCCCACTTCTGCTTTGCAGGTGATTGCTGGCGTTCCCCCTATTCATCTGACCATAAAATTTCATTTTCTTAAGTACCAAATTTGGAGGCGGCATAATCTAAACTTTTTTCACCTAATTAATAATATCCCATTTGATTCAAATATCTCATTGAGAACTGTTCGTCCTGAAAAACGAATTCTTTTTCTTAACAAATTTCCTTGACCCTCCGAGTGGGAGATTTACACCGACGGATCAAGGATCGGGTCCGAAACTGGGTTCGCCGTGTGTGTCTTCCACCGGGGTGTCCTAAACAGAGTCTACATGTTCAAACTGAATTTTTATAATTCAGTTTTTCAGGCCGAGCTTTCAGCAATTGGATTTGCCGTTTTGTGGGCCGTCTCTCATAACCTTAAAGTTTCTGTTTACTCCGACAGTTTATCATCTATATTGCTGCTGCAGAGTACTAGAAATAAATCAGCTTTTATCAATACCATTAGAGAAAAATTAACAGCTTATTCTGATTTTGACAACTTACACTGGGTTCGGGCCCACGTCGGAGATTATTGTAACGAAATTGCCGTTTTCTATGCAAGTTCGCTGTGACTTATGGTGTGAGAATGAATGTCCCTGCCCTTCGGTCTCATATAATTATGATTTTAAAAAATAAACTTTTTTCTGAGTGGGAGGTTTGGTGGTTAACTTGTAACATTAGTATTCGCTTTTAGTCCTTATATCCTTATACTAAATCAGAGTTTTCTATGAATTCTAATTTTATTATACGCTTCTTAACCGGTCATGGTCCCTTCATTTCTTATTTAAATCGTTTTAATTTAAAAAGTACAAATTTATGTCTCTGTGGCTCTGTTGGAGATGCTGACCACTACGTTTTCTCTTGCCCTTTTACCAGAGATTTTCATTTAAAATGTCCTGTTATTGAAGCGAAACTTATTTGGCTGAGGTCCGTGTGTGAAAATCCCTACTTACATTCTAAGCTTTAATCCTGTATACTTACAGCTCGTAAAATTACGCAACAAATTTATTAATTTTTTCAAACTTTTATTATATTTCTCAATATTTTTATCATTCCTTACCATGTAGCTATAATTGCATGTGTTGTATATATGTTCACACCTTTGCCTAATACTTCATTTTTGTTTACGAGTTTGTGGACGTTTTTGTACTGTGCTATTTAACCTGTTGTGTATCTTATTTCTGTAAGAAAATTTCAACCGTTTCTTGTGCTTCTATCATGTATATTTTTTGTTGTGGAAATACCTTATTCATTTTGTTTAACCTTTATTTCAAAATTATGTAAATCTTATGTTATTTTGTCAATAAATGCTGTGTGCGGGGGTGATTGCTTACCGGGGGTCCGGTTTGCAGCTCTAAACCCTTTGGGTGAGCTCGGTCCCCTTGGGTATTCTGCCAATAGCCCTCGTGTTGCTTCTAGTGAGACGTTAAGGTATCCGACTAGGTTGAAAAAGCGTTTTTTGAAGAAAATTTCGATTTTTTTTTCTGATTGTAAATTATAGTCTTACTTTTCAAGATTCCATAACAGTCTTTATTTTTACTTTATGTGAGGTAGAACTCAAGATATAGCTTTTTAAATAATGCGTAGTAGCTGAAAACGAAACCGGCAGTAGTGACATTTCAGACCGGATGTACCCGATTTATGCTTTTTTAAGGCATTATTTCCCTAAAATAACTTTTTAAAACCTTAATTTTAATTTTCTACTTACTAAGCCACAATTTATTTATAATTATTTCAAACAATTCTATTGTAGATGATTGGTAACAGTGTTTTCAACTATCGCTAATGTTTGTTTACATTTTTGGTTCGTGTTATTTCGTTTATGTTTAGTTTTTTTTCTGTGTTTTACATTACTTTCAGTTCTTTTTTTTTGTTTAAGCAAAATTTAAATTAATTTTTCTTCAAAGTACGTGTAGAAGTGGTTCATGTAATGCGTTAAAAAAGCTTTAAAAAAGCTTTAAAAAAGCTTTAAAATTCTATATGATTCAGCATGTGAATGAAAGAAGACTGCAGACTACAAAAAAGAAGTAAACCTGAACATGATGAAAAGTATTCATCAGGTTATTTAGCTAGGAACTTAAACACTGATTGAAAAATATAATTTAGAGTATAATTTTCTTAAAATTAATTTTTCCACTAAGTTCTGTGGCAAATACTACCAAAAAGAGTATTTGTTGAGAACTATGCATTGTGTTTGGTGCTTACATTAGTGTTGGAAAAGTTAATAATAGATTTGATGGTTTATTATTCATATTAAAGGAAATGCAAATCATTGTTTATTCATATAATAATGCACAGGGACAAACAGTATTTGATAGTGAGTGCATTAAAGTGTTAAAATGCTAATCACTGTCAACAGCAAAAATTTTCAGTAGAAAACTTGGTGTCATAAGAAAGAAAAAAAAAACAATGGAAGAAAAACATGGAATGACCTATAAAATTGAAGAATTTTAGCTATTTAACTTTTAATTTAAATATGCATATATATTTTAAATGTGTGGTTTTTTTAATAAAATTTTCACACAATTTTTACTCGAAAAATAGGGTATCTCCATAACAATCAGTCTAAACTGAATGAAATTTGGTACAAATATTCCAAAAAACCCTCAGAGTATTACAAACCACGGATTTAGATATAGTTACATTTAATCATATTTTATAGCTACTTTCGGATTAAAACATTAATCAGTTTTGACGTAAAATCATAATGTCAACTTCAAATACTTATGCAAAAATCATTAATGTCAACTTCGAATGGTTATGTAATATTTTTTTTTGAATTATTTCTTAACATGTACTGTGTGACACTTCATAGAGATTATGAAGTACATATATATATACAACAACACTTGTTTATGCCCATTATTTTTAAATTATGCTGTTTTTCTTGATATTGAAAATTTTGCTAAAATTTCATAAAAGGTATTTTTTTTCTTCAAAACTTTGAGGTAATATATGTATATATTTATATACATTCAAATGTTTGTGATATTATAAGACTGTTTCTATTGTTTGTCATTATAAAACTTTCCTGATTGTCAATTTTTGAAAATCAATTTCTGTAATTCATGTCGGATGTGTTTCGAAGAATTAAAAAAGGCTCTCATTACCATTAACAAAAACTTCCAGAACAGGGCTTAAGTCCATCAGAAAAATTAGAAACATATATATTGCAGATTAGGAAGGTATAACATATAAAACTGGAGAATTTTAAGATATTACTTTGATAGTAACTTTAAGTAACATATGAATATATTTTTTAAATGTGTTTTTTTGAAGAATGAATTTTTCACCAAAAGTCATGCATGAAAAACGTGATATCTCCAAAGCATTGCAACTAAAATCAATAAAATTTGGTACACATATTTAATAAGTCCTTAAGAGTGTAATAGATTGCAGGTTTTGAGATAGTTACATTGAGATATACTTTAGAGTCTTTTTCGGTCCAAACCATATAGTAATTTTGATGAAAAATCATAAACTTCAATTTCGAATCCTTAAAAAATATTTATTTTTTTAAAATGATTGTTATTCTGCGGTCAGTTACACTTTACAGGAAATAAGAAGTATATATATGAAATAAAAATCCATTATGTCTATTATTTATTTAATTATGCTGATTTTCTTTACGTTGTAAATTATGTTGAAATTTCAATAAAAAAAACACTTTTTTTTCAAAAACTAGAGATTGTATATGTATATATATATAATTTTATTGCTTTTTGAGTCTATTTTTATCATTTGACTCTAAAAGACTCTTCTGAAAAGCATTTCTTAAAAAATTGGTCTTCGAACCTAGTCGGGTGCCTTAATAAAACCAAATCTAATTCTACAAAAGTTAAAATGATTCTCTAAGATTTTTTTTCAATTAATGTATCTACTTAAGATCATTGAGCTACAACAACCGATAATTGATCATCCGAAAATGATTGATTATTTATTGATGTCGCACTTCACTCGATGGTTGTTAGCGACGGACCTCGAATATTTGAGCCTGGGTCAAGTTAGAAAGACAAAACCTAAGCAGTCACTTCCCTCTTTAAATTTCCTCACCATAACGACGGAAGAATTTAGAGCCTCGAGAGATTTGATATCATATCGAGTCTTTAGCGACTCAAATCCTCGATTCGACATAAAAAACGCCGTTCCTCGAGTTGGCGACAGTGACCACTAGGCTAGTGTGTACAACAATATAGTGAGGAAATCAGGATTAAGGGATACTAGCTTCTTTGGTGATTGTCGTTGACGTCTGCCATTATCCATCACGATTAACCACTAAGGATCTCTCAAGAGGAACTTTTTTATATCATCTTCTGAGCAACACGAAGGAAGGGAACATAGAAGTCGCATAATTGTAGGATTGGTCTTTCGAAATATGTCAGAAGTGCAAAGAACCTTTCTTTCCCTCAAAGGAATAGTAATTTATAATTTGTTCAATTATAAATATGCTTTACGTATAAAAAGATCCATATTCGTCAGAGTTTGAATTAATCCTTAATGGAAATAAATTTTAAAAAATATAAAGTTCTAAGATAACAAGAAATAATTTCAAACATACACAAGAACCTTTTATAAACATTAACTATTATTTTTTTACATTTAAATTTACATGTCTCTTTTCATTTCATGGGAAATAGGTACAATAACACTAACACAAAACAAAATCTTTTGTGCAACAGAAGTACTAGAAAATATTTATATTTTAAAAGAATCACATTTAAACATTTCTGAAAATACTATTTTACTCTCTTTCATATAATGTCACTGTAAAGCTATGTATATGAGATTTTTTTACATTTACTTGAAATTTGTATTCGAAGAACATATCACAGTTTTAAAACTTCAATAATTTTTATATTGTTCATTTATCGGATGTTTTGTAACATATCCTTAAGCAATTGATATCACTGTAAATAGAATTCTTGCCAGGGAAGAAGTGTTCATGTTTCGAATTTTAGTCCTTTTTGAAAAAAAGAAAATGAAGAAGGTAAGATAATGATCTAAAGAAGCTTGTGGAGATGATAATTTAAATACAAAAACATATAATTGAAATTTCTGACCCATATCAGGATTGCGGAGAATACAATAAAAAATAACACAAAAATTATTTACTTAAAACAATGAACACACCTTATTCTAACACAAACTGTTTTTTATGAGATAAAATTTTGGAAATTATGCTGCAAACTAATAGAAATATTGTTGAAAATTTCACAATTTTGCAAACTAAATTTGCTTGCGAATATATAATTTTAATTTTAAATAACGACGAAAAGAGTATTTTTTTTTTTTACAAATTTAACAAAAATAAGGCATTTTGTTTGTATGAATAAGCACGTGTGCTCAATTCCCGCTATAACGTCGAGAAAATGTCTTCTTAAAAATTTCACAAACATTTGGCTATTCCTTGGTATGGACAAGCAAATGTTTTCTTAAATTTCCGTTTTCAGAAAACATCTTGCTGCAAATTCCGCAAACATACGGCTTTTCGTTTGTATGAATACGTAAATGTATTCTTAAAGCATCATTTCGAGAGAACGCCTTATTGCAAATTTCACAAACATACGGTTTTTCTTTAGTATGAACACGCAAATGTACCTTTAAATTGCTACTGACAGAAAAAGATTTGCTACAAATATCACAAATATAAGGCTTTTCATTAGTATGAATTCGCAAATGTTTTTTCAAATCACCATTATGAGTGAACACCTTACTGCAATTTTCACAAACATACGGCTTTTCGTCTGTATGAGAGAGCAAATGAATTTTTAAACCACCCTTTCGGGAAAAACCCTTCTGACATATATCACAAACATAAGGCTTTTTATTGGTATGAATACATAAATGAATTTTTAACGAACTTCTTGTAAGCAATTTTTTCGCGCAAATTTCACAAGCAAAGGATTTTTCGTTGGAGTGAGTACGTCGATGCAAATTTAAACTATGTCGATGAGAAAAGGCCTTGTTACAGTCTTCACACAAATAGCATCTTTCATTTGTATGAGTGTTTAAATGGCGTTTCAATTGAGATATTGTGTAAAATATTTTTTGGCAAAATTCACAAGTATGTGATTTTTCCTTCGTATGTAAGCGTTCGTGTCGTTGTAAATTACTCATCGAAGTGAATGTTTTGTTACATATTTTGCAAGTACATATCTTTCCTTCAGAATGAATCCGTAAGTGATGCTCAAACTTTACTTTTGACTGAAACGTCTTTTGGCAATGTTGACATTTGTGAATTTTTTCTCCGCTGGAATGAGACTTCAATTCAACCGATTGAGAAACGGTCTTGTCTGATTTCTTGACAGAATGTTTCGTATTTATAAGTAAACGTAAATTATCACAAAAAGACATCTTGTTTTTAAATTTCTAACTGCAAATATCACACAACTAACACTTACCGTTTGAAATAACTAATAAAAAATTATCGTATTATTTTTCGAATCAAGGCACAATACAGTTGACACCATGTATGGTAAATTGAAATACAGTTGGATGCAAAAAAAATTTTAACTGTTAAATTATGTTTTTTTTTTTTAGGATTTACAAATGTTCGGATGGCTTAGAGGTAACGAGCGCATAAGTTGATTGGAGATATAGTTCATTTTTAGTAAATACAAGTGATTGTTGAGTTCGAATTAAGCTTATATTTTTTTAAAATAAAGCCTGTCGTTAAGACTGTCTTAATCAAGTGAATGACGGATTCAAAAATTTATGTAATATTAACTGATAAATGGGGTCTGTGTGCTAAACTATTCTAGGAGATAATGGATCGTTTCATATTAAATCATATGAATGATTAGAGGAAGGGGAAATAACCCATCATGATTTCATTTTAATTTTAAATAAGAAATTCTTTCCCTTACCTTCATGAAATTAAGTATTCTCTTAAAGAATTCATTTGGTAAATTTACTCTTTACGATTAACAAAAGTTTATCGATTATGTGGGACAAGAATACAATATCGAAACGCTGATGATGGTGACCTGGTGGCTGGCTAAATATTAGTTTCGTGATGTGGTGGGAAAGTTTAGAGAGTGGGTTCTAATAAAGGTGTCGACCTCGTCTCTACTTCCTATTTAGAATTTAAGAAAGCGATTACTAATATATCCCACTTATTCTAGGTTCCATAACAACTTTCACTGGATCTGATGTATCTTTATTTAATTTTGTTACATATTGTTTGTACCTCTATGATATTCTATGTTTTAACAATTTTGGTTTCTATATTTCACCTAAATATTTTATGCTTTAATAATTAGTAAACACTGTGGACTTAGCTTCTTCAATTTGGTGTTTAAGCTTTATATTGGTTAGTGGTGGTTCGTAAAGTCCCCTTGGTAGTATTAATTTAAATCAATTATTATTCCTTTACAATTAATACAGGGTGTTTCGGCTTCTGTGTGACAAACTTCTTAGAAGGGTATGGTTCACCTAATGACTTGGAATCACATAGCAATGCAGGGTTGAAAATGCTTGTCAAACACGGTACATGGTGTTGAATGTACGAGGGATTTCCGAGTGATTTTTAGAGACCTTCATTAGTTTCTTGGTGGGGGCGGCTCAATTCACTGCTTTAGAAAGCTCTGTTATATATTTCGCTCTGATCCAAAGGAATATATGTAATTACTGTTCTATTGCAATCAAAACACAACATAATCAGACGAAAGCAATTTATCCTGCTAAAATTCTCCTTTAGAATTGATTGTATCATTGATTAACATATCAGGCCCATATAGAAACTTTTCTAGTTATTTGTTTGTTTAGTGTACATTTTCTGGGCATTTATCTCTTCCCAACACAAGATCCCATACCCTGAAGTCAGACCCATTAAAAGATTTATGTCTGAGAAATAAAGAAGGAAGTACTCTCGTCGGGGTGACTTTAAAAAAGATGATGATCTAAGAAAACATTCCAAATTTCTAACTGTGAGTGGCTACGGTAGCCTCGTGCTTATTGGTCGCTGACTCGCGGCCTACAGATATTTTTGAGTCATGGGTACGAGTCCACATGCCACAAAAGACCCGCCGTTTCGCCGGAGCTCATGTAGTTAAAACTGTCGAGGCACATAGTTCTTCCTTCGACTTGATGTCAATGTCACTATAGGGAGGTGCAAGCTCATTTGTCGTCTTCATCACTTGAACAAGGTGCAAATTTATGAGTTCCGTCGAAAATAGACATCGTGTGTTGCCCCTATTGCGATGTTAGTAATACTAACCAAACCAATCAAGGGACGGCTTCATCACCAGTTAGTGCACTTACGATAAGTTTACAGGTGCATCACTTTGTATTATCATTTAAATTGCAAACACATGGGAGTGATGATCATTCTGCTGATAATTCGAATCCTAAGTTTTTCTTCTGTTCAGATTGATGTCGAAATGGATATCATATCAACGTATGGGATGCTCCCCATAGTATCTAATGAAATGTTGGAATCAAATTTTCACTGTGCTTTTTAATTCTATTAATGAATATACTACTATTGATATCTATATTTAATCTAGTTAGTGATACTTTCGGTTCTATTAACTGTTTAGGGAAATTTTGCATTCCAATACGGATATTGATTGTTTCGTAGGTTTTATGTGATATTAAGGATATTATTTCTATTTCAAGGAGTACTGAATGATAGTTACTTAAATACTATTAATAAGTTCCTTTTGATGCACTTAAAAGCAACAAGATGTCACTAGCGTCGGACTTTTTAATTTTGAATCACTCTCATAGAAGAGAACTATGAGGCTCGTCATATTTAATGGGCGTCAGGACCACTTCACGACAGTATTTTTGTAGAATAATGTTTTCAATCCACAAATGCCGGCCACGAACTAGTGACTATGTCAGCTACGCAAGTGGGACGTCTACAAAGTGTAAGTGAATGTGGTAATGGGATATTTGAGTTAGTTAGAATCAAACGAATAAAACCATGTGATAAACGACAGGAGAAAAAAAACATCTGAAAGATTATGCTACATATTCAGACTGATTAAAAAGTTTTTAAGACTGTAAGACTAAAATATATTTTGAATCTTTTTAAATCAATTGTGTCCTATCAGGAATTCCTTAATATTTAGAAGAAAACATACCTAGATCTTTTTCAATTTTGTGAAATAAATACACTCAGGATCATTGAAATCGGCGCATCCAGAAGGATTTATTTTTTTTATTAACGTTGCACTGGAAAAAACACGAGGTTTTTCGGCGACGAAGCACGTAATTTCGAGTCTCGGTCAAGTGACAAGGGTGACACCTGAACTGGCACATCCCTCATCGGGACTAGTTCGCAGCAGTGATCACTGGGTTACCGTGGTCACGGTGAGCTAGGATCTTATAATTAGATATAAAATATGGTTCTCTAAAATTAGAGGGATTCGAGAAAGTGAGAGATCTAATCTATTCTTTTTTCGTTTATATATGAAGTGTTCTGCCCTACTCTTACGTATCTTCATTTGGAATTTTAAATTTATCGGCTATTTAATTACATTTTAAGATTGCTGTAGATTTAAATAAGGAAATAAATATGTAACAAGCTTATGAAACAATTAAACCATCTTATATATTTTTAAAAGATTGTATATCTATAAAACAATCAGAGGTAACTATGATTACACCATTTTGTAATTTGTGTGGAATTTTTTTATGTTTGTTAATCTTCAATTGTTGGTATTAAAATATTTTTGGCTATGTCTAAGAGGTATTAGTTACTCCGTTAGACGTTTTGATGTTTTTCACAGACCAACACTCTGGGATCAATTTGAATCATAAAAACAGTATGAAGAAACCATTTCCAAATCACCCACGGAGTTCAACCCCCGCACAATTCCGCTTCTTGATTCTTTCTACCAGAAGGAGAAGGAAAAGTACCGTGTCTTAATTGCTCTAGGATCATTGTGCCGAATCAGGTAATACAATACCTGCTACTATGGTCTGGCAAAAACATCAAACAATGACTCTATATAAGACGGCCCCTGGGATGTGTCTATCTTAACAAACGGAACGGAAGTGATTGTAGTATTTGTTGTTAAAGAAAGATTGGACCAGACACAAATATGTTTCTGAACTCTACACAGACGAGTCTCAGTTTGCTTTGGGGAAATTCTGGGGGCACGCGCTTACCTGAAGAGAACAAATCGTCAATTACTATTAATCTACCATAGATCAATGACACATTTAAAGAGTTGGTGAAATCATGATTAGGACTGAAATCTTTCTGGATGGACACAATGACCTGCATGTGCTCCAGAGAGGAAATCTAAATGTGTAAAATACAGATATTAGATCTGTGCTCCTTTTGTCACAGCATAGGTTGATGCTACTGGGATAAATTCTTCCGAATGGACAATATTTCCGAACCTCAACGAGCTAATCTTGTAATAGATGTATATCTTGGTGATCAAAGCTTTTAGTAAATGGAATTGTCAGCTCGATTGCCGTGTCCTAATCTGATACAGTATAGTTGGGAATTTCCAGTTAGACAGATTGCTGCCATAAGTATGCTCCTCCGAGTTCGTTAACTCATCTGGAAAAAGGGTAGTCTGGAACAAGGGCTCCATACGTGAGATTATCTTCTCTGTTTCCAATATCCTACTACTTAATAGACAACATCCAGAATCGTAAACGCCAATACTTTAGAAGAGTAAATGTATTCCTTATTGAAATACATTTTTTAATTCTTTTACAAATACACTCCATTAAAAAATAAATAAAACGACGCACTAAGAAGGAATTGCTTGATTGTAATGAAATTTCGTTAGCGAAGACGTTTGGTCCGCACATGCAAATGATTAAAATTTGTGTCTAGTGAATGAATTGCGAAAGCTACAGCGCAGCGAAACTGCGCCCTTGATAGGTGAATATAAAAAGAGATTCTCAATCTGATGGTCAAATGTTCTGTTGCAATGTGATTTAGGATACCTTTCAAATACTGAAAAAATGCCTCGCTGCAGGATTCGAGCTCATTACGTACAACTGTAAGAGTTTGAATGAAGAAGGTCTAGCAAATCGGAGAATCGCTCCTCATATGGTTCGAAGCGATGTAGCTAGATGATGCTGGCAACAATAGGTGGAGAATGGCAGATTTCAGCGTCATGAGGATAGTGGTCCACGTAGATCCACAACCGATAGGGAAGACAAAATTATTGTCAAAACATCTGTGACAGCGTCTGATTCATTGTAATCAACCACCAGACATGCGACCCGCACACTAGTATCCACTGTGACTCTTCCCAGACGGCTGATAGAGCGAAATCTATACTCGTACCGACCGTTACGCCACCTGCCTGTCACGCCTGCACACTGTCGAGCCAGATTACAGTGGTGCTTGGCTCGATCTGGTTGAAATGATGCTGACTGGGGACGTATAGTATTTGCGACGAATTAAGCTTCCAACTGTGTTCTGATGATCGTTGAAGACGTGTCTGGAGACACGCAGGGCAGTGTGCTGATCCTGCTTTCACTATTGCACTCCACAAAGGCCATGAACCAGAAGTTAGGGTCTGGAATGCTCTTTCCTTTGATAGCCGGATCCCTTTGGTCGTCATTAGAGGTACAATTACAACACAGCGGTACATCTACTACATTCTGAGACATGTTTTCTGCCGTTCTTTGCAGCACACTAGTGTTATTTTTCAGCAAGATAAAGCCACACCTCATTCGGCACGTGTTGCTATGAACTATCTTACAGCTTGTCAAACACTTCCTTGGCCAGCCAGATCTCTTTCCAATCTAGGATGTCAGGGATATGATGGGATGATGACTGCCCCTACCAGAGAATTTTAATGACTGTTAATTGGTTGAAATTTGGCAAGAAATACCGCAGGAGACCATTGGGGAACTTTAGCATTGTATGCCACGTCGTGTGGTAGCTTGAATCCAGGATAGAGTTGGGTCAACACTTTAATGAGCTCGTAACTTTATAAATGTGTATCACTGAAATAAATCATTCAATTTTTCTAAAATGTTAATTAATTCCTATTATGTATATAATTTTGCTATTCGCATATTTTTGTCTCCATCAGACAACTCCTTTTTGGATTTTTTGTTATAGAGTGTACATGTGAATTATATTTTATTAAAAAGTGCATGTTTGTAAAAAATGTAATTCATCATTTTTAAATTACACTTGTGGCATAAATAATGAAACATTTCTATAAATATTTATTTATAGCGTAATTCTTCTAAATTTCATTTTTTTTTAATGTTCATACGCTTTCAAATTAGACACGAAATATTGGATTATATCTTATATTTATAAGAGAGGCCAGTGTATTTTCAATTCTTACACATATACAAAATGACAAATTGTGACGTTGAGCTATTCTTATTTTTCTCTTCACTAACCTCGGGGACTTTATATTGATATGAATTGCAAAAAATGAGAACCTGCTCCTAGTTAACTTAAATGAAATGAATTAGGTAAATTAGATGAAGATGGAAATGAAGTAAATAACGACTTGCCAATGGAGAACAATAATTCAGATTAAAACTCTTTAATTAGCATCATGGAATGATACAAATTCCAGCTGAAGTGTAAGGATAAAAATGAGCAGTTTTTCTATACTTGTTTGTATCATACGACTGAACAAGTAATATAAGTGCAGGTTGATTATAATTAATGTGACCTTATTTAATCCCCTGTAGAACCCGTTCAGCCTATCGGAGTGTGATGAAACTTGATATATAAGTTATAGGAAACAAGGGGAAACTATTTTTCAATAAAAAGGGTTAACATTTGGACTACCAGATGTCACATTTCAAAATTTCCTTAATCAAAATTGATCAAACCTATAAAGAGACTTACAGTCAGAGCAAGGAAATCATTCTGCATGCTTTTGTCATCGTTATAAAGCTCTTACAGAAAAGAAAATTTTGAAGAGACTGGAGAATTATGTGTACTGCCCGGAAGAGTGCGAAAACTGGTAGGGAATGAAATTGTCGAAGAAGTCGAAAGTGCTGCGGTTTAAAGAGCCTCCAGATCCAGCTGTTCTTCAGCAAGAGCTGGATCGGTGTCGCGAGAGTTGCCAATTTCGTGGTCGACAGCATGAAAAATTCTGAGATCAGTTTTAAAATTATATCCGTATAAGATCCAAGCGGTGCAAATGCATCACCCTCAAGACCACCAAATGCAGTCTGATTTTGCTTGCCGATATTTCGAAAGATTGGAAGTTACGACTTGAGGCCTTGGAACATTCTATGGTCAGATGAGGTGCTCTTTTGTTAAAATGGATCTGTTAAATTTGGCTCTTATGGGGTATTTCACCTCCTAATGTGCAGCACCATCAACCATTGCATTCTGATTACGTGGCTGCATGATTTACCACTTATGTGATCCTCGGACCATGTTTTCTGGAAACTCTCACTTCTCAACGTCGTGAATCGGGCTCTATGACGAGTGCACTTACAGTGAGCAACTTCGACAACTGGTCATACCTGCTTTACATAAAAGGCAATATTCGCTCACCATTGTCTTCGTACGAGATGGATCAACTCCCCTCATTTGGGGCAGAGTCGAAGAACTGCTTCGACCTAACTTTAGCAAAAATCGTGTAGTATCCAGAGCCTTTCCGGATGCGTAACCTCCTTATTCCCCCGACATAAATCACTACGATTTCTGGTTCTGGGGGTTCCTACAAGCGGAGGAATTATGACTTTAATGAGTCAAAAGCCAACAATATACTCCATGTTGCTGGAATCCCTCACCAGTTTCTTCGTGCTGTGATGCGCTTTCAACCCGTTATTGATGTCAATTAATAACACGTTGAACATATTCGTTAATAGAATGAATTGTAATGTTTTTGACAGATTTTGTGTCCTTCTTAAGGTGCCACAATTTCATCTGGTATTCAAAATTGGACTTATTTTTTATTGTAAAACTTTTTTTCGTATGGAGCAAGTAACGTATATATAAATTTTCACCAAAATTTAATAAGTAAAACAGGTTCTAGAGAGGTCTGAATTGGGTCACATTAATTATAACTACTTTGTATTTATTAGTTGATCCTATTTTTTAAAGAATTGATAAATTAAGCTGGGATTAGAGAGATAGCAACAATAGCTATTTATCAGTGATTAATAAATTATTTCGGCTTGTTCTTAAATGTCTTAATTCTTAAGTTAAGTATTGCTGTAAATTTACTTATAAAGCATTATTATTCGCAGACACATATTACAAGCCTACAGAAGGGCGGATCCATTCCACATGTCTCATGTTATGAGAATCTCTTTTGTACGTATCGAATATTTTTCCATTAACATATTTTCTCCCGAACCTAAATTTTATACCTCTACAATTTAAGTAATCTAAAATAGAGTGAAATTATATTACATTAAGTTAGCATGTGAAAAAAATGATCCACAAGGAAATACATTTCACGGACAAAAAGTATGCATAAAATTATCTTTCTATTTTGGAATTCTCACCAATAATTAAAATCAATCTCTAAAGAAAAATCGAGACAATTTTTATTAGTTGTTTTAAAGAAATCATGATACGTTTATCCTCTTGTTTTACCTACCTCCTCTTTTGCAAAAAAAAGAAATATTTCTCTTGCACGAATGATTCAAACCTATTTCTTCTTCTCAAACAGAAGCAGAAAAAACTATTGCAAAATATTGTGGGATATAAAAGTGAATGTTTTATTTCTCGAAATAAATTAGCTCATTGATTCATATTGTCCAAGCAAACTTTTAAATATTTCCATCATATTTTATTTCTAGCATTAATAGATAAATTACTATATGTATCATATTATTTCTATACCTCATCTTCAGACAATATTATGAAATGAAACTCACATATATCATAAAGATGATAGATTTTGTACAATAATCACGTTAAGGAAGTCTTATAATAATAGAAGTATACAAATGCCTCGACAGACAATTCTAATTCAAAATGGATTTATATTTTCAGTCAAAAACAACAACAGGCAATAAGGAAATATCAATTTCATTGCATAAAAGTAATATTCACAATGAAATCTAGTTATCAGCTAGAGTAAGAGAGTTTCAAAAAAATGACGTTTGTATTGCTTAAAATTTCGTTACATAGCCATGAATATCTTTAAAAAATCTGTAGTAAAGAAAAGCAAATTAACTTATGAGAGTATCGTTAAAATTTCGAAATGAATAATTATAAAAATGTACTCTTTTCGTGGAGATTTATTTCAATTCCAAATATTACAGTGATAATACATCTACAGTACAAGGGTTTTCAGAGGTGTTAGATTTATCTCAACTGCTGAAAACGTACAAAATATTCGACAAGCTATAATTCACTGAAATGAAAATGAATTTATGTGCTGTTTTTGCACGTTCATCATAAAAAATAAATTTCTTAAAGTATGTATTATTATTTAAAATATATACATAATTTTTTTTTATGTTTTGAGCGTAAAAAAATTAATAAAAATTCTCTTTCTAAGAAAATCTGAGAAATTCTACTATGTGAAAAATATTTTGTACAAAACCTTTTCTAGATACTTACAATTATTTTATTTATAAATTCAAATACACCTTATTTAATGCTTACTTATTAAAAAAAGAAATGAAATAATACAGTAAATTTAAGTTCAGTATAAAGTACACATTAGGCTTTCTGTATGAATAAATTTTTTGAGTCTCAGTACAAAATTTATTTATTGAAATATTCTACGCTGGAGTGAAAAAAGAGAACTTAAAATGAAAAAAAATTATTTAAAATTTTAAGATTCTCTCTTTTATAAGATTAAATATTGAAACTCATACGATGAACGTTGTCTGAAATAACAATTACAAATTGTTTTCCTTCACACAACTAATTTTCTTTAAATTGTTTTGTCATTTGTTTTGATCCGAAAACCTCAAAAATAATTCTCAACGCCACTGTCTTTTAAGGTTTGGATTCGAAGTTTAACATCTCCTACATGTAAAAAGCTTACAATTCATAATTTTTATAACATATTTCTCTAAAAAAATAGTAAATATTTGATATACATCTTTGTAAATATAAGCAGTGAGATTTGATGTAATCTCTACAAATAAAGAACACAATCACCTTGTGACAAAATTTCGAGATTAAGAAATATAGGATTTTATTTTGGCTTTCATCTTGCCATGTAAGCCATGTTAAAGAATCGTATTTCAGGTTTATCAAGAGATAAACCTGAAACTCTAGTTTCATTACATTTTTATTTGCTTTAGCAATGTGATTTTGCTCTAATTTTGCAATGTACATTTTTCGCATTTACCTGTAATAACACTATGTATATCGAATTCGAGGGAATACCAATACATTAACAATGTTGCACAAATACTCCAAATCAATCGATAAATTTGCATATTTTCTTTACCTTAGTGTAATTGCTTAAAATGTCTCTTCTTTAATATAAGTAACCTCATTCGCAAAAAAAAATTATTCACTATTTTAGCTGTTGCAACTTTTCTGACAAAACGACTGACTTTTAAATGGAAAACTTTTAATGAATCTACACCTAATAAAGTTCAAACCCTAGATAATAATGAAGAACTTTTCATGTTACTAAATGTTATTTACCGCTAATAGCTAACATACCATTAAGTAATGAAAAATGTCGTCTGAGATTAAATTTATCGCACATTCTACTGTTTCATCGTTCATAACAAACCAAAAAAATGCAAATATCTTATTCATTGTTTCATATAAATTTTATTTTTTAAGATTAGGAAGACTGATACAATGTGACAGATTACATGAAATTTGCCAACACATCTCAATGGCAATAAAAATTGTGTATGTCTCGAACGTTCTTCTTATGGTCAGAAATTCCACAGTTGAAAATAAAGCTGATAATTTCTCTGTTAAAGTGCATTTCAAAGCAAAGGAACAATTCACTTTTTTGGTTAAAAGTAATTGTCAATTTACAATGAAACTATTAACAATACGGTATGTTAACAATAAACATAAAATTAAATTAAAATAAATTATGTGTTATCACATGACATAATTTTTCAACCATACGTAATATTTGATTTTTGCTACGAATGTACATTAGATCACTCAATTAACTGTAATATCTTTTATAAAACTTATGCATTTTCAATGAAGAATGAATCGCTTAAAATTCTGTTGTAATGTTTCAATTTTTCATTATAGATATAAACTTAAAAAAAAAAAAATTATGAAAAAAAAATGGCAGCTGCAGTCAATGACCTTTACGATTACAAAAAACAAGTCGTTGATTTGCAAGCTTAATATTAATTCGTCCCAGTGCTTAACAATTTATTGTGGTGTTCTTATCAAAGCAAAAAAGAAATACATTTTGAAATAGAAAATACTTAGGTGTGGGATGTGCATTTAAATCCTCTTTGTACGAAAACATTCAGTAAAATTGTTTGAATATACTTTCAAGTTTTTTCAGAATTGTCAAATAGACGCAGTGTAAAAATGTTCAGCATAGAATGACAATCATATTATACAGTTTTTGAAACAATGAATAATTTGAAATTTAATCCATCTAAGACTTCTTAATTTTTTTAATTTTTGGACCCCACTATCACGCTTAAAATTTTCGACCGACTCAATGCGTCATAATCATAAGCAGACATAAAAAAATTTAGTTAATTAATTTATAAATTAAAATAAAAATAATTAACTTTAAATTCTAAAATGCGAGTATTTGATTTTTTAATAAAAATTCTTTTTCAGATTAAAATGAAAATTTTATATTTTTATTATCTATGAGTGAAAAATAATGTTATCTTTAAATAAAAATAAAATTACTCCTCTTTCATTAATTTTCGAAATGAATAATGTTTTTAGTCTAATAAAACGTTAAAATAAAGTAATATACTGTAGTGTACACACTTGTGACGTAACCGAAACAACTGACCCGACTGCACAAGCTTTTTCACACTAACGGGCAGGGGTGCCGAGTTTTTCTCCTTCCTGGGGTAGGACGTTACGCATTATGCGTTTGCCGTCATTTTAATTCAGATATATGCTGATATTGCAAGTCGACTCTGTTCCATATAATATGCTTAGTGGTATGTTTTCAATAGGCAAAAATGATTTTAAAAACAACATAGAAAGATTCACGATTTCTTAATTGCCCCGCACAGAAAATGTTGTATATTCAATTGAAGGTAATGAAAAGGTTGGGATAACGTATCTTTGAATTCATGAATCTGAATTAAGTTTTTGTAAACTCAACATTACATTTTTTGCTTCTATTTGGATAATTCCCCCACAGCTTAGAAGCTCAGATGTAGAATATTCCGTTAAGAATACATCACCACTAAACAATTTATAAGATCTATATGCCGGAGTTCTATGTGAATGGAAGGAATTGTGTCAAGAAACCTCTGACACCATTTACTACTCCAATTCACGGCATGCAAAGTAATGAATAAGATATCATGGCGAACCAACGTCCAATTTGATGTTGTAATGATTTTGTACTTTGATCAATAAATTTTGTCATATCCACGTTAAGTTTTTCATAATTTCTTGTTGATAGAGGGTACTTACTTTCAAATAAAATTTCATTCTGATTATTTTTACCGAAAGAAACAATTTTTTTCACGAGGAATATACGTTATTGAGTTATATAAAGATTGCTTGAATGCTTATTTAAGACTTTGTCCTTTTGCCTCCCGAGGAGTGTTGTACATTTATTCCATTTTGTTTCTTTTTTTCCTTTCTGTCTTGTTATTCCTTGTCATAATCGTCTTTGTTTCAGGACTTTTTTTATTTGAAATTTGATGTAATAATTAGTATATATTTTGTATTTAACTCATTAAGTTAGTGATTATATTTTTGTTTCCTTGATTCCTAGTTAAAAATCATACAGGTTTCAAGTTTAATCAACAACAAATCTCTTGCACTTAACATATAAATATTAAAATTACATACCTGATGATTCGGAGATAATTCAGCGACTATTTATCGATGTCGCATTTGGAAATCATTTGAGGCATGTTCCCATAGGATATGTAAATTTGAGCTCTGTCGAATGAGAAAGACGAAACCTCAGCTGGTAAATAACTCCTCAAATTTCCTCACCACAATGAAGGAAGAACTTGGAGCTCGGAGAGATTTGTCGTGCTCAGGGAGTCTTTAAACACTCGATCGACATAACGCAGGACCCGAGTAGCCGACATTGACCACTAGGCTAATGTGGCCACTGGTATAGTGCGGAAGTCCGGATTGAGGAATACTAGCTCCGGTGCTGTTTGTCATTGTCATCTGCCAATATTCGTCATTATTGACCACCCGGGACTAACTAAACTTTTGAGCAAAACCAAGGCAGAGAATACAGAAGTAGAATAATTATGGTATTGGTTTCCCGAAAAGAGTCAGAAATGCAAAGATCATTCCCTCTAACAGTGGAACAGTAATTTATAAACTGTTCAATTATAAATATGCTTTATAAATAAAAAATACCTATATTCTTCACAGTTTATATAAATCTTTGATGGAAATAAATTTTGAAAACTATAAAAAAATCAGCACACATATTCAAGTTCTAAAATAGCAAGAAAAAAAAGGAATATACTCACATTCATTTTATAAACATCAATTATTATTTTTTTACATTTCAAATTACATGTCTCTTTCCATTTCATAGGAAATAGGTACAATAACACTAACTCAAAAAACATATTATTTTCAGTCAAAGTACAAGAAAATTTTTATACATTTTAAAAGAATCACATTTTAACTTTTTACAAAACAACCTTTTACTTTATTTCATATCTTGTCTTTCAAAGGCTACATAGAGGACATTTTAATACATTTAACAGATAATGGCGATTGAAACACATGTCTTATTTTCTAAAATTCAATAATTACAATATTATTCATTGAAAGAACATTTGCATTATATCATAAATCAATTGATAGCACTTTAAATGAGTAAAATATTTGCAAGGGAAGAAAAGTTCATGTCTCGATATTTAGTCCTTTTTAAAAAAATTACGTAGTAGGTAAGAAAATAATCTAAAGTAGATTGAGGAGATGACAATTAAAAATAAATTTATAAATGAAATTCCAACCGATATCAGAAATGTGGAGAATGCAATGAAAAAAAATACTAAAATTATATTCTAAAAAGAATTTATATAACTTATTCTAACATAAACTGCGCTTTCCATCTACTGAATGTTTGGAAATTATAATACAAACTAACAAACATTTTTTTGCCAGTTTCGAAATTGTGCAGCTTCAATTCCCTTCTGAATGTACGAATGTTCTATTAAATAACGAAATTTTTTTCTAGATAAATTCACAAAATGTAGCGTTTTGCTTCTGTGAATAAGCACATGTGCTCAATTCACGCTTATAACTTCGAGAAAATTTTTTCGTACAAATTCTTAAACAAATGGCTATTCGTTAATATGAATACAGAAATGTTTTATTAAATCACCGTTTTGAGTAAACGGCTTACTGCAAATTACAAAAAATTACGATTTTTCTTTAAAATGAACAAGTAAATGTACCTTTAAGTTATTACTTACAGAAAAAAGATTTATTACAAATTTCACAAACATATGGCTTTTCGTTTGTATGTATACGTAAATGTATTCTTAAAGCACCATTTTGCGAGAACGCCTTACTGCAAATTTCACAAACATACGGCTTTTCTTGAGAATGAACACGCAAATGTACCTTTAAATGGATTCTTTGAGAAAAAGATTTATTACAAATATCACAAACATAAGGCTTTTCTTTAGTATGAATACGCAAATGGTTTCTTAATTTATCATTTCGAGAGAACGCCTTACTGCAAATTTCACAAACATACGGTTTTTCGTTTGTGTGTATACGTAAATGTATTCTTAAAGCACAATTTTGCGAGAACGCCTTACTGCAAATTTCACAAACATACGGTTTTTCTTTAGAATGAACACGCAAATGTACCTTTAAATTGCTAATTACAGAAAAAGATTTATTACAAATTTCACAAATATAAGGCTTTTCGTCTGTATGAGAGCGCAAATGAATTTTTAAACCACCCTTTTGGGAAAATCCCTTCTGACATATATCACAAACATAAGGCTTTTCATTAGTATGAATACGTAAATGATTTTTTAACAAACTGCTTGTAAGGAAATGTTTCGGGCAAATTTCACAAGTAAAATATTTTTCGTTGGAGTGAGTATGTCGATGCATATTTAAACAATGTGGATAAGAAAACACCTTATTACACTCTTCGCAGGTGTACATTCCTTCATTTGTATGAGTGCGTAAATGGCGTTTCCATTGAGATATTTTGTAAAATATTTTTCTGCAAAATTCGCAACAATGTGATTTTTCCTTCGCATGTAAGCGTTCATGTTGTTGTAAATTATGCAGAGATGTTATTTTTTTGTTGCATATTTTGCAAATATATATATTTCCATCAAAATGAATTTTTAAGTGATGCTGAAACTTTTCTTTTGACTGAAACGTCTTTTGGCAATGTTGACAATTGTGAAATTTTTCTCCGCTGGAATTTGGAAAAAGCGATTCATCCTCCTCCGATTTAGCAAAGGTCTTGTCCGATTGTTTGATATTATCAATTGCATTCATCGTAAAATGTAAACTGTCAGAAATAGATGCCATGATTTTAAATTTCTTACTACAAATATCCAACAAATAACACTTACCGCTTGAACTTACTAATAAAAGAAAATCGTATTATATTTCTAAATAAGGTTGGTTTTTTCATCAATGATTTTTTATGTTCAGTTGACACCGTGTATGGTAAAATGAAATACAGTTGAATACCAAATTGTTCTTTTAACTGTTAAATTATTCAAGTACTTTTTAGATTTTAAAAGTGCTTGGGTGGCTTGCAGTTAACGAAAGAACTAGTTGATTGGATACATTGTCCATTTTTAATTAATACAAGTAAATGTTGAGATCGAATTATATTTATATTTTTTTGAAATAAATTAATGCTGTCTTAATCAATTTAATAACGGAATCATAAAATTATGTAATATTAACTGATAAATGTAGTCTGCGTATACTTTTCTAGGAGATAATGGATAATTTCATAATAAACCGTAAGAAAGATAAAAGGAATTGTTTAAAAGTACTTCATGATATCGCTTTAATTTTTTTAATTAGGAAATTCTTCCCCTCATCTTCATGAAATTACGACTTCTGTTACGGAATTCATTTGGAAAGTTTACTCCTTTTGAATAACAAATGTTACTCGATTTTTTACGTGGGACTTGACCACAATATCGGAACCCTGATGATTTTGACCTGGAGGCTGATTTAATTGATTGCTTTGAGTTATGATACCCATTAAGATTTATTGTTCAAAGGAGCTGATTTATTTTAAACCTACCTACATACCACACTAAACCTAAAGTTTTAATTTCATGATGTGGTGGAAAAGCTTAGAGATTAAGTTAGAATAAAGGTGTTGACCTCGTTTCTACTTCCTATTTAGAAATTATTAAGTCGATTACTATTAACCCACTTATTCAAGGTTAAATATGGATTTTTTAGGATCTGATGTATCTTTATTTAATTTTGTTTCGTATTGTTTTTCCTGGCATGATATTCGTTACTTCGATCCCGTTTGTTTGTTTCCTTTATGTAATTATTAGGTGTATGCATTAATAATTAGAAAACACTGCGCACATGATTTCTACAACTCATTTCTTACGTTTTAAGTTGCTTAAGATTTTTTAGTAGAATCCTTGTGTAGTAGTTCGACTAATTTTAAGTTAAAACAACTTTTAATACCTTACAATTCATATTTGGTGTCTAGTCTCCTGTGTAACACCATGCCTTTTAAGACCCGCTGCATAACCGGGGATGATGTACCTTTAACCATTCAATTCTAAAAGTATTCGAATGACGTTGTGTGGAAGTTAGTAGAGGTAGTTGCCATCTCAGGTGTCGTCTTTGTCACTTTACCGATGCTTAGAATTGCGAGGTCCGAAGCAAAATGGCCTGGAGTTCCTTCCATTGCCACGTTAATAAAACTAGACCAATCAAATCATTTCTTTTATGATCTACCGACAAAAGCTTCCTAATAAGAGTCACTGTAACTCTCTGTCGAGTGACAATTCCAATGAAGAGAACTCGGAGCAAATTCAAATGAATAAGAGAGTTCTATGTGTAGCTATTGCAAATTACTTATACTACAGTACCTTAATCAATGCATTTAAATGAAAAAAAAAGAACCAACGTAACAACTTAAACCTTTTAATTAGAAAGATTGTTACACATTAGAAAGACGCCAAAAATTAGTTCGTCCGTATATAAAAGTTTTAGAACTCTTTTCCATGCAAAGCTGATACTTGTCAACAGATCTCCATAGCAATGCATTTCACGTAAAAAAAAGATATTCATAAAATGATCTATGTGTATAGAAATTCTCACAAATAATTGAAATTAATCTCTAAATAAAAATCGAGAAAATGTTATTAGTTGTTTATAGAAATTATAACACATTTATCCTCTTTTTTCACTTACATCCTTTTTGCAAAAAAAAAAAAAAAAAAAATATTTCTCTTGCACGAAAGAATCATACGTATTCCTTCTTACCAATAGGAAGCAGAAAAAAAATGCAAAGTACTGTGGAACACCAAAGCGATTGTTTCATTTCTGAAATTAAATAGAACATTAATTGATATTGTACTTGCAAACTTTTATCTATTTTCAAGAAATTTTATTTGTAGCGTTAATAGATAAATTACTGTGTGTATCATTTTATTTCTATACCTCATCTTCAGACAATATTAAGAAATGAAACTCATTAATACAATAAAGATGATACATTTTGCACGATGATCACTTTAAGGAATTCTTATAATAATAGAAGTGTTCAAATGCCCCGGTAGATAGCTCTAATTCAAAATGGATTTACACTGTGAAACAAAAAAAGTAACAGGCCATAAAGAAATATCAATTTTATTATATAAAAGTAAAGTTTACAATAAAATTTAATTATAAGAAAGAATAATAGAGTTTAAAAAATTGATGTTTGAATTGCTTAAAATTTCGTAACATAGCAATGAATATCTTTAAAAAATCTGTAATAAAAAAAAGCAAATTAACTTAGGGCAGTATCTTTAAAATTAAGAAATGAGTAATTTTAAAAATATAACACATTTCGTGGAGTTTTATTTCAATTCCGAAAATTGCTGTGATAATACAACTATAGTATAAGGGGTTAAGAGATGTTAGATTTATCTCGACTGTTGAAATCATACAAAATATTCGTCACGCCATAATTCACTGAAATGGAAATTAATTTTTGGGTAGTTTTTGCACATGCTTTATAAAATAATAATACACTAAATTGAAGTTCAGTTTAAAGTATATAATATACTTTCTATATGAATTTTTAACTGTCTAAACATAAACTTTTTAAGTATTCTGCGTGGAAGTGGAAAGAAAACATAACCTGAGAAAATGCATTTAAAGTTTTATTATCTCTTTTTTATAATATTAAATTCTAAAACTCACATGATATAAACTATCTGAACATACAATTTCCTTTTTTTTTCTCTCATACAAATATCTTTCTTCATTTATTTCCGAGAGCCTCAAATATAATTCAACACTCCTTTTTTTAAATTGTGGATTCGTAATTTATGATCTACTGCTAGTAATAAGCTCACATTAAACAATTGCTTATAATATATTTCTCTAAGATAATAGTAAGCATTCGACATTCATCACTGTAAATGTTAATGGTAAGAAGAAGAAATCTGAATGAAGTTTTTGTGACCTCAACGTTCCGTTTTTCGCCTCTATTTGGTTCTTTCACCCACATCTTAAGATGCTCAGATGTAGAATATTCCGTTAAGACTCCATCACTAGCAAAGTATTTATATGATCTGTATGCCAGAGTTCAATGTGAATGGAATGGATTGTGTCAAGACACCTTTAACAGCATCTACAATTCCACTTCCCGATTTGCGGAATATTGAATGAGATATAATGGCGGACCAACGTCCAATTTCATGTTGTAATGTTTTGTATTTTTACCAATAAATTTTGTCCTATCCACGATCGGTTTTTCATCATTTCTAATTGGTAGTGGGTACAAAAAGAAGGATTTGATTAAGGTTTAAAAAGCACTTCATGACATGATTTTATTTTTTTGAAGTAAGAAATTCTTCCGTTTTGCTTAGTGAAATTAAATCTTAATTTAAGCAACTCATTTGGTATGTTAACTCTTTATGGTTATCATACCAAAATTTAGTTGTTCTAGTGGGACCTGGCCACAATATGCGTCTGCTGATGCTTGTGAACTCGTGGTTGACTTAAGTGATGGTTTCGAATCCTGATAAACCTAAAGATTCATTGTGCAATGGCGCTTACTCATGTTTAACCTACCTACATACCACGTTAAGCTTAAAGTTTTAATTCCATGATGTGGTGGTAAAATTAATATAATATTTATCCAAAGTTCCATCAACTCTCCGATTACATTTGATGCATCAATATTTAATTTTGTTACATTTTGTTAGTTCCATCATGATATTTAATATTTTGATGATCTTAATTGTAGTATTTTACATAAGTATTATATGCATCAATAATTAGTAAGCAATGTGAACTTAACTTCCTCAGCTTACTGCTTAAGCTTCATATTGGTTAAAATTTTTCAGGAAGGTCCTTGATAAGCAGTTCGGCTAATTTTAAGTTAAATCAATTAACAATTCCTTACAATTAATAACTTGTGTCTCGGCTCCTGTGCTACGAAATTCTTGGGGAGGAAGGGTACACTTAGAGAACTCTTAATCACATAGCAATGAAATGTCGAAACCGCTCGTCAGATGCGATATATGGCGTGGCAAGTGATAGGAGTTTCCAAGCGTTATTTCAGAGATTCTTTCTCAATTTCTTGTGACGGTTCACTTCATCAATTTCTAAAGAATTTTAAATTGAAATATAAGTTGAATCATTTTAGTCGTATTCATTCGCGTTGCAGTTCCAAATGATCCAAAAGAACATAAGTAATTCCTGTTTAGTTTCGTACAAAATACTACATAATACAGACATCAGCAATTTATTCTGAGTAAAATTGTTTCTAAGTATTCATCGTTTCATTAATTAGCATATGAAGGTGCTCAATATTTGTCAACTTTCCTCAATATTTGCTTGTTTAGTGAACGTTTTCTGGGTATTTATCTCTTCCCAACACAAGACCCTCTAATACGATGCTTATGTTGTCAATAGAATCACTAAATGGTGTGCTAATGCAATCGAATGACGAGTTTGATACTTAAGATGGCACAGCACTCCTAACTTCCAGGTTTGCAAACTCGAAGACTCTGAGCAGGACAGATTTAACGTGCATCAGTTTCACTAAAACGTGGATCACTCGATCAATTGTAGAAATTTTACATATGTCTAGTGTAAAACAGTTAATACATCCATCTGAACGGAAAGAGCATTCTACTACCGTGTTTACTCCCACGCGTAATTTTTTTATTTACCTTCAAAGAAGCATCTTAACATAAATCCCAGATTTTAATTGGCTTTTTTTTTATATTTAAAATCAGACATCTAAAATGTTCTTTTATAGTTTTGTGAAATAAATACACTCAGGTCCATTGAAATTGGCGCACCCAGAATGGTTTATTTTTTTATTAACTTTGCACTGGAGAAAACTCGAGAGATTTTGGCAACTAAGCACGTAATTTCGAGTCTCGGTCAAGTGACAATGATGACACCTGAGCTGGCACCTCCCTCACTGGGACTACTTAGCGTTAGTAATCACTGGGTTACTGTGGTCATGGTGAGCTAGGATTTTATTACTAGAATATAAAATAAAGTTTACTGATATGAGAGGGATTCCAGAAAAAGAGAGACCTCATCTATTCTTTGGTAGTTTAAATATGAAGTGTTCTATTCTGCTCTTGCATATCTTCATTTGGAATTTGAAATTTATCGACCATTTAATTACACTTCAAGATTGCTGTAAAGTTAAATGATGAAAGAAATATGTAACATGCTTATGATACAATTAAACCACCTAATATCTCTTTAAAGGATTGTATATCTATAAAGTAGTCCGAACTAACTGTGATTATTCCATTTTTGTAATTTATGAGGAATTATTTTAGGTTTGTTGATCTTCAATTGTTGGTATTATAATATATTTGGCTATGACAAAGAGGTATTCCTTACTCCGTTAGATTTTTTGATGTTTTTCACAGTCCAAAAACTCTGGGATCAATTTGAATCACAAAATTAGTATGAAAAAACCATTTCCAAATCACTCACGGATTTCAACCCCCGCACAATTCCGCTTCTTGATTCTTTCTACCAGAAGGAGAAGGAAAAGTACCGAGTCTTAATTGCTCTAGGATCATTGTGCCGAATCAGGTAATACAATACCTGCTACTATGGTCTGGCAAAGACATCAAACAATGACTCTATATAAGACGGCCCCTGGGATGTGTCTATCTTAACAAACGGAACGGAAGTGATTGTTGACGTTGTTTTTCCAAATCACCCAAGGATTTCCAAATCACCCAACGATTGCACCCATGAACAATATCGTTTCTTATTTCATTCTGAATGAAGGAGAAGGAACAATACCGTGTCTTTATTTCTCTTGGATGAATGTACGGAAACAGGTAAGACAATAAATTCTACTAAGGTACGTAGACGTCCAACCGTTTAAAAATGACTTTATGTATGACGGTCCCTGGGGTGTGTCTATCTTAACAAACGGAGCGGAAGTGATTGTTGCCTTTGTTGTTAAAGAAAGATTAGACCAGACACAAATATGCTTCTAAACTAATTCACAGACGAGTCTCAGTTTGCTTTGGGGAAATTCTGGGGGCACGCGCTTACCTGAAGAGAACAAATCGTCAATTACTATTAATCTACCATAGACTATTACTATTTATCTACCATCAAAGACACATTTAAAGAGTAGGTGGAATCATGGTTTGGACTGAAATCTTTCTGGATGGACACAATGACCTGCATGTGCTCCAGAGAGGAAATCTAAATGTGTAAAATACAGATATTAGATCCGTGCTCCTTTTGTCACAGCATAGGTTGATGCTACTGGGATAAATTCTTCCGAATGGACAATATTTCCGAACCTCAACGAGCTAATATTGTAATAGATGTATATTTTGATGATCAAGGCTTGGAGTAAATGGAAATTTTAGCTCGATTGCCCGGTCTTAATCCCATGCAAACTTTTTGAAAATTTCCCATTAGTCAGGTTTCTGCGTTAAGTGTACTCTTCAGAGCACATTAACTAATCTGGAACATGATTTCTCCATACGTGAGAATAAATTCTGTTATTCTAATATCCCACTATTTAATCGACAACATAGAAAATCGTGGCAGCCAATGTATTACAAGACAAATGTATTCCTTATTATGTAAAAAGATTTATTTAATTCTTTTACAAACATATGTGTATTATTTATTTATTAAAAGTGCACTTTTGTAAAAAAGTATAATTCATTTTTTTTAAATTATACTTTCTGCCCAAATGGTGGAGAATATCTATAAATAAATTTTTAAAGAGTAATTTTTCTAAATTTCATGCTTTCAAATTAGACACGAAATATATAAGATAAGAGAGGCCAGTGTGTTTTCAATTCTTGCCCAGGTACAGAATGACAAATTCTGAAGTCGACCTTTTTGCGATTTTCTCTTCACTAACCTCGGTGACTTTGTATTAATTTAAATTGCATAAAATATAAATCCTGCTAAGCATCCTCCTAACCCAAATGAAAAGGATTAGGGAAATTAGACGATGATGGAAATGAAGTAAATTACGATTTGCTAATAAAGAACTGTTATTCAGAATAAAATTCTTTAATTAGGTTTATAGATTGATAAGAGTTCCACTTGAATTATAAGGATAAGACTGAATAGTTTTTTTCATACGTGAATGAATCATACGAGTGAACAAGATAATTATTGTTAAGATTGATTATAATTAATGTTACCTCATTTAATCTCCAGTAGAACCCGGTCATTCCTATGGGATTGCGATGAAAGTTGATATATATGTTATGTGGAACACGGGGAAAATATTTTTCAATAAAAAGAGTTAACATTTGGTCTACCAGATGGCTCTAATCATACTTTCCTTATTCAAATTAGTCAAACATGTAAAGAGACTTTCAGTAAGTGCAAGAAAATCATTCTGCATGCCTTTGTCATCGTCATCATACTATTAAAGAATAAAAATCGAATTTTACTTTCAAAAGTGTTTATCAGAACTGCAGCAATCTCTTAGACGCTCTTCGAGAATATCGTCCTTTAAAGGGGTTATGAAAATGGCTCATGTGTCTAAGGATGGTTTAAAGCAGATGATTATGAAATGTGAAAATACTGAGACTTATGTGTACTGCCAGGATGAGGGAGGAGAACGGTAGGGTATGAAATTGACAAAGAAGTCGCTAGTGTGTGGTTGAAAGGGCCTTTAGTTCCATCTATTCTTCAGCTAATGCTGATTTGGTGTCACTAGAGTTGGCGATGCCGTGGTCGACAGTTCGAAAAATTCTTCGATCCATTTTAAAATGGTATCCATGTAAGATTCTCGTAATGCAAATGCTGCAAACTCTAGACCACCAAACACTGTCTGATTTTGCTTGTCAATTTTTCGAGAGGTTCGAAGTTGATGACACGTGGATTAAAAAAGTTCTATGTTGAGATGAAGGGCCCTTTTCTTTAAATGGATCTATGAATAACCAAAATTGGCAATTATGGGGTGCTTCACCTCCTAATGTCCTGCACAATCAAACACTGAATTCTGATTACGTGACTGCATAATTTACTCTTGTTTTCATCCTCGAACCATGTTCCTTTGAAACTATCACTCCTCAAAGTCCTAAAACTTGCTCTATTACGAGTGCACGGACAACTTGGATAGCAGCTCAAACCTGCTTTACATAATCGGCAACATTCTTTCACCATTGTCTTCGTACGAGATGGATCAACTCCCCTCATTGGGCGCAGTTTCAAAGAACTGCTTGGAGCTAACTTTTCCAAGAATCGTGTAATATCCAACGCTTTTCCGGCGGCCTGACCTCCTTATTCACTATTCTTAAATCCCCTTGAATTCTGGTTATGGGAATTCCTAAAAGACCGTTTTTATTATGGGGGAATTAAACTTTATCGGAGTCGAAAACTTCACTTTTTACAACTTTATACGCCATGTTGCTGGAATCCCTCCTGAGTTTCTACGCGTTATATTACGTTTCAACGCGTAATTGTTGGTCATGGATCAGATGATTGAACATATTCTGAAATAGAATAAATTTTAATATATTTGATGGATTTTTTATCCTTCATAAGGTGCCATAATTCTCCTTGGTTTTCAAAATTTGAATTAATTTTTATTGCAGAAATCCTTTCCCTATGGTCTATATAACGTATGTAATAAATTTCACAAAAATGTAATGCATAAACTGGTTCTAGAGGGGCCTGAATTGGGGCACTTTATTTATAATCACACTAGGAATTATTAGTGGATCTTAAATTACATAGAAATGATAAATTAAGCTCGGATTAGAGAGAGAGCGTTTTTAGCTATTTATCAGTGTTTAACAATTTATTTCTGTTTGTCCTTACTTGTCTTTAATTGGATTCTACAACCGTTATTATTTAAAATATATTATTAAATATGGTTGAAGAGCACAGTATTATAAAAAGCAGTAGTTAAAAAGGTCTGAAAAAAGCTTGCAAGACAAAGATTTGCATAGTATATTTTTTGATAAAGGTGTCTATCATATGAAACAAGTTTATAATCTCCTCTGTATGAAAAAAGAGGCTCGAGACTACAGTTTTCAAATTACTGAAAAGTCACTGCACCTTGAGAGTTTTTGGCATCCTTCAGAAATGAGGAATTTACTGAGGATATGAATTTTTAAAACTAAACATGGGATTAAAGATTATTTAAATTAAAAGATAGAAATGATTGCTTTCTGATAACTGAACAGAATTTTTTTTTTACAGAAAATCATTTTTATGCACATTTTTTCTCTAAAATAAATGTTATTAACATTTACGAAATCCGAACACGTTGAAATGGCCAATTTCGGTCAAAATACATATTTTTTTATTTTTCATTATTTTGAGTAGAACAATCATTTGGCTTTACAAAACAGGTTTTCTTTTGTTTCTACGTTACCTAGAGGCCAAGTTATGTTAGATTTACTAGAAATAGCAGTACCGGAAGTAGGCATTTAAATGGCCGGAAGTGGGTATTTAAATGTTCTGAAACCTGTCAAAAATGTGTTAAATTATTGTTTAAGCGGCTATTTTTTGGAAATAAAGTGTTTATATTGTTTCAAGAAAATAATGCAAGTAATTTGTGCTTTTAAGGTTGTATGGCAACACCCAATTTCTTTAAAAAGTTTGGCAACAATATTATGTTTACAAATCTTAAACTTGAGCTTCGATAGTACTCTTTTCCAATCTTGTGATTTATTTCGATTAACATCAATTTCTGTGGATATTTTTGATTATATTAGTTAGCATAAGTATTTTGTGAAAAGTCATGGCTAATAGGAAAAATCGAAGTTCTGTTCGAAAACATAAGTATAAGGAAAACCGACACACCAAGGATGTGGATGAGAAAAACACCCATAGACGTGTTACAACAACAGTAAGTGAATCAAAACATCAGTCAAATTCAAAACCAATTGATGATTTAGAAAATAAATATCATTACATAGTAATTAATTTTAAAATTTTAAATGAATTTATTTCCTCTATAAATTGTCCTGAGTGTTTTCCAAATGTTTTAAAGTTGTTTGAAGAATCAGTATTTAGCTTAGCATCTAATTTGTTACTGAAATGTCCAAACTGTGAATATTCCAGCTCCTTTTGTACATCTCCAAAAGTGAACAAAATGCAAAGCATCATCCTTACTTTTCTTTTTGCTTGAGGATTATTGTAAAGGGACATTTTGCTGCTAAAAATCTGAGTTCAGCTATGAATCTGAACATTCCATCTAAGACAGCTTACAGTTGTCTTAAAAAAAGTTGCGGAATGTTTCCAGTAATGTGGTTCATAAAATTATGAATGAGGCTGCCACTGAGATTCGTAAGAAATTAATTTTGATGAAATTGTTCAGAGCGGTGTATCAGTCGATGGAACATGGCAGCGAAGAGGACATTTGTCTCTGAATGGATATGTGAGTGCCATATCCATAGATACTGGCAAAGTGATGAACATTGAAATTATGTCAAAAATGTGCAGATTTTATCAAAAAAGTCCTTAAGGTAGAATAATTCATACATGTGTGAAACGTGGGATCATCCGGTGCCATGGAACCCATCTGTATTTAAAGCATTTTTGAAAGATCGACTCAGGCGTGAAAATTAAAATATGTGCATTTTTATGCGGATGGCGGTTCAAAAAGGTTTGAATCTATTAGAAATGTTTATGGTGAAAAAAGTGTCACAACGTTTGAATGTATAGGACACATTCAAAACATATGGGTTCAAGGCTTCGAAATTTGAAATCGAAATAAAAAGGTGCAGGAGGTCGAGGAAAACACACGAACAGTTTTATTTATAAGCTACAAAATTATTATGGTATTGCTATCAGAAGCAATGTGAACAATTTAGAAAGTATATAAAGTGCTGTAATTGCTGCCTTTTTTCATTGCTTTTCAAACAGAAATCAGCCCATGCATGGCCAGTGTCCAGTTGGCCCCGAAAGCTGGTGCAAATATCAGCGAGCTGCGGTGAATGGAAAGGCATATAATGATACTGGAAAAGGACTACTCAAAACATAATGAACATCGTAAAACCTCATTATATGAAACTATGCGACACGCTCTTACTGAATAAATGTTTGCATGGGAAAACACAAAATGCAAATGAAAGTTTTAATGGTGTTTTGTGGAAATTTGTACCGAAAGAAGTTTTTGTTGAGTTACAAACTCTACGATTAGGTGCTCACTTGGCCGTCATCCAATTTAATAAAGGGTTTCAAGGTCTATTCGATGTCTTAAACGCAGCCGATGTGCAAGTAGAAACAAATATATTGAAAGGGTTTGCTCAACTTGATGAAGAGCGGATAACGGAATCGAGACGACATTCATCTTGTAGTGCGAAAATTGAACTAAGAAAATAGATCTAAAAGGACGAGAACATATGCCAAAGATAAGATGCATGAAGGTGTAACTTACAAATCCGGGAAATTCTAGCTTAACACATGGGTAATTTCATGTAATGATTTAAACTTTAAATGCGTTTTTCTTAAAACGGTTTTTTTATGCATAATGTGTGTACAGTGAAATTGATAACTGAAAAAGTTTTGTATATATTTATATGAAATTTTCTGAACCATATATTTATATTGTTTTCTAGTGATTGTAAAAAAATAATTCTTATTGATTGAAAATTCTCCAAGTTAATACCTGTTATTTAAAAAATGGCTTTGTAAATAAGTATAATTTCTCACATTATTTACTCGATAAGCTTTAAAATTTGTATTTATAAGTAAAACTTTAAAACTTTTGTACATCCTCTGGATAAATTCATGTAGTTTATTTTAATATTTTTTATTGAGATAAGTCACTTATTTTTGTCTGTAGAGGTTTTGCAGTTTATTCAAAAATTGGTTAAAATTGCACTCAAATATATCATTTTTGAAACAAAAAGATAATTTATTTAAAATATTATTGGCTCAATATTACTGATTATAGGCATTGATTTCTAAAAAACCTTTTATAACGTTTTTGTATTGTTTTTTTAAGAAGTGCTCCGAACGTGTTCGGAAATATTTAATGAAAATTTAAATCAACGAGATGGTGAAGGTAGAAACATATTTTTGAGGAAAAGTTCATAAAATGTTAAACAATTTTAAGTCTTACGATTTAAATCACAAAAATTCTGTACGTCCGATCTTCAGCAAAAAGAACATTATCTATATAATTTATGAATTGCAACATAATTGTGTTAAATTAGAGTATTCATTGATTAATTAGCATACTTAATTAACAATTGAGTCATCTTCAAAAGAGAGTTTTTCATTGATAGAACCTGATATTCTTACAAAAATTGGCAGATAAAGGTCTACGTTCCAAATTCCATTTAAACCAAATGATTAGTTCCAGAAATGGCCGTGGTAGCGAAATCGCGGCCAATTATTTTTGTTGAGTCATGGGTTTGAGTCTTGATGCCATTTAAAATCCGCCGTATAATGGGCCTGATGTTCGTTAAAATTGTCAATGTTCAAAGTACTCCAATGACTTGGTGTGGAATTTAGGAGAGGAAGGAGCCAGCTGAGGTGTCGTCCTTGTCACTTGAACGAGGATCAAGACTGCGAGGTCCCACACCAAATGCTATAGCTTTCCTTCGAGTGCAACTTGAATAAAACCAAACCAATCCAATAATTTTCATTAGGAACTGCCGACAAAAGCATCAGAATAATAGACACTGTAACTCACTGTCGAGTGACAATTCTGATAAAAATACTTGGAGCAAAGTCGAATGAAAAATAAGGTTGTATTTATAGTTATTGCAAATTGCTACAATTACTTACATATTACATGCAAATTGCTACAATTACTTACATATTACATGCAAATTGC
>BMAW01105948.1:0-19009 GCA_019974015.1 Nephila pilipes | reverse complement strand
TGCAAATTGCTACAATTACTTACATATTACATGCAAATTGCTACAATTACTTACATATTACATGCAAATTGCAAATTACTACAGTACATGAATCAATGAACTTAAATGAAGAATGGATCAACGTACAAAGTAGAACCTTTTTAATTAGAGAGATTGTTACCCATTAGAAAGACAGCGTAAATTTAATACTTTCAAATATAAAATTTGGGGAAATCTTTAAAAAGTAAAACTGATAATTGTCATTCAAGAGAAGATTCGTTTGTATTCTCATCAATAATTGTATATGAATCGCACGTGTTCTGGTAGGTTGAAAAGTATTCCGTTCATTTTTATTGGGTACCTAGGATAGCCAAAGAACTGTACAGTATTTAGTTTCAAATCACAAAATTAAGCAGATATATAAAGTAAGGTAAAATTACAAAATTCATACTGTCTAGCAGCAGATAAAATACCTATATAAAATTAGATATTTCCCATTAAAACTATTTACGGCCTTTAATCCTTCACGAGTTGTTTAACTGAACTGATACACGTAAAATCTGTGGGAGCTGAATGCCCCGATAATGATATGGTTTGGAAGTTAGATACATGGTGCCAGGTCAGTTCGTCATTAGACTGTCTTTCAAAACTACGAATAAAGTAGACAATAGCCCTTGTATTGCTTCTGTGGACGATGTTGTGATTAACTATCAATCAATTAAATTATTCCATATCGATACCAGGTAAAAGGGTCCAATTTTGAGGTTGAGCAGGTCAATTTGAAAAAAAAAATGCCCTGTTAATGATATGGAGTTCATGTTAGAAATATGGCTTGCCAGCTCATGTGTTCACTGGACTGTATTTCAAAACTACAAATAAAATCGAAAATATCCCTAGATTCTCATCTAATTACGACGTTGATTATCTGTCAATGAATTAAATTATCCAGAATCGATACCAGGTAAAAGGGTCCAATTTCGAAGCTGAGAAGGTCAATGAGAAGAGAAAAAATATCAGGGTTATGTTATTAAGGTTGTAACGGCAAAATATTCCTATTCGCCTCTTGTGCTACAGCTAAAGTAAATATTCTAACACTAAAGAGTCAATAACTTATGAGAGAAGACGTTAGACAGATATCACACACAATGTTTATTCCACAAATTTGTACTATAACGACAAATGAACACCGGCTCTCTAAAGTAACACCCTAGAAATATTTACCTGTCTCACTAATATCAAAATAAAGTTAGCTTAACACAACCTTCTCGGTTGAAATCGACTTTTTTTTTAGTTATACTACGATCGCTCTCACCCGAAGCCATTCTTCATCTCGTCTACCACCTGTAACGCATATACTCGACGCTAGTGAAACTATAAGTCTATAGGTTCGTACTCTAGAAAGACCTGGTTACTGGTTTACTACGAGCGCCATCTCTGGGTTAGTCTCGGGAGGTATTGATCGATGTGTTATCGTGTGACTCTTGCTTTCTGATATACTTTCCTATCTACCGCACTTCATTTTATTTCTACCTACCTCTAATTTAACTAATTACGTTTCATTTTGGTTGGTAAGAAATTGTTTTTTATAGCAATCAATCTTAATTAAAAGTCCCCAAAGTTAATGAAGAGAAAACCATGAATAACACAACGTCACAAGTTATGTTCTAGTGATTAAAATGGGATACGTGAAATGATATTTAATTGACTGGTCCACTCTCGTGTCATGAGATCCTGATGTTGGTTTGTTCTTACCTAACGCGTAAGGAAAGAGAGCATAAGTTTTGGAAGTGTCTTATCAAAGTAGTTTATGACTGTGTTCTTGTCCTTTCCATATCGCAATAGTAAAAGTAAACTATAACGCATTATGGGAATTTTAAGAACCCAAAACTGACATTATATAAAATATTTATTTTTGTTACATTTTTCTCTATCATTTCACTTTTCTATATTCACAGGTTATTCCGAATTATCATTCCCCTAACTTTAAAATTTCCATACAGTTCAATAAATTGAAAATCTGACGGATTTGTACCACACATCGAGAAAGTCTTAATACTTTGGTGTCAAATAAAACTTGTTTTAATTGTGAAATATTTATCATAATGAAATGTCCTTAAATTGGTTAAGTTCAAAAGGTTCGGGAATAAAATCTATAAGACTAACTGCTTTGTAATACAAACTATCTCTAATAAATTAGACGTACAATTCCTAAATTCGATAGAAAATAAGTTAAGTATTGTTGTGAATTTACTTCAAGAGCATTATTATTGCTAGAAACTTATTATAAATCTACAGAAGGGCGGATCCATTCAACTTTTGTCCTGATATGAGAATCTACTTATTATGTATCGAATATTTTTCACTTAACATATTTTCGAACCTAAATAGAGTACGCCTTAAATTTCAGTAATCAAAAATATAGTGAAATTATATTAAAATAAGTTAGCATCTAAAAAAAAGATCCCCTTGGAAACGCATTTCACGGATAAAAAGATATACTTAAAATAATGTATCTATATCAGAATTCTCTCCAATAATTAAAATCAATCTATAAATAAAAACTGAAGTAATTTTTACTGGTTATCTTAAAGAAATCATAATAAATTTTAATCTTGTTTAACTTACATCCTCTTTTGCCAAAAAAGAAATATTTATTTTGCACGAAATGATCAAGCATATTCCTTCTTATCAGTCGGAAGTAGAAAAAAAAGTGCAAAGTACTGAGGAACTCCAAAGCGATTGTTTCATTTCAGAAATTAAATAGATCATTACTTGATTTTGTCGTTGCAAACTATTACCTATTTCCAAGATATTTTATTTGTAGCATTAATAGATAAATTACCGTGTATATCATTTTATTTCCGTACTTCATCTTTAGACAATATTATGAAGTGAAACTTAATAATACCAAAAAGATGTTACAAATTTTGTGCAATGATAACTTTAATGAATTCTTATAATAATAGAACTGTTCGAATGTCTCGACAGATAGCTCTAATTCAGAATGGATTTATACTTTGAAACAAAAAAGTAACAGGCGAAAAGGAAATATCAATTTTATTGAATAAATGTATAATTAACAATAAAATATGATTATCAGAAAGAGTAATAGAGTTTTAAAAAATTTGACGCTTGTATTACTCAAAATTTCGTTACGTAGTCATGATTATGTTTAACAAATCTGTAACAAAGAAAAGCAAATTATCATTGGAGGGTATCATTAAAATTTAGAACTGAACAATTTTTAAAATATACTCATTTCCTGGAGTTTTATTTCAATTCTAAATTTACAGTAATAATACAACTACAGTATAAGGGGTCTTATAGGTGTTAGATTTTTCTCATCTGTTGAAAACGTACATAAAATTCAACAAGCTATAATTCACTGAAATGAAAATTAATTTTTCAGTAGTTTTTGCACATGCTTTATAAAAAATAAATTTCTTAAAGATGTATTATTAATTAAAATATATTCAAAAAAATTTTTTATATTATAATCCTAAGAAAAAGTAATAAAAATTATTTTTTAGGAAATCTGTGATATTCTATTACGCGAAAGATATTTTGTACAAAAATTTTTCTAGATGCTTCCAGATAGTTGATTTGTAAATTCAAATAAACCATATTTAATGTTTACTTACTAAAAAAGAATTAAAGCATTAAAAACATTTTTTTAAAAAATAAAATCCTGAAAAAGGAAAATAAAATCAAAATTTTGAGAATTTTACACAAATTAAAATTTTGCTTACCCTTTTTTTAAAAAAATATTTTATAATACATTAAATTTAAATTTTGTTTAAAGTGTATAATATTCTTTCTACATGTATTAGTTTTTAATTGTCTAAATACAATAATTTTTAAATATTCTGCGAGGGAATGAAAAGAAAACTTAAAGTGAGAAAATGCAGCATTTCAAGTTTTAACATCTCTCTTTCATAAAATTAAATTTTTAAACTCAAATGATGAAAACTTTCTGAACTTACAATTTCCCTTCTTTTTCTCTCATACAAATATCCTTCTTTATTTTTTTTTCTAATTGTTTTGCTCCGAGAATCTCAAAAATAATTCAACACTGCTTCTTTAAAATTTTGTATTCGAAGTTTGTCATCTTCTGCTAGTAATAAGCTTACATTGAAAAAATTGTTTATGATATATTTCTCTAAAATAATAGTAAGTATTTGGCATTTATCGCTAAAATTGTTAGCTGTCAGAAAAAGAATCAAATGATTTGAGACAAATTTCGGTATTAACGAATATGCCCTTTTATTTTGGTTCTTCATCTTGACACGTAAGACATTTTTTAGTATCGGTGGAGATAAATCTTAAATTCCAGTTTCATTACATTTCGATTTCTTTAGAAATAAAATTATGTTCCAGTTTTACAAAGTACATTTTTAGGATTGTACTTGTAATGACACTATGTATCTCGAATTCGATGGAAAAAGCATTACAGGGGTTCATCAACAATGATGCACACATGATCCAAATCTTTCAATAAATTTCCATACATCCTATAATTTAGTGGAAGTTGCTTCAAATGTTACATCTTTAATATAAGAAAGCTTATTCTTAAAAAAAAATTAAGCACTCTTTTACCTGTAGCAATTTTTCTCATAAAACCACTGAATGTTAATTATAAGACTTTTCCTGTTTCTACCCCTAACAAAGTGAACGCCCTAAAAAATGATGAATATCTTTTTTTGTGGCTAAATGTCATCACCACTAATAGTTAAAACACCATCTCGTAATAAAAATCTTCTGTTTCAGTTTAACCTTATCATACATTCTACTGCCTCTTCCTTCTTAAAAACCATAACTGATACCTATATCTTATTCCTTTTATTGTATAAATCTTATTCCGTAAAAATATGAAGATTCATACAATAAGATAGATGACAAGAAATTTGCCCATATATCGAAATGGCAAATTCAAAATGGCTGTGAAAAATTCTGACAATCCCTCTGTTTAATTGTATTTCGAAACAAGGAAACGAATCACTATTTTATTTCTCATTAACTTTCAATTCACCATTGCACTATTAACAACATGGTTCTGAAACAGTAAACTTTGAAAAAATTAAAATAAAATGTATGTTATCGCTGGAAACGACTATTTTTATACAAGCAATGTTTGATTGTAGCAACCAATGTATATTAGATCAATCAATTAACTATTTTATCTTTTGTAAAACATAAGCATTTTCAATTAGGAATGAATCGTTTTAAATTCTACATTTTTGAAATATATTTTCTCAAAAATCAAAACAAACTTGCATTTTCAGTTTAACGAAGTATTCAAACTATGTACGAAAACAATCAGTGTTCGAAAATTTTACAAAATCAAAACGTTGATTTGCAAGTTTAAACTAATTCATCCTAGCGTTTAACAATTTATTGTGGCTTATTTAGTAAAATAAAATAAAATATACGTCGAAATTGAATATACATAGACTTGCATGTCCATTAAAATGCTGATTTTAAGAAAACTTCCAGTGAAAATATTTGAATAACTTCCGAATTTTTTTAGAATCGTCATATAGTGGTAGTGTAAAAATGTTCAACATAAAATGACGAACATCATATGTATCTTTCAAAACATCGAAAAATGAATTTTTGACTCCCCTGAGACCCAATAAACATTTTTATCCTTCGACACCATTAAAGCGCATAAGAATTTTCAACGACCCTCTCCCTCATAACCATACCAATAGATGAAAAATTTAATTATTTAAGTTTTAAATTAAACTTTAAATAAATAACATTAAATTCTAATAAACGAGTATTTTCTATTTAATAAAATCTTTCTTTTTAGATTAATTTGAAATTCTTATAATTTTAATTTGCATGGGTAAGAAGTAAAGTTATCTTTAATAAAAATAAAATAACTTCTCTTTTATTAATTTTTGAAATAAATACCGCTTTTAGTCTAATAAAACTTTAAAATATAATATTATATTGTTCTCTTGATATGTACACGCTTGTGACGAAACTGAAAGAAATGATTATACTAGAAAAGCATTTTCACAGTAACTGCAGTGGCGTGGAGGTTTATTCACCTGTTGGGCGCAGGACTTTACCTTAATGTGTTTGCCGTCATATTGTAATTCCGATATATGCTGATGTAACAAACAGACTCTGTTATATATAATAAATTTCCTGGTATGTTTTCAATTCGGAAAAATGATTTTAAAAACAACTTAGCCACATTTACGATATCTTAATTGCGCTGTGCAGAAAAGGTTGTATATTAAATTAAAAGTAAAGAAAAGGTTGGGCTAAAAAATCTTTGAATTCATGTATCTGAATTAGGTTTTTGTTACCTCAAGGTTACGTTTTATGCCTCAATTTTGAATTTTACTCCCACAGCTTAAGAAGCTCCTGACACAGAATATTCCGTTAAGACTCCATCACAACTAAAAAATTTTTATAAAATGTATATGCCAGAGTTAAATGTGAATGGAATAAATCGTGTATTTTAACAGCATCTACGACTCTACTTCACGACTTGCGGAATATTGAATGAGATATAATGGCGGCCCAACGTCCAATTTGATATTTTGTCCAATAAATTTTGATAAGACTTTGCTTATTTGATATTCATACAGGGTTTACTTTGAATCAGCAATAAATATCTTGTACTTTACATATAAATATTGAACTTACATACCTGATCCTCCGGAGATAATTGATTGAATATTTATTGACGTCGCACTTAGAAATCATTCGGGGCTTTTTCGGGAGGGATCTCGAAATATTGAACTCGGTCAAATGAGAAAGACGAAACAGCTGTCAACTAACTTTTCGAATTTCTTCACCACAGCAACTGAAGAACTTGGAGCCTCGAGAGATTTGAAGTGCATAGTGAACCTTTTGCGACTCGAATCCACGAGTAGAAGTAAAAAAACTCCGGCAGCATGTTGACGACCTTTTCCACTAGGCTTATGTGGCCACTAGTATAGTGCGGAAGTCAGGATTAGGGTATACTATTTCCGATTCTGTTTCACATTGTCGTCTGCCATTATTCGTCACGATTAATCACCCAGAATCTCTAGAGGAATTAAATTCTGACTAATTTTCTCAGCCAATACAAGGAAGAAAACATAGAAGTATTAAATTATGGTATTGGTCTCTCGAATATTTTCAGAAGAGTAAAGACCTTCCTCTCAGACATTCGAATAGTAATTTATAATAATATGTTCAATTATAAATATGCTTTACATATGAAAAGATCCATATTCATCAAAGTTTGAATAAATCTTTGATGTAAATGAAATTTGAAAACTATAGAAAAATCAACTGAAGAACATACTGAAGAAACATACTCAAGAATATTTTAAAAGCATTAATTATTAATTTTTTACATTTAAATTTACATGTCTCTTTTCATTTCATGGGAAATAGATACAAAAACACTACCTGAAAACAAAAATTCTGAGCAATAGAAGTCTAAGAAAATTTTTATACATTTTAAAAGAATCATATTTTAACTCTCTACAAAACAACATTTTACTCTATTTAATATCTTGTCATTTTAAGGCTATATTAATGACATTTTATTACATATACCAGCAGATGGCATTTCAAAAAACATTTCTTATTATGTAAAATTCAGTTATTATTATATTATTTATTTAAAGAATGTTTTGCAATATATCCTTAAACAATTGATAGCACTGTCAATAAAATTTTTGCAAGGGAAAAAAATTTTCATTTATCGATATTTCTATTTTATTAAACAAATAATGTAGAATATAAGATAATGATCTAAAAAATCTTGTCAAGATGATAATAAAAATATAAAACATATTAATGCAATTACGACTGATATTAGAAATGTGCAGAAAGCGATGAAAAGTAATACTAAAATTATGGACTATAAAGAATGAATACATATTTTTCTAACATAATCTGTTCTTTTATGTACTTAACTTTTGGAAATTATACTGCAAATTAATAGAATTCTTGTAGCAAATTTCATAATTGTTCAGCTTCGTTTCGCATGTGAATATAAAATTCTACCTTTAAATAGCAACGACAAGAGAATTCTAATTTGTAATTTTCACAAAAATAAGGTGTTTTGTTTCTATGAATAAGCACCTGTGATTAATTCACTCTATAACTTCGAGAAAATATCTTGTTATTAATTCCACAAACATGTGGCTATTCTTTAACATGAACACGCAAAATATTTCTTAAATTACCATTTTGAAAAAACGCCTGGCATTAAATTTCACAGACATACGGCTTTTCTTTAGTATGAACACACAAATGTGCCTTTAAATGGCTATTTACAGTAAAAGATTGGCGAAAATGCAGTTTAGCGTAACCACTTGGCGAGATTTGAAAAATCGCCAAATTTGGCGATTTTTTATGGCGGAGCCTGAAGTCCGCGAAGCTTAAAAGTAGCAATTTTTTGACTCACCTAATTTTAAGGGTCGTCTCGATTTTCCGACGGGTACACAGTAATAACGGTTTTCAAAAATTCCTTGTAGATTTCATCCTGAATAGAATGATTGTGTCTCCGTCTCCACATGTATTAATCCATGTAAGAATCAAATTCTCCCACGACAAAGAAACTGGGATTGGGAGAATAAACGTGGAGTAAATGATTGACGGTAAGGTAAAAAACGCAGAAACACAATATCATCCAAGCAGGAGAATTTGAATAAAAAAACGTTTAAGAACGTAAAACGCAAAAGCACGAAAACACAGCAAAATTAATAAACTACTGAACTGCACAACTAATACACCGGAATAACGGACAAAGAAAATTCTAGGAACTCTGAGAAGTCGGCACTAAACAATGGAAAAGGCCAAACGATTAACCCATGATTGGTTAAGATTGAAAAAAAAAATAGTTTCGCTTTAGAAACGGAGGTACTGAATGCGATTGGCTAAAAGAAAAAAAAAAAACATCCGAAACAGCTGCCTGACTGTGAGATTGAGCAGGTGTAATGAATCTTGTAAAAAAGTAATCCAGACAGAAGGGGAAAAAAAAGATGGAAGACTGTAATTCCGATTAATGTGGAAAATTCGAAAAGGTAGCCCCGGCGAAAGCATAAATAGTGAAAAAAAACATGATCCGAGGATTGTATAACGAACAAATAATCGGGTGATCCATAAATAGTGAAAAAGAGATCCGAGATCAGTATAACGTAAAAACAGCTGGTGATCCATCAGTATTCGTGTGGCAAATTCGAAATGGTAGGCCCGGCGAATGCAACAAAAGTGGAAAAAAAATGATCAGAGAAAGGTATAAATATATATATATAAAAAAAAAGCTCCTTACTGAAAATAAAAAATCATGTATCATATGCCTTATTCGAAAGGGTTGCCACGGCTAAAGCCACCGCAGAGGAGAGAAAGCATGGTAGCCACAAATGGCAAAATATCGCCAAACAATTCCTATCGCCAACGGGTGGTTACGCTAAACTGCATTTCAAACAAAAGATTTATTACAAATTTCGCAAACATACGGCTTTTCTTTAGTATGAACACGCAAATGTCTTCTTAAATCACTATTCTGAGAGAATGCTTTACTGCAAATTTCACAAACATGCGGCTTTTCTTTAGTATGAAAGCGCAAATGTACCTTTAAATTGCTATTTTGTGAAAAAGGTATATTACAAATTTCACAAATATACGGTTTCTCGTCTGTATGAATCCGCAAATGAATTTTTAAGCTACCCTTATGAGAAAATCCCTTCTGACAAATATCACAAACATAAGGCTTTTCATTGGTATGAATAAGTAAATGAATTTGTAACGAGGTATTTGTAAGGAATTTTTTCGCACAAATTTCACAAGTAAAAGATTTTTCGTTGGAGTGAGTACGTCGATGCATATTTAAATTATGTGAATAAAAAAAGGTCTTATTACACTCTTCGCAGGTGTACAGTCCTTCAATTGTATGAGTGCGTAAATGGTGTTTCAATTGAGATATTGTGTAAAATACTTTTCTGCAAAATTCGCAAAAATGTGATTTTTCCTTTTTATGTACGCGTTCGTGTCGTTGTAAATTACGCATCGTGAATGTTTTGTTGCATATTTTACAAATATTTAGTTCTCCTTCAGAATGAATCCTTAAGTGACGCTGAAACTTTTCTTTTGACTCAAACGTCTTTTGGCATTGTTGACATTTGTGAATTTTTTCTCCGCTGAAACATGGAAAATGCGATCCTTCCACCTCCGATTGAATCTTGTGCGATTGTTTGATATTATCATTTGCATTCATTTTAAAGGGTAAATTATCAGAAAAATATGTTATGATTTTAAATTTTTTACTGCAAATATTGCACAATTAACACTTACCACTTGAACTGACTAATAAAAGAAAATCGTAATATTTATCGAAACAGGGCTGGTTCTTTTTATCAATGCTTTTGTTACCTTCAGTTGATGACTTGTTTGGTAAAATAAAAATCAGTTGGATACGAAAGGTTTCCTTTGACTGTTACATTAGTCAAGTCCTTTTTACGATTTACAAGTGTTCGGATGGCTTGTAGTTAACGAGAGCATTGGTTGATTGGAGACATAGTCCATTTTTACTTAATACGATTAAATGTTGAGATGGAATTAATTTACATTTTTTTAAAAATAAACCAAAATTTCATTATCACTTGAATAACGGACTCATACTTAAATGTAATATTAACTGATAAATTTCGTCTGTGTATACTTTTGTTGAAGAAAATGGAGTTTTTCATATAAAACTATAAAAATGGTTGTTCGAAGGAGATAAAAAGCACGTCATGGCATAATTTTAATTTTCTTAAGTAAGAAACGTCCTCCCTTAGATTAATAAATTTAAGTCGTATCTTAAGGATTTCATTTCGTAATCTTATATTCCTTAAGATTAACAAAACTTACTTAATCTCGTTGGACCTGAGCACAATATACAAACACTAATGCGTATAACCAGTTGGTTATGTTAAGTATTGGTTTGGAGTCCTGGTACCCTTAAAGGCTCATTGTGCAAAGGAGCTGATTCAAGCTAAACCTAAAGTTTTAATTCCGTGATGTGGTGGAAAAATGTAGATATTGGGTTCGAATGAAGGTGTTCTTCTTATCACTACTCTGTGTTTGGAAATCACAAGGGGATTACTAATATCCCACTTATTCAAAGTTCCATTAACTCTCCGATTACATATGATGCATCAATATTTATTTTTGCTATATATTGTTTTATGCATCATGGTATTGCAATTCATTTGGTATGTAAGCTCTTTATGGTTAATATACCAAAATTTAATCGTTTTCGTAGGACTTGTCCTTAATATGCGTCTGCTGATGTTTGTGAGCTCGTGGCTGACTTAAGTGATGGTTTTGAGTCCTAATACCTTTAAAGACTCATTGTCTAATCCTAATGATTTTTTAATTTCTTGGTGTTTTGGGAAAGTTTAGACATTTGGTTCGAACCAATTTGTCGTCCTCGTCACTACTCCGTATTTCAAAATTACGAAATCGATCTCTAATACCCCACTTATTCTAGGTTCTATTACGACTCTCACAGGATCTGATGTATAATTATTTAATTTTTTTATATATTGTTTTTCTGGAATGAAATTCGTTCTTTCGGTCGTGATTGTTTCTGTACTTTAAATAATTATTTGGTACATGCTTTAATAATTTTTAAACCCTGGCACTTACAACTTCTTCAACTTAGTGTTTAAGCTTCATTTTGGTTAAGGTTTTTTGTAGGGTCCGGCTAATTTTAAGTTAAATTAATTATTAATTCCTTACAATTAATGCATGGTCTCTCGTCTCCTTTGAGATAAACTTCTTGAAACGGTAGGGTATGTCTAAAGGACTTGGTGAGTGAGTGAGTGACTGTGGCGATTTATGGCGCAAGAGCCGAAGTAGGCTATGTTACGCCAAACGTTCGTTAAAATCAATCAGAAATAAGTTATTTTAAAAACACGGAACGCGCACAAGGTAAAAAGGAAAGAAGGTTAAAAGGAAAGAATTCAAATGTGGTGTAAAAGGCCAATGTGTTTTAAAAAAGCAAATAAGTTATAGTGGGTGTTTCCTCTACCAAGTAAAATAGGTTTAAAACTGTTGAATGAAAAAAAATCCGGCGTTGATTAAACACCGGACAATCAATTAAAATGTGATGAATCGTGTAAGGGACATGGCAGGAAGGACACTCGTGAGCAACTTCCCCAAATAAAAGATGTCTATGTGTAAATCGAGTATGTCAAATGCTAGAGGACTTGAAATCACATAGCAACACAGGGTCGAAAAAATACTTGTCAGACACTGTACATTTCGTTGCTAGTTCTAAGGATATCCGAATGTACTTTCAGAGGTTCTTCATTAATTTCTTATATGAGTTCACTTCTTCAAATTCGAAAGATTTTTAAACAGAAATATGAGTAAAATCAATTTTGTCGTATTATTTTGCACCGGAATTCATCTTCATCTAAAATGTAATATTTAATTCCTCTTCAGTTGCGAGTTAAATGTAACATACTCAAACATAAGAAATTTAATCTGTGTAAAATTTTTGTGTATTATTGGTTGTTTCATTGATTAAGATGTGAGAGCTATTGAGGATCATTTGAAACTATTTGTTTGTTTAGTGAACTTTTTCTGGGAATTACTTGTCTCCCATATAGAGATCAATTGCGATCGAATGACGAGTGTGATACTTGAGATGGCACTGTCCTCTCAACTTCCGGCTGCGCTGAAGATGTTGAGGTAGCGTAGATGATAACCTGCATCAGCCTCCCTAATAGACGGTTTTGTTTAGTTTATATTAACGTCGCACTAGAAGCAAAACGAGGGCTATTGGCTACGGACCCTAATAGACGGGATCTTTAAGAGAAATATAGAAAGTTGTCATGTGACTAGTGGTTTATTAAGCCATTTGTTTTCACCACACACTCTTTCAATTTTCTTGTGCACATTCCAGTGTTCGGATAAACAAAGTTATAGCGTTGGTGTACTTTGTAATTCGTTCGAATTTCGCAGTCCTTAATATTTCAACTTTCTAAGCTTTGAGCTTAACAAGCTTTCCAAGCGACTGAGAACAGATTGTGAATCCTTTCTCAATATTTCCTTTCATTGCTTAGAAACAGGTTGCCTCCGTTTTATCAGAAACTAATGGAGAACTATTACCTCAATTTTTAATCTTATAGAGCTACTGCTGATCCGTTTTCAATTGTAACACTAATCAGTGTCTGTTAGTACATTTTATATTATTAATATCAGTATTATTTTTATATTTATAAGCTCTCTACTACTTGAAGTCCTATGTGAAAATTTACAAATGTTGTATGCAAATTTTTATAATTTTTTTTGCCCCTCAAATATGTAAAGCGTAAAATAATTTCCGTTATTGGCAGATTATCACATCGTTTGGCGATATTTTCTGGTTAGGCTAAAATATCCGACAAGGTCAATGGTGTATAATCTTAACAGACAGTCAAGTAACCTTGCTTTGCTCAGAAATTAAAAAATAAATAAGTGCTTGTGGCTGCTGTAGCCCAGTGATCATAAACGCGGACTAGAGATGGCAGTGTTTTTGTCGAGTCGTAGGTTCAAGCCCTGATGTTATTATAGACTCTGCTGGTAGTGGGGTTGATGAATGTTATATTTGTCAAGGTCCTCCCTTTGGCATGGTGTGGAAGTTTGGATAAAGAGGTGGCAGCTCATAATATGTTTTTGCAAAATATCGATATAGCATTTGTTACGATGACAGATTATTCATCTTGAAGTTAACATAATAATTTCACAAAAGTTTTAAAGCACAATACACTTATAAAAAATAATAATGATATAAATAATAGTTTAAAAATTTTTAAAAATTACCAGGTTTGTGCATAGCACCAAATTGTTTCTGAATTTTAATTCGACGCAATTTAACAAGTTTTATTTTTTCTGCGCGACTTTAAAATTTGCAGATTTTCTTTTCTTCCAGTAATAGGTTCTCCTATAATCAGTAAAGTACACTAAATGTTCTGGTGACAAACTTGTTACAAATTCAATTAGCATCCTGAAATGTTTTTAGAGCTTTTAATGTTCCAACATTAAATTCAGATATTGCACTCGACATGGCAATCAACACACGACTCCTAGAAGCTGTATTTTCTTTGGAACATTTGTTCCATATCATCGAATGTAATGCTTCATTAGAATTTTGTGTCAAACCTCTGACACACGTGCTTAATAATTCAGTTGATGCTAATCGCTAATAAATCGGCAAGATTTTGGGCAAATATTCTTCGCTGATTGGTATTTTTACCCAATCTTTGTGAATACCTGATTTCTTTCCACGTGCTAATGATGACTGGTAAAAACATCAAGAGTCAAAGAGCAAGATTGTGTCCTGGAAGACAATACTCTCAGATCTTTCCCATAATTTCACAGCTGCATTTACTTCCATTGCACTAGATGATCCGACATATGTTGTACTTCAAACATCTTGTTGTCTTTTTACGAAATACAAAATTCAGCACTGTCTTCTCCAAGCTCAAATTTAGTCTGTTCACATTCTCCACACCACTTTGACATTACTTCGTAGTCTATCACAAAGCCAGTCAGCAAGTCGATAACATATCCTATTCCAATGTTTGACATATGTCCTCTTGTCAACCAACTTCCATCATATGACACTCCAATATCGACGATATCTTTATAATTTCTTGAGCCCTACGCTTCTGTGACATCTTTACGAATATCAAGCAACAGCTGATTTGACCCAACGAGATGTCCATTCAGAACTTTTCCCTCGCAGGAATTAAAAGTTTTACTATACATTATATTTCAAATCATATGCATGCAGAATTTTTCCAACGCCGAGTAGCCAAGTCACAAACATACCTTGCACTAATCTCATATTTACATCAAATGGAACATTAAAAAATTGATGCTTGCTAACATTTGATATTTGATGTAATATAGCATCAACCAACTGTTATGAACATGTTTCACTTTAGGTTTGGTCACAATTAAAACATACAACATTCATTTTATATGTAAATCCATTTTTTGACCAAAGCAAATTTTAAAGATGCACTATGACGAATATTGCTTAAATTATCTGTAAACAAACATTCAGTATCCACTATAATGTAATTTGAAACATACTTTTATCTGTAGCACTCATATTCAAAACATTTGTATTCTGAAGTCTTGTAGTTATATCAGCTAAAGGCAGGTTTTTAGAATTGTCATTTTCAGCAGTACTCCATCACTTAGAAATATAGCTTCTCTTTGCAAGCTGCGAAAGTTTTGTCCGTGGCAATTTCTCAACAGAAAAAACTTAACTTCAAAAAAGTAAAATAGCTTTTAAGTTACATAAATTATATGCAGAATAAATATTGGTCTTGAGAAAGACCTTTTCTTATCAATTTTAGCTAAGTAACTACAAGATCATTACAAACTCAAAATATAAAAAAACCGATTTTAGTAGTGAAAGTAGAAGTTAATAATCACTTCTCTGCAAGTATCGAATTTATTAAAAAAAATATTAGTAATTAATTAAATTTAAGATTAGAAAAAGGATTTAAAATGAAACCAAAACTAACCACGCCCCCCTCAGCTGTCAAATATAGTGACTGATAATACTCAGAAAACTTTAAATATCTTAAAAACTAATTGGTTATTAGATTTAAAATTTGGAGCCAAGATTCCCAATTGTTTGGACTACAGGAAAGTGCAAGAAACTTTTTTCGATAAATATGCCATTTTTAGGGTTCTGTGTAGCCTTAACATCTCCTACTAGTAATAAGCTTATATTTCATAATTTTTATGCCATTTTTCTCTAAAGATTAGTACGTATTTGACACACATAACTGTAAATGTTAGCGGTAAGTTTGATGTAGTCTCTACAAATTGAAGAACCGAATCCATAAACTTGTGACAAAATTTCGAGATTAAGAAATATAGGATTTTATTTTAACTTTTCATCTTGCCATGTAAGCCATGTTGAAGAATCGTATTTCAGGTTTATCAAGAGATAAACCTGAAACTCTAGTTTCATTACATCTCTATTTGCTTTAGCAATATGATTTTGCTCTAATTTTTCAAAGTACATTTTTCGCATTTACCTATAATAACACTAAGTATATCTAATTCAAGGGAAAAACCAATGCATTAACAATGTTGCACAAATGCTCCAAATCAATCGATAAATTTGCATATTTTCTTTACCTTAGTGTAATTGCTTAAAATGTCTCTTCTTTAATATAAGTGACCTCATTCGCAAACAAAATTAGACACTATTTTAGCTGTTGCAACTTTTCTGACAAAACGACTGACTTTTAAATGGAAAACTTTTAATGAATCTATACCTAACAAAGTGCAAACCCTAGATAATGATGAACAACTTTTTTTGTTACCAAATGTTATTCACCGCTAATAGCTAACATACCATTAGGTAATAAAAAATTTCGTCTGAGATTAAATTTATCACACATTCTACTGTTTCTTCGTTCCTAACAAACCAAAAAAATGCGAATATTTTATTCATTGTTTCATATAAATTTTATTTTTTAAGATTAGGAAGACTGATACAATAAGACAGATTACATGAAATTTGCCAACACATCTCAATGGCAATAAAAATTGTGTATGTCTCGAACGTTCTTCTTATGGTCAGAAATTCCACAGTTGAAAATAAAGCTGATAATTTCTCTGTTAAAGTGCATTCCAAAGCAAAGATCAATTAACTCTTTTATTTAAAATTAATTGTCCATTTACCATGGAACTATTAACAACATGGTACTTTAACAATAAACAAAAATTTAAATTAAAATAAATTATGTTGTATCACATGACATAATTTTTCAACCTTACGTAATGTTTGATTTTTGCAACGAATGTACATTAGATCACTCAATTAACTGTAATATCTTTTATAAAACTTATGCATTTTCAATGAAGAATGAATCGCTTAAAATTCTAAAGTAATGTTTCAATTTTTCATTTCAAAAATAAACTTTAAAAAAAAATTTAAAAAAAAAAAAAAAATGGCAGCTGCAATCAAACTACGTACGAAAACAATCAATAACCTTTAAGATTACAGAAAAACAAGTCGTTGGTTTGCAAGTTTAATACTAATTCGTCCAAGCTTAACAATTTATTATGGTGTTCTTATCAAAGCAAAAAAAAAAAAAAAAATACAATTAGAAATGGAAAATTCTTAGGTGTGTCATGTCCATTTAAATCCTGTTTGTATGAGAACATTCAGTAAAATTGTTTGAACATACTTCGATGTTTTTTGAGAATTGTCAAATAGACGCAGTGTAAAAATGTTCAGCATAAAAGGACAATAATAATATACAGTTTTTGAAACATTGAATAATTTGAAATTTAATCCATCTAAGACACCTTAATTTTTTTAATTCTTGGACCCCACTACAACGCTTAAAATTTTCGACCGACTCGCTACGTCATAATCATAAGCAGACATGAAAAAAAAAATTAGTTAATTTATAAATTAAATTAAAAATAAGTAATTTTAAATTCTATAAACGAGTATTCTATTTCTTAATAAAAACTCTTTTTCAGATTTAAATAAAATTCTTATACTTTTATTATCCATGTGTAAAAAAATAATAAATAGTAAAAATAAAAATACTCCTCTTATTTTAATTTGGTGAGATACTCCTCTTATTTTAATTAGGGTGAAAATGCAGTTTAGCGTAACCACTTGGCGAGATTTGAAAATTGCCAAATTTGGCGATTTTTATGGCGGAGTCTGAAGTCCGCGAAGCTGAAAAGTAGGAATTTTTTGACTTACCTAAGTTTACCTCAGTCGAAGTCATTCTCCCAGCCATTCCGTATTCGTGGGTTTAGGAAAATAAACGTGGAGTAAATAATTGCCAATTAGGTAAAAAACGCAGAAACACAAAATAAACCAAGCAGGAGAATTCGAAAACAAGAACGATGACGACGTGAAACAGAAAAGCTTACACCGGAATAACGGACAAAGAAAATTCTAGAAACTCTGAGAAGTCGGCACTAAACAATGGAAAATGCCAAACGATTAACCCATGATTGGTTAAGATTAAAAAAAATAATAAATAAATAGTTTCGCTTTAGAAACGGAGACTAAAAAAGTTGCTGTATGTGATTGGCTAAAAGAAAAAAACATCCGAAACAGCTGCCTGACTGTGAGATTACGCAGGTGTAAAGAATCCTGTAAAAAAGTAATCCAGACTGAAAGGGGAAAAAAAAAGATGGAGGACTGTAATTCCGATTAATGTGGCAAATTCGAAAGAGTAGCCCCGGCGAAAGCATAAATAGTGAAAAAAAGCATGATCCGAGGATTGTATAACGAAAAAAAAAAACATCAGGTGATCCGGCATCCGTATTCGTGTGGCAAATTCGAAAGAGTAGCCCCGGCGAATGCAACAAAAGTGAAAAAAACATGATCAGAGAAAGGTATAAATATAAAAAAAAAGGTCCTTACTGAAAATCAAAAATCATGTATCATATGCCTTATTCGAAAGGGGTGCCACGGCTAAAGCCACCACATAGGAGAGAAAGCATGGTAACCATAATTGGCAAAATATCGCCAAACAATTCCTGTCGCCAACGGGTGGTTACGCTAAACAGCATTTCAAACAATTTTCGAAATAAATAACATTTTTAGTCTCTCTAATAAAACGTTAAAATAAAGAAATATTTTTTCCTTGTGGTGTACACACTTGTGACGTAATCGAAACAGCTGTCCATTCTACACATGTGTTTTCACATTAACGGGCAGGGGTTCCCAGGGAGATTTTCTCCTCCATGGGGTAGGACGTTACGAATTATGCGTTTGCCGTCATATTTTAATTCCGATATATGCTGATATTGTAAGCCGACTCTGTTCTGTATAATATGCTTAGTGGTATGTTTTCAATACGCAAAAATAATTTTAAAAACAACTTAGCCAGATTTACGATTTCTTAATTGCCCCGCACAGAAAATGTTGTATATTCAATTGAAGGTAATGAAAAGGTTGGGATAACATATCTTTGAATTCATGAATGTGAATTAAGTTTTTGTAAACTCAACATTACATTTTTTGCTTCTATTT
>BMAW01105943.1:0-10107 GCA_019974015.1 Nephila pilipes | reverse complement strand
GGCGTCCAATGAAAAACAACTTCATATGACGTAATAGAAAAAAACACCGTCGAATGCAAATTTCCGATTCCATTGCCAGATTCGTGAGATGACGTCATATCGAAAAACTTAATTCCCTATGATTACCGCGATATGACAACAATCTCACGTGATTACCGCGATATGACAACAGAATTGACATAACGTGAATGTCTCTTGGTCAAACCTGTCACCCTACAGAGGGAAGTTTCGAGCCGTAGGCGGAAAAGGGTGTAATAGGATACTTTCAAACTATAAAACCAGTAAACGAAGGAGTGGGTTTCCTTTTCACTGACAATATTTTCAATGATTACTTTTAAATGGGATAGCAACCATAGCAAATCAAACCAAATCTGTTGGATATTGCTCGTCTTAGTTACTTTTTGACTGTTGAATAGTTGCGTTTCTATTTTTACGTAACTTGTAGTTCCTATTAGGATTGACTGTGAAAATGAATGTAGGCAGTTTTGTTTATAGATGACAACATTGTAGGAAACATCAAAAACATATATATTAAATCAAAACAGCACAGCACAAACATTAAACGCTCTTTCCTTTCGCCATCATCTTTTCCAAAACACAACCGTTACAGCTTTTTCCTCTCTTACATGTGTTGCCATTCTCCAACTGAGAAACTTACCTCTCATGGAGTTTGATCATGACGCAACATTCTCTCCACTTTGAGTTTGGGGATACAAACTCAAACCAATAAACATAAAGATAATATATGCATACAATTTGAGATAACAAAGAAGTACAAATAGCAATACAAATATTTCAAAATATTGGAATGCAAATTTAAATCAATATTTTAGAATTCAAATATAGAAAGTTCAAAAGTTTGTTTAGAAGTTTATAACTCCAGTCTTTTTACTGGTTTTATTTCTCGTCCTGAGCTAGACGGGAACAGTTTTATTAGAGTCAGTATTGAGCTCGAGATATTCAGTTACCACTTCCGGAACCTTCCGATACGACTTGCTCATAGTTTGGTTTCAATTCTAAAGGGTACAGTCGTTGGATTGGTCTTAGTACGTTTCCCTTTCAGTTCACAGTTTAACAAGTCTGATGATTCCATCTTTTCCTGGAAAAAGCTCCAGTACTCTTCCTAGCAGCCAATGCAGCCTTTTTTTTTTTATCATCTGTACCAATTAAAACTGTGTCACCTACATTTATCTTATCTTCTCTTTTGGTAACTGATGAACGAAGGAAACTTAGGTACTCCCTTTTAAACCTTTGTTTTAGATTTTCACGAACCTTCTGAATATATCTCCATCTCAAAACAATATTAGTCTTTTCAATTTGATCCAAATCAGAAACATTATTCAATGGAATATCCTGAAGAAAGATAGATGGGGTCAAAGTTTTCAGCTCTTGTTCCTCAGATATGTAAGTTAGTGGTCTGCTATTCATGACAGATTCACACTCACAGATGAGGGTCTGCAATTCCTCGAGAGACAAACGGGAGCGCCCAAGATTTTTGATTCCCGATCCTTGAAGAGGGACATCTTCAGACTGAGAGATCTCTAGAGGGAATAATCTCTGTATTGGGCAGAGAAAAATTCCATTGTCTGTCTTCACTTTGGCTAGTCGAACAACATTATGTCTTCCAGGAAATATCTCTATTATTTTGGCTAGAAGCCAAAGGATGCACCGTTTATTTATATCCCCTAAGAGAACGACAACTCCAACACATAATTTTTGAAGCTCATCTCTCTTCAGAGCATGCTGTCGTAATTGTCCGAGGTATTCACTCCGGAATCTGTTGCGCAGATTGTCTCTAATTCTTTGTCTGTATTTCGCCCTTCGACTCAAAACTTGGAGTCCACTGAATCATTATCAGGAATTCCTAATGAGGGCAATTCTTGCAGGAACATCAGGGGGGGGTAGTGTTGTGGGGTCTTGGTTGTTTTCTGAAACATAGGTGATAGGTCGAGAGTTTATTATTTGTTCACAGTAGTATACATTGGTATTCAGTTGTTCGTAATTTAATGATGACCGTCCCAAAACTCTTCTTAAGATTTCTTCATCTGGCTGTTCTCCAGTTTAAGGCCATTCTTCTTTGGATGAGTACAACCATGATGGACCCTCCCACCATTTTGATCTTTGTAGTTGCTCAAAAGAGCATCCTCTGGATGGAAGGTCTGCGGGGTTCATATTTCCAGGAACATGTCGCCAGTCAAAAATTTTAATACGAGATCTAATCTCTTGGACTCGGTTATTAACAAATGTTCCCTAGGCTAGGTCTCTTCTGATCCATCCGAGAGCTGTTGACGAATCGCTCCAAAATACTGTAGTGCAATTTCTTAACTTTAAATCAGTTGTGATGTTTTTTGAAAGTCTAGGACCAATTAGACAAGAAAGGAGCTATAGATTTAGTTAATTCCTTAATGGGAGCTACCCTACTTCGAGCATTCACCAATTGCACTTTAATTCCTTCAACAGTTTCTGCTTTTAAGTATGCACAAGTTGCGTAAGCACATTTGCTGGCATCCGAAAATATATGAAGTGTTCTTCGTTTTCGTAATCGATATTTAACCATCGGGGAATTTCTGTTTCTGAACGTAAGTGTAATTGTTTTAACCAAGTATGAAACTGCTTGTTTAGCGATAGAGGCAATTCTTCATCGCAATTTATTTTCTGAATCCGTATTTCTTGTAAAATTAGTTTAGGTATTAATGTAAAAGGAGTAGTAAAATCTATGGGATCAAAAATCTTTTGAGTTACAGATATCTTCCTTTTTGTAAATGGTTCATTAATCTTAAGCGTTTGTTCGATTTTGCAACTAAAAGTATCCTTTTTTAAATCCCACTTTAATCCTAAAATAGGTACCGTTTTTGGTTCATTTTCTGTGTCATCAATCATTGTGATAGGCATATTTGACTGCCAACATCTCAAATTAAAATGAGCAGAGGCCAAAATTTTCCCTCCTTCGAAAATGAATTCTTCAATGTGATTGAAGCTGACTAACGAATTATCGATATAAAAGGATTCCTTTAAAATTTGAGAAGTCCTCACAAAATGTTCTGGAACTGTATTCAATAGGTGATTGAGAGTTGCTCCCAAAAGAAAAGGACTTGACGTCAATCCAAAAACTACTCGGTTATGGCGATAAATTTTCAAATTATTGTCAGCATCAAACCAAAAAAAAACTTAAAAAGTCTCGATCTTTCTCCGCTATCTTTATTTGGTAAAATGCCTTCTCAATATCAGAAGAAACTCCAATGCGATACTTACGAAAACGGTTTAATTTGCTAGGAATTATTTCTATCAAATTGGGTCCTTTAGTTAAACAATCGTTAAGTGAAGGTAAGTTTTTTGTATGAGCAGATGCATTAAAAACAGGGCGCATTTTGGTTGTTTCGCTAGACTCTTTAATTACAGGACGATGAGGTAAAAAATGTACCCGATGTTCCTTTTCCTCCTTCACTACTTCAATTATTTTATTGTTTTCCCAAGAATTAAATATTTCTTCGTATTCTTTCCTTTTATTAATTTTAATCAGCTTGGTTTCTGTTTTATAAAGGGACTTTTCGGCCATATACTGGTTACTGGAGAGGATAGAATTGTCAACAGTCCAGGGTAGAGTTACTTCATATCTCCTGTCACTTTCCCGTTTTACAGTTTCGAAGAAATATTTTCGTGTTTCTTCTTCTAAAATGCTCTTTGTTTTATCATCATCATTTAAAATTCCTATAGCATCCAATCACCAAAGGTCTGATAATTTCGCATTGGAAACATGTAGAGAAAGAGATAGAACGGATAGGGAACTATCTATCTTTTCATTTTTCCTTTTTAATCTCCCCATTAAAGTCCAGCCCAACTTAGTTTCAAAAGCTGCTATCTCATGTCCCGGAAAATGTTCGATTCTTTCAGTAAACAAACACGCAGCAGTGTCTGCTCCCAACAACAAATGTATTTCTTCCGGATTTTCTTCGAATAAACAATGATCCCATGCTGACGAACGTCACTGATGTATATACCTTTACTTTCTAATACTTTAATAAATTTTTCATTTTTAATCATAGGTAATGAAGAGCAAATTTTCGTTTGATCCAAAGCTTCAATTTGGCAATTAAATTTATTATCTAAACTACTTAAATTAAGTCGGTAGCAGTTATGATTTTCCGACATTTCTACTCCTCCAAAGAGACCATGTTTAATGTTTTCTGCTCTTCAATTTTCTAGTTTTAAAATATTTAGCTGTATGTTTGCTTATATATGTATTCTGGGATCCAGTATCAAAAAGTGTTCTCACATAACTTTTGAAACCTTTTCTTGAGATTCCAACAATCAGAGTTTGCAAATGAACTTCGTCCGAACATGACCTATTAGTTAGAACTTTATTTTCTGTTACATCTTTAATTTCCCCCTTATTTTCTACCAATTTAATATTAGAAAAACACATTAAGGATAAATGTCTTTTACCGCAAATTGAACAATAATGGAAACTTTACAATCTTTAGATAGATGACCTAATTTTAAACATCGAAAACAGCAGCCCTTTTTTAATAAAATATTCTTCCTTTCTTCATACGATGAACCCTTAGCATAGTCGCATTCGTACGAAAAAGAATGCTTGAAACAAAATACGCAAGTCGAATACTTTTTTTCTGAACTAAAAAGATTTGCGCATTTCCTCAGGATTTAGTTCAGTTTTCTTTATGGAAAATGTATGATAATTTTGGAGAGATTACGAGAAGATGAGATTGAAATGCAAAAATATTAATTGATCTATATAATCTTTTGATAATATATTTCTTTACTAAATATTATTTCATCTCATGATTCTACTTCACATTGCATTATAAATTGAAATATGAAAACAACGTATTGTATGCAATGTAAATTATTTGGAATTCGGCTTAAGTAAGAGTATTTTATTAATAATATTTTCAGTGGCCCTAATACTTAAATTTTGTGAGATGCTTAATTCAATTTGAAAAATAATAATAAATAAATAAAAGAAATTGAGTTAAACAAAAAAAATAATTTTTGATGGAATAAACGAATTAATTCAGTGCATCTTAGTGACTAAATTAAAATCTCACATTTTATGCTTCACGAAATAGCAATTTGCATTTTGTTATATTTTTTAAAGGTTAAAGAAAATTTAAGTAACTTTTAATTTATTTCGGAACAGTTTAATATCAATTTAATTCATATTCTCTCCTTTCACTTCACTGAATCAAAACTTATTTTTTTAAACATCTTTTCAATAACACAAATTTACCATTGCAGTGGTCCGTAAGTTTCGTGTACGCTTCTGTTAATCGTAAAGCTTTCTTCGTTATTTACCAATTGTCACAATTTACAAGTTGCTGTAATTTCATTACAGAATTTAACTGTAAATGTTTGCCAAAAATGAGCATTCTTCACCAAAAGAAAAAAATATGCTGGCCCCATGTGTTGCAGATAGTCTGAAGTATGCCAATAATTTATAAAAATTCATTTGAAACCTTTAAAAAATTGATTAATAACAACATGAAACCATATTCTGGCTACGCTATTTGATAGAGAGAAGTGTATACTTCTAACTGATTCAATAAATTTTTTCTTGTAGGGAATGTGTTTGAACATTTCGTCTCTTGTACTTTAACGTAGAAATCTGAATATCCATTTTACATAAAGGCAAAAAATTGCATATTTTTCTTAAAAAATCAAAATTCTAAGAACGCTAATTAATAAATAATTATATTTGTTATATCCATAATTATTTATATTAGTATTGAAGCATTTCTTCTACCTGTTAATGTGTTCGAACTTTTAGCCCTATTCTTTAACATTAGCCGAAAACAGCCTCAACACATTTTCTGAATGGAAAATAAATTTAACAATCTCAGTTAGATTATATAATTTAAGGCTATCATTCTTTTGTACCTATTAAAATTTTTAACATCTACAATGGACCCTGCAAAATTAATGTTGATCTATGAAAAGCAAATTCCATGGAAATCGTCATTCTGCTAGTAAGTCAATTGAAACAGTATGCATGAGCAGTGAACTCGGTAATAAAATTTACTGTGTAGAAATAATTTCTTGTGTCATGGAAATCTTCAATTGCCCATTCTGTTTATCACCATACTTAGAATTCCGGTTTTGTTTTCTTTCCACTTTGTTGTTGAAATGTACAAACTGCTGTTTTGTTCATGGTTTTTCATCAATTTAAAAAGGAAACAAAGTGAATGAGGTTGATATTCAGTTTGTACAAGGTATGCAGTTAATAGGAAACGGCCATTATGCTTTGAAAAAGCTGAGTGCTGTATCAGATATGCCATGCTACCAAAATCCTACTTTCAGAAACTGTGGAAAGAAGTTGTGCAAAGATGTGGCTAAATGTGCAGGTATAAAAGTTATGTCAAAGAATTGTGTAGCATTTGTTAAGAAATCATTCTGGGGCATCTGGCTTGGAATCTGTTGGTGCAGTCTGTATCTTCAAATGTGCTTGCCATTTGAGACATTTATCCGTGCTTGTCACTCCCATTGAAGTATCCGTCCTTTTACGGACTCAAAAGGCTATAAGGTAGTGCATGACATATATGGAAAAATTAGTGTCGTCAAATACTAGCGGATTAAGAAAAAGAGCCATAATTCACCTTCGCAAACTGAAATAATGTCGAGGAAGATTGAATGGTAAAGCAAAACTACCGACAGAATTTATTAATCGATTGCAAAATTACCATGGTATTGCTATTAGGAGCAATGCTTGTTGTTTGCCTGGAATGCAAAGCACTGTAATAGAAGCATTCTGTCACAGCTGTTCTGGGGTAGATAATCCAATGCTTGCTAGACCCCGAAGGGACAAATTAGTTGGTATAATTTACAAGCTGTTGCTTGCAGAGCAAAGATGAACGAAAAATACAAAAGCCTCCCTTTAACCATTGTTATTTCCATAAAATTTACATTGATTTATGTTACCAATATTTCTTTTAAAAATGTCTTCATGGCAAAATGCAGAATTCCAATGAATGTATCAATGACTGCTTGTGGAAAATAATCCCGAAACATATCTTGGTTGACAATGAAACATTTGCTCTGGGGACATATATTTGCTATGCATTTTAATAATGGTTATAAGGGAGTGGTAAAAAAAATGTAATGCATTAGGATATTAATCTTGGACATTATAAAGTAGAAGCATTTAAGAACTTTAATGTTACTGATTCCCAATGGCGTACCGAAGGGGCGGATGCAAACTGACATATGCGCACACACCCCGCCACCAGATTTTTTCTAGAATTCCTCTCAAATCTTATTTTTGGATAGCAGTTTTCAATCATTTTTTGGGGTGCTATAGTTTTACATCTTAAAGAAAGGTTCACAAAGTAGTTATGAGTTCATTAAGCATTTTAATCATACCGAAGAACGATCTCTTATCTTAAGACGAAAATAAATTAAAGATGCTGAAAGAAACTTATTCTTCAGATTTGTCATTGTAGTAATAGAATTTTGATTGTAGAATATTTTAGCTATGGAAAAAGAAATTACTGGCTCAACAGACTAGATTAACTGCTACAGAGGCTTTACAAAAGTACAATGTAGATGATTTACCGAATATCCATAAACGTTAAAACATTTTATTCGCTTTTCCCTTTGTATTTTTAAAATAACTACTCCAGACACAGGTGCCTCTGAAACGTGATTAAATGGACTCTGTTTCTGACACTTTTATCCATGTATAAGTCTTTTATCAAAATAAAGAATTCCTATATATAAATATTTTGCAAAAACTGAGATTAAATATAACTTAGCAAAAACTGTATAATTTTTCATTTGATTATTCTCATACCTTTTATAATCATTTTTTAAATTGTAACTATATTTACAAGCGATTTTCATCAGTTTTTCAATCATGTCAAATTATATCCATTTTTCTGTGGAAGAATTTTTTTGTAACTTGGTAAAAAATTATACCAAACATTGAACGTTTTAAATAGGAGAAATAAGACTGATATAGTGTATTCTTTAAATTTTTTTTTCCAGGTGGTTACTCTAAACTAAAAAGAAAGAAAAATGCTGCTTTCATTTCAATGTCAATATGCACCTCAAAATTAATTTCTGGGTGCACTACTGTTGACTCCAAACAACAATTGTTACAATCAGCCCAAAATACCTAGAAAAAAAAGAAAAAAGGATTAGAATTACAAGAAAATCAAACTTAAAAAAAAGAGAGGAAGAATATATAAAAGGGGAGTGTTTTTATGGTTTATTTGGTATGTATATATGTTTTCAGTTGAAGTTGTAACTTCAAATCCATTTTCTGAAGACTTAAATTATTAGTACAGTTAAAATTTTTGAAGCATGGTAACTCATAGGGTTTCTAGTCTAATTTTGAGAAAATTTGGTTGAAATGTTTTGAAAAAAGTAAGAGTATTAATTAAGGGGGGAAAAAAACCTTTTGTTGTTACTTCAACTCGCAACAGATCTGCTAATATTGTGAATTATTTAAAAATTTCGAATTCAGACCCAGTACGGATGTCATACCTATATATATATATGCTAAATAACAATGTTATAAAAGGCTATTTCATGAAAAGAGAATGTTTTGAGAATATGATTTTTGTTTTCATTGTTTTATTCTAAAAAATTGCATTTAATTATTTTTTTTATTATAATAAAAAATTTTAAACAATTTTTATGTATAATCTAATTGAGATTATACTAAGTAACAAAATAAATTATTCGTTTATATGTTTTTTGTTTTTTTTTTCCAAAATCGTGATTCCTAACGCAGCTGGATATCGAACCGTTAGACTTGTTACTGAGCCATGCGAAATTACGTTCATAAAAGTTGTTGTGCTGTGAGGGCGCAGTACTATTCGAGCACTAGTTTCAATACGGAAGTATTTTTTCTCCCCATTATCTTTTAAAATTATAATGTTGTATTTTTATTTTTGTTCTTTTTTTTATTCTTTGATTCTTCGTATGTCTTAATTTTTCTACATTTAAAATATCCAGATTTTTAGTATATTTGCAATATTATTGGTTTTCTAGCATTTGCAGTGGGATTGCCCACATCATGGCTTTGTGTATTCTCGAGAATATTTGTGGGCATGTTGTAGATATAAAATTTTTTTCCACGAATTAAAACTAAAGAACTGATGCATGAAATGGAATAATTTCAAAAATATGTGACTCTTTAGTATTATACGTGTCATCAGTCGTTGATGATAAAAAATAATATAGCCGAAGGCTATATCAATTTTAACACGAAGAGAAATTTCGATAGTGAAACTTTAACTGCATGTGAGTGACAAGTGATATCACATTGGAGGTGCTATTGTTTGAAAAAAGTATATTTAAAATGTTGCATATTTTGTAAAAATACGTAATTTCCCTAATCATTTTGTAATCACTGGAAAATATTCGTAAAATATGCACTATTGATTTAAAGGACTACATAAATGTGATCATTGATGGAGGGTGGAAAGCAATGTTAGAATCTAGTATCTGTCTAAAACTTTTTCCATATTTATCAAAATTACAGAAACATGCCGAAAAAGGTTATCAAATTCAACATTGCCTTATGCTTTTCCACATCCTGAGTGTAACTGTAAATTTAGACATTTTATACATTCATTAACAAACAGAAAAAAAAGGTTCACGGAATAAGTATGACAATGCAGGAATTAAATTTTGAAAATAAACTGAGTTTTTAATTATGGTTAGAAAATGAAGGAACAGAACTTTTTCGTCCTTTAAAAATGTACTTGTAGTAAAACAAGCAAAACAAACGTGTATTCTTTCTACAATTGTCAGTTTTCTAAACCTGAAACCTCCGAGCTGCAAGAAGGAGGAACTAGTCGAAGAATTAACATAGGCTTAATACCACTACTGAATAAACTGCTCGAGCTATTGTTTGCAACACAGATGAAGAGATCATTGTAAAGTACTTTTTAAAGCATAATCGTGAATAACGTAAAACATGAGCAAAACGTAAAATTTCAACCAATTAAAAAGACTTGTCTGGTATGGATTAAAACTAGCATTCAAAATGGATATTGAGAAATCTGAATTGAATATGCATGCAGTAACATAGAAATAAGGAGTAATCGAGATAAATGTCTTGTTAAAGATTTCTTTTAACTGGAA
>BMAW01105938.1:166930-196678 GCA_019974015.1 Nephila pilipes | reverse complement strand
TATGTTTAATCTTTATTTTCTATTTTTTAATTAATATTAATTTGGTATTTTATAATTATTTTAACTTTTTTATTAATTATCTAATTTTATAATAATTTTTCTTGTGTTAATCAACTGTTAACAGGTTTAACTAATTCTTAGTATACAAATGATATTTCTTTTAATTCCTAATTTCCTAGAGTATGGAAATTTAGTTAAAAGACTCAGTTAATGTAAAGTTTTCATGTGTATGCAGCTTTTCGAGGAAGATTTTTACTTCTAATCTCCTTTTAAATTTTTTAGATTTTACTGCACAATTATTATCAATATTTCACTTGAAGTTATTCATTCTTGTTAAATATTTATGGTATTAAATTTTAATTTTCTGACATTTATCTTTGTTCTTACTCAATCATTTTCATTTTGATTCCTGTTTTATAATAATTGCGAGTGGGACGATTTGGGCATTATTTTGAAAATACGCACATCCACGTCTGAATCTGTGGGCAGATAATTACTTATAATATTCTATTATTTTATATTTTCTATTACCTTTTTGTATATTCATTTCAACTTTTCTTTTCTGTTCGTTATTTTATTTTCTTCAGTCTGTCTTTTTATATTAATGCATTTTTAAAATTACATTTTAATATATAATTTTTCTGCTGTATATTTTTAAAACATTTCTTTTGTATTATTTTTTACACTATCATTGTAATTGCTTGTATTTATGACATGCGGATTTTTTTTATTGTTTTATATATATTTTGTATATCTTACATTTTATTAATCGAAATCATGTTAATCCAGTTTACAGTACGCGCTACGTACCTCTGGGAAGCAAAATCTTTCATAATTATTTTCGAAAATATGAGAACCACTTATAGCTTATGATTTTTCTCTAGACTTTTTTTTTTTTTTAATTTCTTATGTTTTGTTGGTATTTGAGTCTACGATTTATTAGCCTTTTTAATTAAATAACAGTTTATAACTAGTTCTAATATTTTATTTCTTTTTTCGTCTCATTATGTTTTTCATAATTTTATTTTTAATGTATTTGCGTATGTATGCTGTGTGATGAGTTAATTATCCACACTTTTCAAAACTAAAGTAAGTATTTTTTTTCATTTCAGATTCAAGCTTCTTTTTTAAACATCACGATTATTTTGTTTAACTATTAGTTTCAGGCCCCTTAAATACTAAATTATACAAAGCTAAGGATATCTCTCTCTTAAAATGAAAGCTCATCTCAGTCAAACGGTTCTCTTTCTCTAATAACATTACATGCAAGCCACGCTAATAAGCGTTCTGTCTTACATGGCATTAAGAGCATAATTTCTAAAACACACTAAATTCCTTAGTACGAGATTGCATGACTGAAAACGTCTAAAATTACTTGGATTATTTTAAACAACACATAATATCTGAAAATTCATATATATATATATATATATATATACATATATATATATACATATATTATATATATATATATATATATATATATATATATATATATATATATATATATAAAACACAAACAGTCACACACAGTTCAAACATACAACAATCTAAGAGTACCAAAACTAAATCAATTCATTAAAGGGGGGGAAAATAAAGAGTGAAATCATTAAAAATAATTAGTTTTATGCAAATGGTATAAAAAGAATTTATTAAATAATTAATAACCTAAAATTTAAAACTCAAAAACAAAAAGATTATAACCAAACAATTAAAAGAAATAAAATAGAAAATTGAAAGTTAGAATGGAATATAAGGTAATTAATAGCTGCTCCACTGCTTTGAAGGAATAAGTATATGTTTATACTGGTGATTGCTAGTCAAATCATCACTCTTCAGTGAATTACATTAAAGATATGTACAGATCAAAAATAACTACATTCATATAATCAAAGAGCAAAAAAGAGGCAAATATACTAATATCTTCAATTTCACTGCAAACAACCAAATTAAGATAATGAACATCTAAAATTTAATAGCTTAAAAAACAGAATAAAAGAGAAATATAATTTTAATCAAAATAATGAAAAAAAGTAGAGCCTTTTAAAAACAAAAAAATATAAAATAATACTCAATGACAATCATCAAAAATGTTTTAAACTTTAAGAGACTTACAAAACAAATGTAAAGACATTATCTATACCATAAAAGAGCTTTATAAAATTATAGCAAATATAATAAAAGTATTACTATTAATACTTTAAAAACAAATAAAACACTACTACCATTTCATGTATGTATTCTCTCTTTTTAACCTATTCAATGACCATGAATTCCCACCTAATAAAACTGATTGACTGATTTGAAGAGAAACATCTATAAATTGATTATTTAAACAAACAAAAAAATATTTATTTAAAATTACCTTAAAAGAGAAGATATAGAAAATATTGAAAATGGTATTTAACACATTTAGAGAACCCAAATATCCTACTTAATAAATAATATCTTATAAAATGAAAATAGATCAAAACGAAAAATTAGCTGCTCATCTAGATTGATGAGTCTTATTTATTAAAAAAATTTTAATAAAATAAAAAATTGAAAATATAATGAAAGAACATAGAGAAAGATGGAAAATATACTAGTGCCATAGAATTTTAAAAAGTTTCAAATAAAGTATAAATAAAGAGAAATAAAAGAGAGAGAGTCTGTAAACATCACAGGGTGACGTCAGCCTTAAAGTTATAGAGTGCCTCACAACTGTGAATGGGTGAAGATGCAGACCGAATAGTCTAATGGTTTTACTTATAACACACATTTCCTTTCACTCCTGGTTAAAATAAATAGAAAGTAGTAGTATAAAAAAGAAATGTCTTGTTCAATATATAATTGTGTGTGTGTGTGTGTGTGTGTGTGTGTGTGTGTGTGTGTGTGTGTGTGTGTGTGTGTGTGTGTGTGTGTGTGTGTGTGTGTGTGTGAAAACCTTGATAATTATTTCTAATATAACTTCCTCCTTATCAACTCTTATGCTATTTTTTTTATCTTGCGACAGTTAACATTTTTTTTTTTTTTTTTGCTGATGTTGAAAAGTCAAATACTTTTTGATACAAATTAAAATAATGTGATTAGAATTATTCTTCTTTATTTAATCATTCAATATATTGACTGGTATTTTACTTCATTTGCAAAGTTGCTTAGTGTAAACACAAATATAATACAGGAAACGACTTAAAAATAATAAATAATTTTGCTAAAACACAAAGCCAGTTTTTCTTTCTCTCTTTGGTTTGATTAATATTACCAAAAATTTATTCAATGAAGATTATGAGATTACAAAAAAAGAAATTATTCAGAACTTCTACTATATTAAACCACACAAGCTGCGTGAACCTTACTTTAAAAACACTATATATATATATACCTACGTTTCGAAAGAAAGAAAACGTGACCTTCATTAATTAAACTGAAATCAAATTGCATTTTTATTATTAATTATTTACATTTTTTACGTGCAAGTTGTCAGTGTCAGAACAATTTTCTACATATAAGCATGGTTAATTTATATTCACAAAAGTAACTAAGAACAAATTATGCGGCATTCAATTAAGTATTACTTTCCATAATTGATTATTTTCTTTTTCGATTATAGTAGACATTCACATATTTGTTATTGACCTTGAAAAGTTATTTCTCAACAAAGATAAAAGAATCACGTGTTAATGGTTCGATCGAACTAGTTGGTTTTTGAAACGGAAATAAGAAGAAAGGTCGACAGATCTGAAATGAATTTATTAATACAAATAGAAAATCAGAGTTGTGCATTTGAAGTATGAATTGAGAATTAAGAAATTCATCCAAATGACTTACACATAGATAGAAAATATGTATTTCAAAATAGAGACAAATTTTTCTATATGAACATTTTTTTACACAATCTAAATACTTTTTTAATAAATGACATATATATCTTTTTTCTGTGTTTCTTTTTGGAATGGAGAGAATAATTTTGAAGATAAATAAAAATCACTCATAGAGATTGATAATTCTAAAGTACATTTATTTTTTTAAAAAAATGGCTGGTTTTTAAATCGGATAGTAATTATTTTACATAGATTATAAATATTTCTTAAGAAATTAGTAACACTGAAATTAAAACTCGATCTTTATAAATTTAATCTAACCATTTTTAGATAATGTTTTGTGTGCAGTGATAGAAAAAGAAATTTGAGATCTTATAAACGGGATGTGTTAATTATGAATAAATAACTCCAATTTTCACTAAATAATTGGGGAAAGAAACGAGAAAATGCAATTTTAACGGGGTTTTTTTTTATCAAAATTCATTGAAGCAAAAGCACAAAAATTTTAAAAAATTATGGTGCTTTTTTTTCCCAATAACTGCATCTGAAAGGTTTAGCATTAAATAGAAATTATTCTTCAACCGACATGAGAAAATCAATTCAAAATAATAATGGAAATTGTGTGAATTGATTAATATATCTTAAAGATGAGATGTCAGATTTTATACTGAAGCGTTTCGCGTAATTAATCAAGTAGAGATTTTTTTTTCCTATTTTTCATTTCATATGTTCAATAAACTTTTCCATAATATTAATACAATACAATTGCTATATTATTTTTACCTTCTTAAAATCTTTAATAAAATAAAATAGGCGTAGTTAAAGATATATTTCAAAAGCTGATTTTATCTTGGGTGTATATATGTATGTATATGTTTGTACAATGTAAAAAAGTTAAAGATTGAAGGGGAAAAAAAGCATTTTCTTACACCTCTTGATGATCAAGAATTTTAAAATTCTGCTATGTATATCGCACACATTTATTATTAAAATTTTAAAAATTAAAAAAATTTTACTTTTTAAAAATGCTTTGGGAAGAGATCCTTTTATTTAATCATCATGTGCCATGTAGAATTTTATATGTACTATTGTTTCATTGTAATTAAATTTAATACAATGAAGCAATAGTATATCTTAAGTTCTACATTGTTATACGAAGAAATTCAATCAAAAATTATAAAATTCAATGATATAAACTAGAACTAAAATAAAGAAAGCTATTACAGTTAAATAAAATAAGCCAGATAAAATTTCATACATTTCTCATCGATTCATTTATTCTCCAGAAGTTACGTTCGTATCTGTTTTTAAAACATGTCAATAGTCACGTAACGTACAATGAGACTTTTTTAAAAAATAAAAATAGCTTCTTATGACCTTGAATTTCTAGATGTGATTCAGAAAAGCCGTAACAATCAATCAGTAGACTAGAAACAGCTGCAAACAATTATCTTATAAAACCGAATAGAATCACTACAGATGTTATTCAATTTTGATTCGCTTCATTGAATAGTAAGATATAAAAAAATTTAAATAAATCAAAACCGTTACATAAATGCTTTCAAAATATCATTCGTAAAAAAAAATTTAGAGAAAAGGCTTACATTTCAAGCATTCTTTTATTTCTTGCATTTGGCAAAATATCTCAATTCGAATTTATGAAATTCAGTTGTTGATTCAAACTCAATCATAATTTTTCTCACGCTTCATATTATAAAAATAATACAAGTAGGTACGTGAAGCAACCGTCTTTTAAATTATTAAAACTAACATTAAAATAATATTTATTTATCAATGTAAAATTTTTGAAATCCGAATGAGATAGATTAATATTTGACAGGTAGTGAATTTCACCTAAGGTCATCGAGTAACATAATGAAGACTGATTTGCGTTAAATTTAATTGCATCGAAAGCCATCACTTGTAACAAATTATTTTGCTATGTGTTAAATATGTAGCAATTCTGTTAAAAAAAACAATCATAGATTTTAAAAGGCTAATGTATTTTGAGTTTAAATCCCGAGTCCATTAAAAGCTATCAAATAGAATAGAGGAAGTATTCACAATAAGTTCCGATACAGTCAAAGGTCATATAAAGTAAAATAGAAGGGTTGTATGTTAAATTTAATCTCGCGTCCATTGAAATCTGTTATTGTATTTTTTGTGATGTATTTTTAAATCAAGATCCTAACAACAACTTCGTGTGGAATAAAGTTGCTTACTTGCTTTAAAATAAATGAATTTCAAATTTTTAAACGTCATGAACAAAATTTGGAAAGTGCTATATAAATTCAGACATCATTCTATTTTCAGAAAGTGGCTCAAAATTATGAAGTCCGCCAGCAGTAACGCCCGGTTTATATTTCCATTACAGTATTGATTCGATAAAATTAAATTAAACCCTAAATCAATATCAAAATATCTACATTGATTCAGAATAATTTCAGCATCTGAAGAGTAAAAGATCTACTTTCTCACAATCCAAACGACTTCGAACGATCGTCTAAAGCTCACATTGATACCTGTTAATCAAAATTCACATGTGAACCTCTTCAGCTGCTTCTACCGCATCATTTTGTCATTTACGACCATTCCCTCTCGAAACTCTTATATTCTAACTCTCCCGCGACACATTTACGAAATCAAGCTCCAAAGAAGTAGAGAAAAAAATCAACGCCACCCCTTCATGGAAAAATAACAAGTGGCACGAAATTGGATACATATTTAAAGCACGGGGGGAAAAAATGCATATCGCATGGAAATGCACACGGAGGGGTGGAGAAATGCCTGCAATTTTGTCGCGAGGCCCATACGTCAGCCTGTCTTCGCTGGCCCATTAGAGAGGGCCTAATGATCACTAATGATCTCCTTTGCAGGGCCCACCGGGTAGGTGATAAATGATGATTTCCACAATCTTGTTCTTTTCACACCCGCTTAACCTTTCGAATGCCCCTTTTCTGCCCCCCTGTAGTATTCAAAAAGGGTTCACTAATTAGGGATCGGATGGAGAATCAACTCTCTTCCGGTTCATGTACTTTTGAATTTGTCAGGAAATCGGGTGTTGGGGAGACGAGTCTGCCTCTTCCAAGATCTGAGAGAAAAGAATTTCGTTTAAAAAGGTTTAAGCGAAGATATATATATATACATATATATATTAATTCAAAAAATATATATGTTATCTATTGTTGTTATTATATTAAAATATGTAGACAATATTTTCAAAGTACAAAAACGGTTTTATTAATATTACTCTTAATGTTATTTGCAGGTCTTCACAGCCTCTCTCTGTCATACTTCCACACATTGAATAATGCCATACTGAATACACACTGTTACACATAGTTTAGATAGCATTCAGATTTCAAAATACATATGCAAGTTTTGTAATATTTATGTTATAATAAAATTATATTAAATTAGCGTAAAATTCCTATAAAAATAAAAAATAAAAGAAAGAAATTAAGATACTGAATTGAATATATACTTAAAATTCGATGCACTTTTATCACAAAATATGAAATGTTATTACGTAAAAAATATATCCATTCATTTATTTTTACCCGCAAGAAAAGAAATTGTAACTTTTATTTACTAATAAATTCAAGCTGTATATTTATTTACTAATAAATTCAACTTTAATACAGAAAATTCCCCAGAAGATTATTAGATCTTATCTATGTTTTTACATATTTTTAAATTATTACAGAATCGCTGTATTATTTATTTAAATATATTCTTAGTTTCCATTTTTACTCGTAAATATGCCATCACGCAACAGAGCTTCTACGAAATTAGATCATATCTTAAATAGATTATTTTATTTTCTTTACTTGGAAACTGTACTGGTAAAGAAAATAATGATTCACTTAATTCCAAATAAACATTTCCGCAGAAAATGTATAACATATTGGAAATATAAATCTCTTTCAATAAAATTTTTAAAAAATTAGAAAAAAAAAAACTAATGATGTATAGCAAATTATCCTTGTTGAATAAAAAAACACATTTTTACAATGTTAATAATCAAGCAAACACAAACACAAAAAATTATTTTGCTAGAATTTTTTAAATAAAATTTCCAAGTAATAAAGTAATTACTAATATTCTAAGAAAATACATTTTATCTACCTCAAATGTCCGCAAATTTTTAAATAACATCTAATACAAGACTTAATTAAACTTTTATCAAACTATTTTTAACTAGAGGAAATTCAATCAAGTCGGCAATGAACTAAGAATCGGAATAAAATAAACCAAATCACTTGTTTCGACAGACATTTTAAATTTAATAATTTATGAAATAAACTTACTTAAATTAGAAAATTCAATACTTTTTTCTTCATTATTGAACTCTAAAGCCATCTTAAAGTCTAACTAAATAATCAAAAAGTTCAAGACTCCAATTGAAAATACATTAGAAAAGGGCAAAGCACAATTCTTCAGAATATCCATGATCTCTCTATATCTCTCGAATCCATCGTAACCCTTAGTTAATCCTAATTTATATTCTAATAATAAAGTCTTAGTTTACCAAATCACTCATTCTGACTCGAGCACTTCTCGATTGTAACAGATTCCTACATAAAAACGAGATTTCTTACGATACTTACTTCAATCTACAAATCTATCAACTATTGTCTGTCTTTCTTCTTTTACTTTTCTGTATCTCTGTCTCTAATGCAATTCACTACTCTTCTTATTTTCAATTGATTTACCTAATCACATTTTATTTTAGTTGGAAAGAAACTGTAATTTAATGCAATTCAAATTACCAAAAAGCTACCACGGTTAATGAAGAGACAATTGCGAATAGCACAACGTCACATCTTTTTAACAAATCCAAAATTCATTAAAAAATTTATATATATATAACAATATATGTGTGTGTGCGTGTGTGCGTGCGTGCATAATAATATATGTATGGTAATTAAAATAAATAAATGGAATGCAGCAAGTCCTAAAGCAATTTCCGACTGAGGACAGAATAGACAAAAATTAGAAATTTTATAAGATTTGTCTCATGGTTGTTAATTCTTTAAAAGGATTGTCTCATGTTTGTTAAAATTAATAGTGATAATATGATAATAATTGCGAAATTTTATTTTATATATTAAAATAATTTACAAAACATTTTGTTAAAGAAAAATTAATTTTTAAGAAATTTTGAAACAAAATGTTACTTTTTCTTACTGAATTAAAAAAAAAAAGATTATAATGTGCATAATGCAAGTTTTGAATAAGTCTAGAGTTGAAGTCCTGCGACTCATCAACATCAGAAAACTAAAAGTTTCTCTAAATTTCAAAGTTAAGTTTTTCTAATGCCTTTTAAAATAATGGATGCGAGTTATAGTAAAATACTAATAGTAATAGCTTTTTCCATAGAAATTGACTATTTATTTCCAAATAATATACGAATACCAGCTTCAAGTGAAATATGTTCAAATGAAAAGTTTTTCTTTTTTTCTTTTTTGCAAGCTTTATACGAATGAAATAATGAATTTTACGTCTCATCTGTCTTGTAATCATTTATAAATGTAGTACATAGCATTTAATCAAGCGACTAGAACATTATACCAGAAAAGTCCTTTTCGACTAAAAAAAATAAGTTTTTGAAGTAATACAGAATGTACAATGTCATGATAATAGGATAGGATAAGTATAAAATAAGATAAGATAAAATAGGAGATGATAGGATAAGTATAAAATAGGTCTTGTATAATAAAAAAAAATTTAAAGAAAACAATCAATGGCTTTAGAAATCATATAAGGATTTAATTTAAGACCAATACATATGATAAAATAACTACTCAACATCGAATGATACATACTGACAATATCAAAATTGGAAAGTTTACAATGCTTGGCAAAAAAATACGTTGATAACATATAATTGTTGACCACTTAGGCTACTGGAATTCCGTCGAGTAATAAAAATGCTTTTTAACTGGTACATTTCTTATTAATGTCTCCCTGTAGCGATTCTCCAACTAAATATTACTCTTCCCCGCTCTTGTTTTTCAATAATAAAAAAATCTGACGTAGAACCAACACGAAAAAGTATTCTTTTGATAGGGCCCTTTAGTTTACGGCACTGGAACCAGCCCGATCTCTTCTGCAATTAGTTTTACGATAGTGTGGGCTCGTAAAACTAATTTACAGGTTTTCTTTATTTTGCGGTAACAGAGGATGGGCAATTTATTTGGTGTCGTAACACTTTTATGATGATTACGGCGTTTCCTGGGTCAACTTTTAAGTGGTATCAGAATGAGTTGCAAGAATGGGTGGTTTAGAGGTGCCACCAAACATCTGCTATCTCCTGTAATGAATGGTTTTAATTTACCAGTCGGACAATAAAAATCCAGTGATATCAGATTGCCTTCAAAATAAGCTAAAATTCAAATAATACTGTTTCGTATTGAAATTCCAATCAAAAACTGAGCTAATTAAAGCTTTTTAAGTCCTTTTTTTCAAGAGCAACGGATCTAATTTAAATATATGGAAGAACTTAATATTACAGAATCCTACAAAACATTACAGAAATTCCAACAAAATCATTTGAACAAAGCTTTAATGATTTAGAATGACAAATGCTATAGATGTTCTCTCAGGTTTTCAAACACAATTTGGCTGTCATATTCATATAACTCCTTTCATTTCTCAACGCCTGAAAAATAATTTTATATATTTTTTTTCTCGAATTTTTATTTTGAATCATGTTAAGGAGATATGAAGTATAGAAAATTAAACAATCACATTGTGCTCAGTTTTTTTTTTATCTGGGTAAAAAGAAATCTATTGAACAAATTATGTGTTGCAAGAAATTAAAAACTCTATGATCTACATGAATTCATCCGTAATAAAAACTCTACCTATGAATCAAACTATGATGTATAATGTTGAAGTAAGAGTTGAAGTAAGAATCAAAATTATTATAATTTGTATAATGTAATAAGTTTAAGAGCTATTTTAACAACTGATTCTGTCCAATCGAATATTTTATAACTTTTGCGATCATGGTTTCATTTTTGCATTACCTAACTTTAACAGTGTTATAAAATTATTAAATACTTCTAAGTAAAGCATTGAAATAAAAGGTATACTCCATAGCACAACTTGGTAAAAATGAAGTTAAGTGTGCAAACCAAATTTAGGGGATTTTGGTTCCATAGCGATTTATTATGTCAAATGTTTCTTTTTTTTTCTTCTGTTAATCCTTACGATAGTTTTTGGTATTCTTTAAGATAATTTGGTGACTTATTTTAAGTCGACAAAACTGCCAAGCTTCATTTTACATTTTTACATAAAATGAAGCTTATAATCATCAATTACTGTGATGCAACTATCACAGATACCGTGAAAGTTCTTAAAAATTCAAAATAATAAAGTTTCTTTACAAATCTCATCATAACTTCAGAAATGAATTTAAAATCTCTTGTCAGATATGATAGATTTTCCCAGTTCCGATAAACTTTTCTCACAAAATGAAAAATTTCACAAAGGGGAATTATGAGTTTCAACAAGAAATCATGAAACACTTCTAATTTACTTCTAATGCACTTAACAATACTACCACACCTAAAAAGGCCATTAAGTATAAATTAGAAAAAGACCCATCCCAACTGTTCCCTATCCTATTTCGAAATTTAAGAAAAGAATGTTGAATTTAGAAAGAAATGGTTATCATTCAATTTTTAATTGTGTTGTAAGAGTGCTTATGAATTAGTTTCCCTTCTAAACAGATCCAATGCTGTTTTGTACACCATTGATACGACCAAATGATTTTTATTGTATAATCAATATTAAAAAATTGAAATTAAAAAATTGAAATTTTCGGTAAAAAAGAGAAAATTTAGTAAAAAAGACTCAAAATAGCACACATTTTTGTTTCTTTAAAATGCCCTTTACTTAGGATTGCTGAGAAGTATAACTATACCGCATTTAAAGAAATTCTCTTTTAAGTCCCATGTTGATTTTAAAGAGACGCTTAAATATTTTGTGTTAAGACTTCTATGCATCAATATATAAGGTATTAAAATCAAATATAAAATATACACTGATATACCTTTTTAACTCAACACCTTGATCAATTTATTCTCTTTAAGTAACTACCTATATATTCTGTGATACTAGTTTAAACCACATAAATACTAATTAGGTTTTTAACTAATATTTTAACATTTTTTTACGATTATTGATATTTTTATATGCAATATGTGTATATAATATGTAATATGCGTATATTTATATCACACTTCTATCCAATAAAAAAAAGTTTTCAGTCAAAGAAGCACTCTATGCACCATCTCAAATAAAATAATTTTATAGTTTCTTTCACTTTATGTTGGAGTTTGCAAAGAAGTGAATAAATGCTTTTAAATTTTTCAAATGTAAAATGATTTCTCAAATCAAAATTTGGGATTACAATATAAATTTTGGAATTGTTTTTCCCAGTTCGTTTTATGCAAATTCAACACACAAAAATAACATTCGAATTCACTTTTTAAATTTCTGTTCAGATGAGACAAAATATTAAGAATTGTCAGATGTTTGAAGATTTATAAAATCTTGAAGGAGTGGCATTATTTTCTGTAATCCAGTGATTGCAAATAATACTAAAAGAAGCTTTGGAAACAATTGCGATGCGTTTCAAATCCATTATAAATATTGTAACAATATCATATTTAATATTTTTCGCTGCTATATGGGGCTTTCTATAGGAACATTGAAAATTAATAATATGTAGAATACTACTTGAATTGGCTGTTAATATGGTTTAGAAAATAAATGTTATTTTCTAAGCATAAAGTAAATTAAATAGAGCTTTCTTTTAAAAGAATGAAAAAAATCTGGTTTTTACTAGATTTTTTTAAGGTTCCCGTCTACCAACCATTTTAATTTCGTGAACGCAATGATAATCCTATGGGGAATTTTGAATTTAATTCTCAAATATTTACTATTTGATCTATTTGAATGCAATAAATTGCAACTAAAAGAGCAAAAAATAATGAAAGCTTCTGTGGAATTATTTTTTCCTCCGATTCTTAAAAATATTTTTATTCCCTATTTTAATTATTTGTTTGCGAGTTTTCTGGTCTTAAAAAAAGATTTTTAAATATTTTTAAAAATTGGAGGGAAAAAGTAATTCCACAGAAGCTTTCATTATTTTTTGTTCTTTCAGATGCACTTTATTGCATTCAAATAGATCAAATAGTAAAGATTTGAGAATTAAAGTAGAAATTCCATAGGATTAACATTACGTCCACGAAATCGAAATGGTGGATATATGAGAGCCTTAACTTGCTATGTTTATATGTATGTCTTCCCAAAAAATTTCAAAATATGACTCGAATTTTAACCTACTTCCTATCATCTGACTGAGCTGAAATTTGGCATGCATGCATAATGATTTCAATGACTGTACAATACTATAGTACGCAGAAACAGTTAAGGACTTGGGAAGAGACCTTGAGTCCCGGAGCTTGCACCTTGTTCTAGAATTTTAATACTTCCTACCATCCGATCGAGTTAAAATTTTTAATACACGTAATACTCCAATGATAATTCAAACTATCGTGTGCTGAGACATTGAAGCACTTGGGGTAGGGGGACCATGGGAAGCAGAGTCTTGCCCTTTACAACATGCAATTCTGATTAAAATTTACACAGAAGTATAGCTCCCGATATTGCTTTTCAGACTTAAATTTCCAGACTAAAAATAATTAAATACTTGTAAGTAAAAAATTAAAATCCTTCCTTTATTTAAAGATGAATTTAAAAGCATAAAAATATTTTATAAGTAAAATAATGTATAGTCTTATAAGAGCTTGAGGCGTTAATACTTCTTTTCATCTCATACGTAAGTAGTTATGACACTTAATTTAAAGGTAATTGCCTAGGTATATTAGTTAACTAAAATATATTTAGGTGGTATTACCTCAAGCCTTTCTAATTTTTTTTTTATTATATTACTTTAAAAAGATTGTTTTTATACCTTTTAGTCCATCTTTAAATATAAGATTGGTTTAAAAAAATTTCAGTTATATTTTTTACTATATATTGATATTTCCAACTAGGAATGTTTCATTTCGAAATAACTCCAAAATAATTTGATGTAATTATGATTGCAGTTAACGTTTGAATTGTAATCCACAAAATGACCAGTTACTTTTAGCTATGACCGAATCAACTGGAGATCTTTTTTTATATAAACAACAGAATTGTTCAATGCTTTTCTTATGTGGCGAAAAGCTTATTTGTGGAACGCAATGACTTACCGATATTAAGTACTGGTCCGAACACACTGGAATCGTCGACAGTGGAGCAGTTCCACCTCCTATTCTTAAACTGCCACTGGCATTCGTGAATACCAAGTCGAGCTCCTCTAGCCACGTGACCCATGTGATCTTGATATAGGTAACAAAGTTTAGTTTGACCTCTAGAAAGTCCACTGAGACGACTACACAAGGGTTGAGCACCTAACAGATAGGCTTGAGGGTTTCTTAGAACATCAATTCCCTGGAGTCCCAAGTTCCTAAAAAACAAAAAGCAATTATTTACCATTGATAATATCAGTAATTATTGTCATTATTAACTCTTGGCTGTAATTTTAATTAACGTTCATTAGTTATGTCCGGATAGTAATAAACGCATGCGTTCTAAAATTATTACTTGTTTTTTTAAAAAAAAAACCTTGTAATTTTTTTTAAAGAAAAGGAACGCCATTTTAAATTACTTTACATAACGTAATATGTTAGAAAGTTTATAACAATAATTTTATATTGAACTGCTTATTTTCTTCTCAGCACAACGACAATTTAAAATAAATTCTCTAAAGTGCTTGAATGCGGAGAAGAGCAAAATTCTATTACAGTTGAGTATGAAGTTCGTAATTTAAAAAACGCATTTTTAAATTTCCAAAAAATTCATTAATAACAATTAAATATTTTAAGTTCAAAAAGTTAGCGAAAATACCCTTATAGTTAGAAAAGAAAGTCATATATATGACAAATAGTAAGGTTTGACTGGTTGATTACGTTATTAACGTCGCTCATAGAAGACACAGCTAGCTATAGTTCTCCATACCTCTCAGAGCTATTAAAGACAGACCTCGTAATTCTGAACCACTTTCAAATGAGGACATTTGAGCTGGCATCTCACTCTACTTCAAAATGATAACCTTAAAGATCTACAAATATAACGTGCATCACCTCCGCTACACAACGGGTACTAAACGACATCAGGATTCGAAACTACGACTCGACTGAAGATTGGTTTGAATAAAAGTTGCATTAGAAGTTGGAACTCTTGAAAACGTACCTCGCACGAAATTCTTAACATCGTTAAATTAATCGGAATGAACTCTTCTTCTTACTTCCATATCCTAGGATAACTGTGACACTGTTCTATTAAACATGCAACCCAAAATATTATGCACGGTGAATCTTTAGTAATCGGTACTCAAATACGTTGCTCAACTTGAACGTCGAAAGTCGAGAACCATTGGATTACCGAAGCAGCAAGCAGATGGCAGAAAGTGACAAAAAATTATCGTATTAAAATATCATTCCTCATTCTAAAGGCCATGTTAAAGATTTATGAATGTAAAATTTCTTCGGTGTATAAAACAAAAGATGACAAATCATCAAAATCCAGCCTTGCTTATTTTACCAATTTTGAAATATGTAACAAGTCTAAACAAGTTCAAATTCATGAAAACGATTTTCTTTGTTAGGTAAATGGAATATTTCCTTCTTATATTTATATAAAAGTTCTATCAAGCTTCTAATATTTTTTTCAAAGCTTATACTGTTTTATAGCATTTTTTTATTTTTATAAACAATATTTTTCTCTAAACGAATATAATGTCAAAAATACTTAATGAAGCATAAATTCTTAGGCAGTAAGAAAATTGTGAAATTGTGGAACAATATAAAAAATATATTCTTCCATATATTGCATTACATATTTCATCACGTTTGATTGGGTTTTTTTTATCACATCTGCTATCTCATTTATATATATATATATATATATTGCAAGTTAATTTTTCATCTTACAGAGAAAGTTAATTTCTCAATTGAAAATAATACATCTCCTTTTATTAACGTATCATTAATTTTTTTTTTTTTTTTTTTTTTTTTTTGCATCTGTTCATTCGGTTTTCTGAAGGAAAGATTCACATTTTCAAAGAATTTAACTTTTAAAAATTGTTAGATATAAATAACTATCAAAAAAAGAAAACTCATAAACTGAAGAGACCTAAAGTTGAGTAAAATAATCAGGTGACATAGATCAGGGGTGGGCAAATAGCGGACCAATAAGAGCTTTTTGTGACCCACCAAGACAGTCAGAAAAATCGGCCTTGAAACAAAATTTTCTTCTCGTTCTCTATCGAAGATTTGTCTCATATTTTTCACTATGATAGCCACGTCAATATGCAAGCGCAGTGTAAATACAATGCACATGGCTTTTCCGTGAATCTGATCAATTTCCATTTTTTTTTCACAACAGTAAATATATAAATTTCTAAATTTAGTGAAATATCACAAACACTATACATTAACGTAAAATCGGTAATTATTGTCGTGTTTTTAATAAGGAATGGATAAACAAATATTTCTTTGGTAACACAAGGAATAAACCAGAATGTTTACTGCATCATGAAAGGATAGCCATATTTAACCCCTTAACTGTGACATATATTTCAGAAAAATGGACCGAAAATGGAAAATTTTTTTGACTGTTTAATTTTGTTCTTTATAATATTATAAGAGTTCGAAAATGGTTTTTTATTACAAAAATATAATTTTAAATATACCCATTAATTAAAAATTAATACTTAATTTATTAAAATTAATACTTAATTAATTAAAATTAATACCTAATTAATTAAAAATACCTAAACTGTACTCCACATCGGTGTCTGAATCGGATATTGCTAAAAAAGAAAATTATTTGCAAAAATTCTGACTGAAAAACAACCGAAACTAAACGAGAAAGCGAAACTCTGCTTTTGTTTATCAATCCAAGTGTGTCTTAATTTATCTGACAGCACCTACATTTTCCCTTCCTCGACTGAAATCGTAATCGGTGAAAAACTAGGACAACTAATGCCATCTATTAGGAAAATAGTGGATTACGTATCCTAAAGTAGAAACGAACTCAGCTCGGGCTTCACAAAATAGAAACATTAATTTTTCTCCTGCCCGAAGTCAGTTCGGGCATCACAAATTCTGCACGTAGTAGTTGACACTGGCAAGGGGTTAAAGAGTGAGTACAATCTGAAATAACATTACGAAAGAACACATTACGAAATTTGCTGGAAACTACCAATGGAAGAACGCTAAATAAAAGCGGCTAAGTGTGTGAAAAAGCTGAAGAAACAAAACACATCACTTACAATGCAATAAACATTTTAAAAAGCACTACAGAAGCAAATCTCATGGTAGCCTACAACTTGCTAAACGTAGCAAACCTTTTCTTGGGTGGCGAATTCATAAATCAGCTCATGGTAGAGCGTGCAAGCATATTCTGTCCTGATATTATAAGCAAATTTGAAAGTATTTCATAGTAAGAAAGATTATAGTACGGCGCATGGCAGAATGTAGTGGCAGAGTATGAAGATGGAACTTACCACAAATTTATGAGTTAGTAATAGCGTCTGGGTAAAGAGATAAAAAGAGTCTGCGCATTGCAGAATGAAATTTTACTTCTGATCACGAAGGAGATAACTCATGATTTCTTTAAAAATAGGATGTGAGGAGAGGAGATATGTTTGCAACTGATGATGTTTGCAACTGATGTATTTGAGAAATTAAATAAACTGAATACGACATTGCAGGGAAAGAGGTTATTGCATACGAAATTCTGGAGCACATAAAATCATTCAAACCAAAACTAGGTCAATTGGCAAGGCAAGCCAATGATGGCAATTTTTGTCATTTCTATTTATTAGGCAAATAGAAAGTGCATGAAAATTTTTCTGCTAAAATTACGGATCATTTGCAGAGTTTGGAAGACGAGGCTATGAGAAGAATTCAGGACATAACGAAATTTGAGCATAACTTCAAACTGCTCTCTTATGCTATTGCTGGTGATATTGATACAGCACATGAGGAGCTGCAGCTAGAGCTTATTGACATGCAGTCTGATCACACTGTAAAATAAATGTTTAAATGCTGTGAGATTAGCTTTTACAAATTTTTTGTCTGATTAAAAACTTTTATGTATGCATAAATTTGCTTGGAAAGTGTTCTCTATATTCCGGTCTATATATATTTGTGAGGAAAGTTTTTCTTGATTGAAAATCAACAAAATTAAATACAGATGTGTTTGACAGACATTAACCTGAAGGCTGTATTAAGAATCTCAACAAGAAATCTCTCTCCAAATTTTAAAAGAATTGTAGAAAAGTATTAGGGCACAATTAAGTTTAAGCACTAAATTAAATATGGATGCTGTACGGTGGTGAGAAAACAACGAAATACAGGTTGCCACTTATTGTCTTGTGAACTTCAACACAAAATGTGTGGAACACATCCTGTACGTCTTACTTAAGAGGTGCAAATGAAGTCTGTTTCATCTGAAACCTTAAGCTGTTTTTCAAGTTAACCACACGTTAAACTACTCTTCTCCTCAATGGCCGCTTGAAGGGTTTCATCATCCAAGGCGTGTGGCCGCCCACTGCAAAGTCCATCACTGAGGGACAAGTCTCCCGACCTGAAATTATGAAACTAATGCCTTCCAGCATGTTTATTCACAGCACTATCCTCAATCGCTAGACGTATTCCGCGACTTGATGCAGCTGTTGATAAGCCCTTCTTGAAATCGCAAAGCAAACAACACCGAATGAGACCCTTTGACACCTCCATTTGTCTTCACTACTGTACGAGTTACGAATGATGAAAGTGTGCATTGGACTTTCTTTTATAACGACTGATATTCCTATTCTCGACCGACTGGTTTTTAAACCACGTGATACACTATTTGCATACATATTCTCACTTCATTCAATGGCAAAGCAAAAACGGTAAGAGCTTTATTGTCCCCTTGTAGTTTCGACTGGGATATACTCTGAAGAGCAAGGGTGCTGGAACATTATTGTAGTGTCTTCGTATTTTATGAATGTTTGTGTTAGTATGTATTTTTCATCTACCCAACGTAAATAACGTTAGTTGTGAATAATTACTTGTCAACATTTTATCCCAGACATCAGCTTCCCCCCCCCACACACACACACACAAAGTAGGTGTTCAAGCCAGAATGGAACTTTAAATTTCAGTATAAGTAGAATTTTAGTAGACCTGGTATTGGAAAATTAAATTTGACTTTTAAAAAATAGCGATAAAGAGAAAAGTATGAGTATTTGTGAACAAATGGATTTTAAATAAACAGTTCGTGTATTTGGACAGAAATCTCATTGATTAAAAGTGACAGAAGATAAAGTAGGAAATATCTTATTATTCTCATTTAAATTGAAAATATTTGACAACAAATAATGTTTAAGAATTCAAAAAAAGATTTAAAAGACCTTTTTAAGTAAGCTACCCTTTTTAATGTAAGCTACCCTTACAAATGGTTCAAAAATATTTCAATGAAAATAGAAAATACAGAACTCTAAATATTTTGAACAAGAATTAGAGTTTATAGCCGATTGACTAAACTTTACAATCAGAAAAAATAAAAATTCAGTGGAGAACGCATTAAAGGTTAGAGAAACTCATTTCGCCTCTGGAGGTTCATGAAACTGAATTGGAAAAAATTAAAATTAATGAGCTTGGGAAAAGAATTGGAATTGCAAAAAATAGTAAGTTAATGCGCGCGTAAAAATGACTGTAGTGCGAACAAAAACAAAGACACAACTGTCAGAAAATATTCACATTTCGCTAAAACATACCTACAATGGATGGAAATATGAAAGACAACTTAGTCCCTTCAAGGAAGAAATATCGAATAAAAACACAAATGATTGACTCATCGAAAGATTGAAAAAATACCCTTGAATCTCGATCAAAATATAAACATTATTATTGCTGGAAGAGAAATTCAGGCTCTTATGAGCTCAGGATCGGAAATGTGTGTTAAGCCCAAAATATATTCCAAACAACCCATGTGATTGTAATGGACAGATTCAATTAACTTCAGCTTTTTTTTTGGTGAGAAAATTATTGCAAAAACCGCTAATATCTGATTTCCATTACAAGTGTTGGAATTCCAGTCGAAATACCAGAAAAATTGTGCCCACCGTTTCTTTTAACTCTTCATGATAATAACGTTACGAGTGCAACCAACTTGAGGCAATAGACCCTTTTACAAATACCCAGGTAAGAGTAGCAGCAAACAGTCATCAGTTGGTCATCTCCCCCTAGTTGTGTAAAGGGTGAAGTGACGGACAGAGGGGAGAATTTGAGTTTTTCGTTGTGCACGAATGAACCTGCATTGGAATGAACGTTATGATGAATTCGACAGTGATTTAAAACACCCCACGGGATTTAAATGATGTTTTGGATGATGGGAAGAAAGGAAAATTATTTATCCTCACTTCTAACAACACATCGTTCTACAATGATAGATGTGGTAGAAACAGTGGAAAAGCTCGGAACAGAAATCAAAGCAAAGAATAGAAGAAATGAGCATCTGTCACCAAAAGAGGAAGGCTGGTAGAATTAAATCTCTGTAGGAAATTGACATAGACTCTCTTCCAATTGAATGTGCGATCATTGGACCAATGAAGTCAAAATTGGAGGATTTCAGGAACGAAATATGACATCAGCAGCAGCTGATCGAATAAGACCTTGGTTTGAGCAGTAATTAAAAAGGGCAAAATAATTCATGTGAACAGCAGTGGGACACTAGCTGATATGATGTTCAAGCGATGTGGAGATTTTGCAGACGACAATCGGAGACACCAGGTGGCGTTGTGTGCGAGGAGAGTGTAAGAGAAGAAGTGTAGACTCTCGGTGACAAGTGGCTAGAGGAGTAGGACTGGAGATTTGGTATCTTCTGGGAATTAGGAGGAGATGCTTTTAAGCGCAAGGGCGATAGAACGAACTGTTGGAGAATGGGTTAATTCTAAAATTAGGGAGTGTGATACACAAAGTCGTTGGAATATTACTGTATAGTCTTCGTATTTCATGTATGTTTGTATTTGTAAGTATTTTCCGAATATATATATATATATATATATATATATATTCAATATATATATATATCATACCTCCGTCCGCACCCACAAACGCATTTTAACTGTAAACTTTTTTTTTATAGTTTGCTAAAAATTGTGTGTGGGTATAATTTAATAGTATTTAAGTTAATTTTACATTATTTGAGAATTTATGCAGTTAAGTAAAAAAAAAAATTGATTTAAGACTTCAGATGTGTGACAATATTATTACGAAAATTTCCTGGGTGTGTGGGAGGGAAATCAATTCAACACGGTGGATAACAACTAATGACGCTTTATTCGTAAGCCTTCAGGTTAACACACAGGTTGCAGAGCTGGTACAATAACATCACAAGCACATACACAGCACTTTTACAAGTTAGAGACACAGATACGAAAACAACATGGCACTTTTAAGGATAGTCACAATTATAACAGCAACGTTCAGCTCAATAGTTTACTAGTTCTCACTACGGACAACCTCCGCAGTAATACTCTACACTTCCAGGGCAGGTTCCCACAATACTCGGCACATACTCTCTGTTTTTCCTCAAAAAGAAAGGGAAAAAAAATCGCTCGGCACGCTTCACTTCTGGGTATCGAATACTTCCAGTCGATTTTGCGTTCGATCTCCACTACAGAGGCTCCAAAGAGAGACTGTTTCTCCATCTCTCAGACACTCGGCGTTTTTATAACACTTTCAGCCAGGTATGACGTCACATGAAAAAATCCAAGAAAACTCTGCAACTTTCTTCCCCGTAGAGATATCGATTCTATTAAAGCACCTTCGGAAATATTCTATTTGTCACCAAAGTCACCAAGTTTCTCGCCAAGTTGCTAAAATGGTTGCCAAATCTATCACCAAGGTTAAGGGGTCATTGCTCAATTCTCTATTGGTTGACCGATGATATGTCCGTAAATGTTTATTTCTCTTCATTAGACAGACATTGCAGAGCAGTGCCATCTCATGTTCAGTACTTAAAATTACTGAACTTTGGAATAATTTAATTTTTTTTCATAAATATCTTAGTACTTTATTTGCTGTAATATTTTGAAGTGTAAGGATCTTTGTTCCTTTACTTTTCGTGTTAATCAATTTTCTATGAAGTAATTTATTGAGTTGGATTTTTTTTTCATTCAGAAAATATGTTAATCACGTCCGTGTTTCCAAAATTGAATACAGCATTTTGAATTTATATTTTTTATATAAGATTTTAATGTTTTCATATGTAGGCTTATTTAATACATTATACCATGAGGGTAATTTTTGCTTTGCTTCTCTCTACGAATACTGTTCCATTCCTTATCATATATATATATATATATTTTCTCTCTCTCTCTCTCTATATATATATATATATTCAATATATATATATATATATTTGAACAGAGCATATATATATATATATATATATATATTTGAACATATATATATATATTTATTATATCTTTGACCCACAATACACAGCTGAATACACATTCTTTGGAATCACTAACATACATATTACATGTAATCTTTTCGAATGTCATTATTATTGGCCATTATTATTATTATTACATATTGGTTATATTCGAACACACAGTTGGCTACACAGTTGGCTACCTGAAATTCACATTAGTTATTATTATTATTGGCTACATACACACACATACCTGGAATTCACACAGTACAGCTATTAGGTTATACATACATGTTGGTTGTTGTTTTATTGGCTGGCTGGTTATTGCTTACTTGAACACACACATTATTAAAGTTACACATATAGTTGCTACATTATATTGGTTGTTGTTACAAGGCTGGCTATTACCTGAATTCACACATATTATTGGCTGGTTACTCCTGAACACATTACAAGCAAATATACATATTATTATTACATATTACCTTATTACTCCGAACACATTGTTAGCAAGTCATATTATACATATACATATTATTGGCTGGCTACATACACATACATATCCAACAATTTCACAAAACACAAAACACCATCACTTGAAAAATACCTAAAGACTATACAGTAATATTCCAACGACTTTGTGTATCACACTCTACCTAGAATTAACCTATTCAACAGTTCGTTCTATCGCCCTTTGCGCTTAAAAGCATCTCCTCCTAATTCCCAGAAGATACCAAATCTCCAGTCCTACTCCTTCTAGCCAGCTCTTGTCACCGAGCTCATACCTCTTTCTCTCTTACACTCTTCCCGCACACAACGCCACCTGGTGTCTCCTGATTGTCGTCTGCAAAATCTCCACATCGCTTGAACATCATCAGCTAGTGTCCCACTGCTGTTCACATGAATTATTTTGCCCTTTTTTTAATTACTGCTCAAAACTGTTAAGTCTTATTCGATCAGCTGCTGCTGATGCTTCGTTCCTGAAATCCTCCAATTTTGACTTCATTGGTCCAATGATCGCAATATTCAATTGGAAGAGAGTCATGTCAATTTCCCTACAGAGATTGCACTTACAGCCTTCCTCTCTTTGTGACAGATGCTCATTTCTTTCTATTCTTTGCTTTGATTTCGTTCCGAGCTTTTCCACTGTTTCTACCATCTATCACGGTGAACGATGTGTTGTTGTAGCGAGGATAAATAATTTTCCTTTCTTCCCATCATCCAAAAAACATCATTTAAATCCCGTGGGTGTTTAAATCACCGTCGATATCATAACGTTCATTCAATGCAGGTTCATTCGTGCACAACGAAAAAACTCAAATTCTCCCCTCTGTCCATCACTTCACCCTTTACACAACTAGGGAGTCCAACTGATGACTGCTTTGCTGCTACTCTTACCTGGGTATTTGTAAAGGGTCTATTGCCTCAAGTTGGTTGCACTCTCGTAACGTTATTATCATGAAGAGCGCAAAACGGTGGGCACAATTTTTCTGGTATTTCGACTGGAATTCCAACACTTGTAATGGAAATCAGATATTAGCGGTTTTGCAATAATTTTCACCAAAAAAAAGAAGTTAATTGAATCTGTCCACATAATCACATGGGGTTGTTTGGACATATTTTGGGCTAACACATTACTTCGATCCTGAGTTCATAAGAGCCTGAATTCTCTTCCAGCACAATAATGTTTATATTTTTTTTGATCGAGATTCAAGTGGTATTTTTTTCTCAATCTTCGAGGAGTCAATCTCATTTGTGTTTTATTCGGATATTTCTTCCTGAAGGGACTAAGGTTCTTCATATTTCCAACTACTGTGGTATGTTTTTAAAGGAAATGTGAATATTTTCGACAGTTGTGTCTTTATGTTCGCACTACAGTCATTTTACGCGCAGCATTAATCCAATATATTTTGCAATTCCACCTTTCCCAAGCTCATTAATTTTAATTTTCCAATTCAGTTTCATGAACCTCCAGAGGCGAAATGAGTTTCTCTAACCTTTAATGCGTTCTCCACTGAATTTTTTATTTTTCTGGATTAAGTTTAGTCAATCGGCTATAAACTCTAATTCTTGTTCAAAATATTTAGAGTTCTGTATTTTCTATTTTCATTGAAATATTTTTGAACCATTTGTAAGGTGCCATTAAAAGGGTAGCTTAATAAAAAAAGGTCTTTTAAATCTTTTTTTGAATTCTTAAACATTATTTATTGTCAAATATTAATTCAAATGAAAATAATAAGATATTTCTATACTTTATATCTTCTGTCACTTTGTAATCAATGAGATTTCAGTCCAAACACACGAACTAAGTATTTAAATTCATTTTATACAAATACTATACTTTCTCTTATAGCTATTTTTAAAAGTCCAACTTCACGGAATAATTTTCCAATACCAGATTCACTAAAATTCTACTTATACCGAAATTTAAAGTTCCATTCCGGTTTGAACACCTACTTTGTGGGGCGCAAGCTGATGTCTAGGTAAATAAAATATAAGTAAGTAATTATTCATTCAACGCTATTTACGTTAGTAGATGAAAATACATACTAACAATAAACATTCATAAAATACGAAGACACCACAATAATGTTCCAGCACTGTTCTTCAGAGTATATCCCAGTCGAAACTACAAGGGACACAAAGCTCTTACCGTTTTGTTTCTGCCATTGAATGAAGTGAGAATATGTATGCAAATATGTATCATGGTTTTAAAACCAATGATCGAGAATAGGGAATATCAATGTTATGTAAAGAAAAAAAGTCCAATGCACACTTTCATCATTCAACAACAGTAGTGAAGACAAATGAGGTGTCAAAGGGTCCTTATCTGGTAAGTTATTTACTTTATGATTTCAAGAAGGGCTTATCAACAGCTGCCGTGGACAATGCGGAATACGTCTAGCGATTGATAGTGCTGTGAATAAACATGCTGGAAGGCACATTAGTTTCATAATTTCAGGTCGGGAGATCATCCTCAGTGATGGACTTTGCAGTGGGCGGTCACACGCCTTGATGATGAAACCCCTTCAAGCGGCCATTGAGGAGAAGAGGTTTAACGTGTATTAACTTGAAAAACAGCTTGCGTTTCAGATGAAACAGATATTTGCACCTCTTAAGTAAGACGTAAAGGTGATGTGTTCCAGCTACATTTTGTGTTGAAGTTCACAAGACAATAAGTGGCAACCTGTATTTCGTTGTTTTCTCACCCACCGTACAGCATCCATATTTAATTTAGTGCTTAAACCATCTGTGCCCTACTTTTCTACAATTTTTTTTAAAATTTGGAGAGAGATTTTGTTGAGATTTAATACAGCCTTCAGGTTAATGTCTGTCAAACACATCTGTATTTAATTTGTTGATTTTCAATCAAGAAAAACTTCTTCACAAATATATATAGACTGGAATATAGAGAACACTTCGCCAAATTTATGGCTACATAAAAGTTTTAATCAGGACAAAAATTTGTAAAAGCTAATCTCACAGCATTTAAACATTTATTTTACAGTGTGATCAGACTGCTGTCAATAAGTTCTAGCTGTAAAGCTCCCCTCATGTGCTGTATCAATATCACCAGCAATAGCATAAGAGAGAAGTTTGAAGTTATGCTCAAATTTCGTTATGTCCTTGAATTCTTCCTCATAGCCTCGTCTTCCAAACTCTGCAAATGATCCGTATCAGCAGAAAATTTTCATGCACTTTCTATTTGCCTAATAAATAGAAATGACAAATTGCCATCATTGGGCTTCAAGTTCTTTGCTAATTGACCTAGTTTTATTTGAATGATTTTATGTGCTCCAGAATTTGCATGCACACCTCTTCCTGCAATGTCGTATTCCTGTAGTTTATTTAATTTCTCAAATACATCAGTTGCAAACATCAGTTGCAAACATATTCCTCCTCACATCCTATTTTTAAAGAAAGAGAGTTATCTCCCCTTCGTGATCAGAAGTAAAATTTCATTCTGCACGTGCACTCTTTTTTATCTCTCACTCCAGACGCTATTACTAACTCATAAATTTGTGGTAAAAGTTCCATCTTCACTCTGCCACCAAGAGTTCTGCCATGCGCCGTACTATAATCTTTCTTACTTATGAAACACTTTCAAATTTGCTTATAATATCAGGACAGAATATGCTTGGTAACGCCTACCATGAGCTGATTTACTGCCACCCAAGAAAAGGTTTACATGTTTAGTAAGTTGTAGGCTACCATTAGGATTTGTTTCTTGTAGTGCTTTTTAAATGTTTATTGCATTGTAAGGGATGTAAAAGTGAGCCTCTTCAGCTTTTCTCACACACTTAGCCGCTTTTATTTAGCGTTCTTCCATTGGTAGTTTCCATAAATTTCTGTAATGTGTTCTTTCGTAATGTTATTTCAGATTGCACTCTCACTTTTAACCCCTTGCCAGTGTCAACTACTACGTGCAGACCAGGATGTCTGAACTGACTTCTCGGGCAGGAGAAAAATTACTTATTTTGTGAAGCCCGAGCTGAGTTCGTTTCTACTTTAGATGGTAACTCAATTATTTTCCTAATAGATGGCATTAGTTGTCCTAGTTTTTCACCGATTACGATTTCAGTCGAGGAAGGGAAATGTAGGTGCTGTCAGATAAATTAAGATTAATTTGGATTGATAAACAAAAGTAGAGTTTCGCTTCTCGTTTAGTTTCGGTTGTTTCAGTCAGAATTTTTGCAAATAATTTTTTAGCAATATCCGATTCAGACACCGATGTGGAGTACAGTTTAGTATTTTTAATTAGGTATTAATTTTAATTTAATTAAGTATTAATTTTACAAATTAAGTATTAATTTTGTAATTAATGGGTATATTTAAAATTATATTTTTTTTTGTAATAAACCATTTTCGAACTCTTATAATATTATAAAGAATAAATTAAACAGTCAAAAAAAAATTTTCCATTTTCGGTCCATTTTTTCGAAATATGTCACAGTTATGGGTTAAATATGGCTATCCTTTCATGATGCAGTAAACATTCTGGTTTATTCCTTGTGTTTCAAAGAAATATTTGTTTACGTCCATTCTTTAAAACACGACAATACTACCGATTTTACGTTAATGTATAGTGTGTTTGTGATATTTCACCAAATTTAGAAATTTTATATATTTACTGTTGTGAAAAAATGATCAGGATTCTACGGAAAAGCCATGTGTATTTTTACACTGCGCTTGCATATTGACGTGGCTATCATAGTGAAAAAATATGAGACAAATCTGATACAGAGAACGAGAAGAAAATTTTGTTTTCAAGGCCGATTTTTCTTGACTGTCTTGGTGGGTCACAAAAAGCTCTTTTATTGGTCCGCTATTTGCCCACCCGATCTATGTCACCTGGATTATTTTGTATTCAACTTTTAGGTCTCTTCAGTTTATGAGTTTTCTTTTTTTTTGATAGTTATTTATATCTAACAATTTTAAGTTAAATTCTTTTGAAAAATGAGAATCTTCCTTCAGAAAACCGAATGAACAGATGCAAAAAAAAAAAAAAAAAAAAAAAAAAAAAAAAAATTAATGATACGTTAATAAAGGAGATATTACATTTTCAATTGAGAAATTAACTTTTCAAGATGAAAATTAACTTCTGCAATATATATATATATATATATAAATGCGAGATAGATGTGATAAAAAAAACCCAATCAATGTGATGAAATATGTAATGCAATATATGGAAGAATATATTTTTATATTGTTCCACAATTTCACAATTACTGCCTAAGAATTTATGCTTCATTAAGTATTTTTGACATTATATTCGTTTAGAGAAAAATATTACTTATAAAAAATAAAAAATGCGAAACAGTATAAGCTTTGAAAAATATTAGAAGTTTGATAGAACTTTTATATAAATATAAGAAGGAAAATATTCCATTTACCTAACAGCATCGTTTTCAAGGAATTTGAACTTGTTTAGACTTTTGTTACATATTTCAAAATTGGTAAAATAAGCAAGGCTGATTTTTGATGATTTGGTCATCTTTGTTTTATACACCGAAGAAATTTATATTCATAAATCTTTTAACATGGCCTTTAGAAATGAGGAAACATATTTTAATACGATAATTTTTTTTTGTCACTTTCTTGCCATTCAAGTTTGCTGGTAATCCAAATGGTTCTCGACTTCTCGACGACGTTCAAGTTGAGCAACGTATTTGAGTACCGACACAAAGACCACCGTGCATAATAGCTTGCCGTGTTTAATAGAACAAGGTCACAAAGCTATCCTAGATATGAAGCAAGAAGAAGAGTTCATTCCGATTAATTTAACGATGTTAAGAATTTCAGTGAGGTACGTTTTCAAGAGTTCCAACTTCTAATGCAACTTTTATTCAAACCAATCTTCAGTCGAGTCGTAGTTTCGAATCCTGATGTCGTTTAGTACCCGTTGTAAGGGAGGTGATGAATGCTATATTTGTAGATCTTAAGGTTGTCATTTGAAGTAGAGGAGATGCGCCGCCTCAAATGTCCTCATTTGAGTGGTTCACCATGAGGTCTGTCTTAATAAATGCCTTGAGGTATGGAGAACTATAGCTAGCTGTGTCTTCTTATGAGCTGACGTTAATAACGTAATCAACCAGTCAAACTATTTGTCATATATATGACTTTCTTTTCATAACTATAAGGGTATTTTTCAGTTAACTTGAACTAAAATATTTAATTGTTATTATGAATTTTGGAAATTTAAAATGCGTTTTTAAATTAACATGAACTTCATATAATTAACTGTAATAGAATTTTGTTTCTTCTCCGCATTCAAGCACTTAGAGAATTTATTTTAAATTGTCGTTGAAGAGAAGAAAATAAGCAGTTCAATATAAAAATTATTGTTATAAACTTCTAACATATTACGTTATGTAAAGTAATTTGTGCCATGTTCCTTTTCTTTAAAAAAAAATTCGTTTTTTTTTAAAAAACAAGTAATAATTTTAGAACGCATGCGTTTATTACTATCCGGACATAACCAATGAACGTTAATTAAAAATTTACAGCCAAGAGCACGACAATACCATTGATATTACTCTCAATGGTACAATTGCTTTTGTTTTTTAGGAACTTGGGACTCCCAGGGAATTGTCTCTAAGAAACTGCTCATCTGTTAGGTGCTCAACCCTTGTGTAGTCGTCTCAGCAGGACTTTCTGTGAGGTCAAACTAAACTTTGTTACCTATATCAAGATCACATGGGTCACGTATAGAGGGAGCTCGACTTGGTATTCTCACGAATGCCAGTGGCAGTTTAAGAATAGGAGGTGGAACTGTTCCACCGTCGACGATTCCAGTGTGTTCGGACCAGTACTTAATATCGGTGTCATTGCGTTCCACAAATGTTTTCGCCACATAAGAGCACAACTGAACGAAGTACTT
>BMAW01105938.1:124906-166905 GCA_019974015.1 Nephila pilipes | reverse complement strand
TTTTTTTTTTTATCTGAGTCAGAAAAGATACACAAAATTTTCAACTAACAAATATCAATGAATTTTATTACTTGAAAGGTGTGAAGTGCTCGAATAATGTGGAAGTTAGGATAGTGGGTTACCAGCTGAGAGGTCGACTTTTTTTGTGATACAAAATTATGATGTTCGTCCGGCTATACGTCTTGTGAAACTTAATAGGGCAACGTTCTTAAGAACAAACCCAAATCAAGTAGATTTAATTTCAGCGCAGGACAATTACCAATGCAAGAACATTTTAATTTCACCTAGTGTTTTCTCTCTTCTGCAAATGTTTTAATTGTGGAGGCTATTTAACAAACATGAAATCATCTTAAAAAAAATTTTAAAATAGATATATTCTTCATTGTGTAAAAAATCACTTGCGGGAATATGTGTTTCACATCTTTCAATACTCACAATAATGTTTTTTTAATGCAATTTAATTGAGGAAGTGAAGTAAATATGGCGAGAAAATAAGAGCGAAATTATTTACTATTTTTCGTTAAAGCAAAAACTAGTAATACGAGTACAAGGAGAAAATACAGTTTGGTTTGGCAAATAAAAACATTCTTGAAGTGCAGCTGCTTGAGTAAAAATAGAAAAAAAACTAAGCGAAATAAGGTCAGAATGACACGCAACAATCTTTTATTTATGTAATTTCTTATTATATTCCTTTACATACAGTAGTAGATCGTCATTAAATCTAATTTTGGATATTTAAGAGCCTTTACTGAAAGATTTTAAGGATAAAGAATAAAAAACACACTAATGCAGACAAGTGTACTAAACAAAATATATGCACAAAAAGTCTGTAAATTTTAATTTTCTAACATAGCTAAGAACTTTGTATTAGAAAGTAGTAATGATGGACTTATCTTATACTTAAAATGTTCTTATATTGTATAAATCAATCAGTCAACTATTTAAAAATAAATAAAGTTAGAATTTCATAATAAAAGCTAGTTTTCTTAAATAGCTATAATTCACTCCACAGCAGGCGAGATTTCCTCTTAACAATAAATTATTGAATGTCACAGCTCCGGAAAATCTTTTCTTTTTTGGAAATTAATGAAAAAATAGGACAGTAAATATAGCATCATTTAACCGCAGTTTTGCCATAAATAGAGCAGTGCAGCTGAAGAACCTAAAAACGTTTCAAACTTTCTAAATTAAAAATATATAAAAAAAATTTTAAAAAATCCATCAGGAGTGTCTTTTCAAAGTATGTTCAATCAGAATTCATAAAATAACGAGTACAAAGAATGCTTTTAAGCAATATTGCATAATAAATAACAAGAAAACTGTAATTTGTTCTCTCTCTATATATATGTGTACATATAATAAGATTTAAAGAACAAAAAAGAAAATTTTAAGATAGGTAATTATAAAGCACCTTTATTGAGTAAATAAAACTAATTTATAGAATATACTTGTGTAACTAAGTGTCAGTTCAATATAATATTACAATACTTTTGCACACGGATTAAAAATGCGTCTCTGGTACATTTTCATGCGCTGCAGAGGAATATGATCTTAAAATTCTGCCATAATCCTCCATTTTTTATACATCGAAAAATGTGTTAAAAAAAGTTAATTTTTATTTAAAAACAGCAAACGTTTGATCTTTATATAAAAATAGGTTTTCTTAAAACCTCTGTCTTAAGTGCATCTCAATGCTTTCAAATTGCTTATCATAAGTCTTGGAGCATTAATGAGTCTTTCTTTCGCACCCAAGTGGTAATTACTCATACCGCTTTCTTATCAGCGCGCTTCAGAACGACTTATATAGTTAAAAGCTTGCATTTAGTTATTGGTTCTTCTGCGAATACGAAACTCGTACATTTATTCCTTTTTGTTTCCGTGGATAAACCCAGCCAATCAAGTGTTACGAAAAATTAATCGGGCAGTTTTTTCTAAGAAAATATAGCGAAGGGAACTAACAGCCAATATTAAAAAAGCTTATTAATTTTATTTCAAGTGTCACGTAGGAGATGAAGATAAAACCTGGGCTCCCTTTTATCGCGCACAGCGTGTTGTTCTGTTTTGCTTTGAAGCATGAAATGAGACAAAGATTGCTGCGTGTCGTTTAAAGTCCCTGAGTTCTGGCGAGGGCAGAAGTGCAGAGGATTGTTATATTTATCTTACTAAAATCATTGTAATTTCCTGTGATTTTTCCAGATATCTCCATCTGAACAATCCTCATTTACAGAAGTAACACGAGAAAAGTCCAAATCATCCGCATTATTTGATTCATCTTTCAGTTCTAAACATAAGACAACACCCGACTTGCTTCAACAAAAAGAATCAAATGACTTATTCAGAGCCCTGATTCTTACCAAACATCAACGGAAATTTCTACAATGTAGTGAAATTCACTGTCCAAGGTAGAGACATTTCAAGGTATTTTTCGATACAAATCTCCATCTGCTTGTGCATAAATATTGATGGTTTAAGGGCTAAACTTGGTATATAACATCGCCCTCAGGAATGAAAGCTGTACATAGCCCGTGTTGCTGTACAATGGCTTTACGAAACCATTGATATTGGTGGCTCATTCAACGAGAATGAGTACAGGAAATATCGTACGCCAAGTACTACTGGAAATCGTGTGGCAAAAGAAATCATAAATACTCGGGCTTCAGAGGGGATCTACGAAATACTTTTGTTTCCAGTGTCAGTGGGACAATAGTGCAACTGACAAACAATGTACATGAAGTGTTACTTTCTAATGATTCAAAAATTAACCTTCTAAATAAAATTACATATCGGCGCAACGTAATACTAAATACGCCCCTATAATGGACCGAAAACAGGTATCTTTTCTTTCTTTACATATAAAGTTGAGTCTATTTAAAAAGTTCATCTCTGAATAAAAATTGAAAATTGAAACGATTTTGCATATATCAAGAATTATTTCATAAATGTGAGCGATGCTGAGCGAAAAAAAAAAGGAAATATTCATTGTCCCCCAGATTAGGACACTTTTGAAAAAAGAAAATTTCAAGAAAAAGTTAAATACTTCAGAGATGACAAACTGGAAGGCATTTGTTTCATTAGCTCACTTTTTTCCTGGGCAATATCAAGCAGAAAATTTATATAGAATTATTAAACGGATTCCTACACAACAATTTTACGAGATGTTAGGATGTCGGATATCACTCAAAATACACTTCCTGACTTCCCATTTGAACTTCTCAAAATTCCTAAGAGTTTTAAGTAACAAAAAAAAAAGGAGAACGATTCCATCAGAATATTCATGCAATAAAAAATATCTCGATTCTAAGAGAGGATAAAACACTGCATAAGACGAGAACTGCATTGATTCATTTTATTAACGTTGCACTAGAAGCAACACGAAGGCAATTGGCTACGATCCTCGTAATTCTGAATCTCGGTCAAGTGACGAGGACGATACCTGATCTGTCATCCCCTCTTCTAACTTCCACATCACGCCAACGGAAGGACTTTAACGTGCATTAGTCTCAATTACACATGTCTTTAATGGCGAAACATTATTTTAGTTCTTAGGCGCCGTGCATAGCATCTGGCGCTCAGCCCCAAATGGCGGATCCTGAGATTTTGTATGTAGCAATGTCTTGAAACATTTCTTGTTGTGTTTTTATTAATCACAGATAAATATATTTGCTTGAATTTTCATTGTTACTCCATCAAATTTATTTCACAGCTTTGTCAGATTCTAAAAGTGCATGATTATAAAATACATTCAAACAAATACATATTCTTATAAATGTAATGTTTAATTTCGAAATATAAATAATGTTTACTCAATGTTATTAATCCAGATTTGAATTTATTTAAATTTAACCGCATTTTATGACAAAATTTCCTATAAAAAACACGTTTCATTTCATTTTTTGTCTCTCTCTCTCTCTTTCTTTTTTTTTTTAAAAAATAGCTGATATTCCTGACTCATGATTGATCACCGTCACAAGAACTGGTGGATGTTACGCAATTTTAACGGCATTTTCGTATTCAACACTGTAGAGTTTATTAGGAACAGCCAAAATAATCCTCGAGTTAGAAAAAAAAAAGTTAAAAATTGTTGCTTAGCATTACTTAAGATATAAATAAGGGATGTTTTTTATTCGAATTACATAGATTCATATTACCTCACCTAATCACTGAAAAGAGCTGTTTTTTCTTTAAAAATAAAACGTATGTCTCTTTTACATGAGTATATAACCACACAAATCAAGTAATACTTCCATTACAGGCTAATGAGACAAGTGTAATGCCTTAAGAGTGAGAGATACATCTCACTTATGAGTGAACAAAACTGTTTTTCTAACAAGCCATTCCTCTCCTTTCAATGGATATAAACGTTATCTTTTGTGTACGCGTCAGGATCGGAATTTTAACAAAAAAATCTGCCACCGAGGAAATACGGTATTGTAATTGAGGCTTTCAGTTTATTAATAGAATTAGGAACTCCCTCACTAATGCACAGAAGGGAGAACTGAGCACTCAAGAAAAGGTTAGGTCCAAAAATAGAAAGTAAGGTTGTCGATCGTAGTAGTCAGCTGGGCCTCTCAGACATAACTTTGAGCCAAATGAATTGTCACACTTTGTCATCGCTATGCATTCAAGGCAAGGCGGTAAATCACGGAAGACAAACGCTTTATTGTATTTTAGCTTCCGCCCAGAAAAAAGTTTAAATGAGTTTTTAAGCATTTTCTCTAAGAGTTTTTTACGTAATACATCAAAAGTCTATGTGTGTGTGTAACGATGCAACGGTTTGTCTCATAAGAACTATACTTTATTCATTCGTTTTGAAAATTAATTTATTTCGTTTCATGACATTTTTTTTCCGAGACATTTTATTCAAATATCTGCATTGTATTTTATTATTAAATTTATTCCAGTTATTTTAAAGTCATGTTTATAAAAAAAAGTTTCTAACGATATCAGTTTTAAAAATTAAATTTAACTCTCTTCCTTTCATTGCTTTATATAGTTTATATGACAATGGAACATCAAACTGTGCCCAGAATCGGCACGAAAACTGAAATTCTATCCTAAACTTTATGTATTACTCGTTAACAGAACTAATTGATTGGAGTTCGTAATAATGAACATTTCGTTAAACTTTTAAAAAACTAAATTTATAATAAAAATGTTATTAACAAGTTACAGTATTTGAAACAATATTGATAAAAATAATTGCATATACTTTTACCTTAGGAGTAAAAATAATTATCTTATATATATATATATATATATATATATATATATATATATATATATATATTAAAGCAATACTAGAAAATAATTATAATATTTCATATACATTAAAATTTAATAGGCTAAGAAAATAATTAATAAAAACGCATTGTACAGGAATAGATTACTGAAAATTAAGATCGTCAATTCAATGATGCATTCGAAATATTATGCAGAAAAAACAATAATTCATTATAATTATTTTGATACTTTGTCATATGGATTTTAATTTATTCCCAGTTTTAAAACACATAGACTCATAAGCTATTTCAAACTATTCAAAATCTAATATCTCAAAATTAAACTGGAATTTTAAATAATTATTGATATAAAAATAGATAGAATTCTCTTATAAATATGATTTGATGTACCAAAACATCCAACAGCATAACAAAAACTACAGTTTATTTTTAACTTTGCCAATGGGTACAAAATATGCATCAAATAATTTTTACCACTAATGTGAAAAATAAAATTTGTTTATACGTCATTGTTCTTTATCAAAGCAGAGATTATTTGTTTCATACAAAAATATATGGCCTCATTTTTTAAAGATATGAATTATTTTTAGCACGATTTCTACATAAGTATTGGAAAATACATTTTTTCAAAAAAATCATCAATATTTTTTATTGTTGGAATTTTAAAAGTGAAACAACAAATTTTTCTTCCATTCTGTTAGAGATTATAAAACAGATAACGAAGACCAACTTCTAAATTTTAATATATATATATATACGCCAAAATCTATCTGTACTTGCTTCAACGGATTGATGCCCCTTATTATCATTTGCAATCTATGTTATGTATATAATCATAAATTTATGTTTTAAAATTTATCAACATTTATATTTTATTAAAATATCTTCTGTATGTTCATATCATCTGAAACTGTGTACATCATTTTTAATAGAGTTACTGTTTTTAAGATTACAAGAAACTGAAAATTGTTGAAGTTAATATATGCGATTGTAAAATTTTGGAATTTTATTTTAATTAAAATTTTTCGAATGGGACCTTTTCTGATTATAAGTAATCCATTACAATCTTATGTCATAAAAAGATTACCGCTCCTTTAAAATTTATTTATTTGAAGGGGGAAACTCATTTTTAGAGATAAAATCAATTTCTTAATGAGAGCAACGTTATTTTCAAGAAGATGCAAGAAAAAAAAAAAAGAAACATCAGGAATCACGCCAAAATCTATCTGCACTTGCTGTCATCGTAAACAACAGAAGTTATAAAAGAAACGCTACGGTAAGACACGCGCTACAGCCTGAAATCACTGGCACAAGCAAGATCCTTCAGAACAATCGCATATATCTTTCAACTGAATCATCAGAGGCAAGATTTTAAAACATCACCGTCCTCGAAACATGATGCAATATTCAAATGACGGGGAACGTTGTGTCTGGACGTCAAGAAAACCAAGCGTTCTCGTCAACCCACCACCTGGCCGAGAGATGCTTGGTTAGATGCCAAGGAGGACGATCGCCCGATGACGACACCACATCACCTGATCACGAGAGACGAAGGTGACTGTCTTGGCAATGGGGATATGCTACATCATTTTGATTTTGTTTGGGATCCAAAGGTGGAAAGGTTCTTTGGATTTTTTGAAAAGTTTAGAAACGTGGGCAAGGACGTTAGATGTCAGAGGTGTCACGTGGAGCGGAAATGTCTAGCTTTCTGCTTTACACTGTGATGTAATAGTTCAGCATAGGATCACCTAAAAAAGGAATTAGAACTGTGTGTGTGTAACAGCTGACGTTCAATTATGATCTTTTACTCGATATTTATTTTTTTAAAAAGATCAAATTAATATTACACTAGCTGATAAATAGATTAAAATAATTTTTTTGAAAAGTAATAAAGTTTTGATGTTTCAAAAGTTTTGCTAAAATTATGTTGTTTTAATTCATGGATATTGAGTCTAAACCCGATATATAAATCTTTTATTAGTAAATAATAGTCCAAAAACATATTCCTTCTAATAATCAAAAATGTAAAAAATATTAATATTGCATTGTTTTGGCAAAAAAATTAGTAACAAATAATGGATGAAAGTGAATTTCAGTTCCCTATATTTGCGTATTATTATAGCTAGTTGATTTTCATGTTAAAGAAGTGTAGGTTTCACCAAAGAGAATCCGCACTTAGATTTTAAGATCAGGACACAAATTTGGAACTTTTTAAATAAAAAAAAAATTTAAATATTGATATAACTGTACCAACTAAAATCTTCAGTCAAGTAATAATTTAGACATATCATGCTATGCCCTCAACAATCAAAAACTTGCAAGATATGCACAATTTTCTCCCTTTACTAAATAAAATTAAAACTTTATTTTGAATTAAAATATGCTATACAAAATATGAAACATACGAGTATATAGAAAAAATTATGGGTTCAAATGTAAGTGATTAATGCATCAAAATATTCTCTTCTCTATAAAATAAGGAAGTCAGAGTATGATATTAATATTGGACTTATACTTCTATCAGACAAAATATATTGTGTTATAAAGGTATCCAACTACGTTCGGAACTATGATTTTGAAAAAATGTATAAATGAATACTTTTTTGATATTTAGTATTATCTGAATTAGAATGTACATAAATAAAGCATTTCAAAAGTTTTATTACAATGAAAAAAATTTAAAATGCAATTTTTTAGCATAAAATAAGGAAAAAAATAGCACATTTTTAAAATATTCTCCTTTCATGAAAAATCTTTCTAAACATAATTATTCAGCATATGTATTAATATGACACTTGTACAGAGCCTGAACTAGGATATTTTTTAATAATCCACATTATTTGCAGAATTATTATGATTCGAAATAACAAGCATTTTTTTAAAAAAAATTCCTCCACTTTTAAGCATTAAAATGTGAATAAATCCACTTATATGCCATACATTACAAAAATCCTAATTCAATATCTTAAGAATGATATGAAAACATTTCGACAAAATTCTATAAATATATAGAAAAAAAACTTTCGAGTTATTACCTTTCAAAAATTGTAAGATTTCTGAAAATTATATTCTTTAGAAAATATAGATTTAAATTTAAAACTTATTCGGAAAACAAAGGAAATGTATGATATTAAAATACTTATAACTTGATTTCTATGTACCGTAGTGACAAATGGAAGGTAGCTTTAGAAAGAGAAGATTTAAATATTTTAATGGGTAAATGGTAATATTTTAATGGGTTCTCCGAAATTCGAGTTTTTAACGTAGTCGGATAACGAAAGTTATTTGAGTGTTAAAGCACCTTTTAAATCAATGTAAAAGTTCAACATTGAATAACTTTAAGAAATTGTTATTTTACGAAAATTAGTAGCACGTTGAATAAATTAAAGAGAATACGTTCACAAGAGTTGATGTGAATTATATGAAAAGAAATTAGCATCAATTCTCCAGATGTAAGAAATTGTAAAAATTCGTATTTAAAATAAATTATGCTTGAATTAAGATCAATCAAAATGAGATACTGTTAATTTTAATGATGGATAAGAAGGGAAGTTCCGCATGTTTCAAAAAATATCAAAGGAATTTTTTTCTACGGTGTATTGTGATTAAAACATCAATATTCAATTTTTTTTAAAAAATATGTGTTTTATATGAACGAAAATTATCAGAGTGGTTATTTGACTACAATACTTTTCTAATTTTTAAAATATTTCAATTATTCACAGAATGTATAACAGAAATAGTTGTTTTTTTGAAATCCATAGTGCAATCTTTGGGTACCAATTGGGTATCTTATTACCAATCCAATTGTGTACCATATGACGTCTCTGCTTCACTACTCAGGATCTGATCCATCGAAACTCTCAAAACTCGCTTGATAATTAGTTAATAAATAGTCAAACAAACAAATTTTTTTAACTATATTTATTCTATGCTTGTATTTCCAATGCAGAGTGACAACTAACTCGTGTCCGAAACCAAAGATTATAATTGAGAATTATGCTCATCTCAATAACAACAAAAAAATGGGTCTGAGTCGGGAACAATACTTACACATTGGATCCGAATAAAAAATTAACTATTATATGATAACTTATTTTTATTGCATCAATATCGTATGTAGTACGAATATAATCTCGCTACTATTCTATCTATCATTTCCATCATGTTAATTCTATCTATTTAATCTTCTCCTATCGACAACACTTTTATATATAAATGCTGCTTTACGTAAGACACGGTATATTCACTAGGCGATGCTCTCAAATCAGAAAATGTCAGAAAGTAGCTCAAAAGGTAAGTTAAAGGGGAAACGTGGGAGTTTGTTACAACCTATACAAATAAGTGGATAGGAAGTGAAACGAGAAAAGGGGGCTCCTCAATAAGCTCTTTCTTATTTTGCTCTATTTAGCTAACGGGCTATAAATGTACAAAATAATCCCATTAGCATTCTGCTCCAGGATTATGTACAAAAGTTGTTTATAAGAATATAGGCGTTGGATGACTTCATTGTGTTTAAGTCATACACAAATATACTTTTAATTTACACTTTTGTAGAAGTGAAAACTTTGACAAGAAGAAATTGTATGACAGACATATGATATAAAAGTTGGATGGAGAAAATTTTGAAAGATCAGCAAAAATAGTAAATGACGAAATGGTTGATTTCAAATTGTTTAGAAAATTATATTTAATTAAATTGTCATCACTGTTGCCACTTGACTGTGCTCTCTGGACATTCCTTTACATTGCTCTTGAAATCAAGTCCGAGAAACAGATTACACGTGACGAAAAGAATAAAGACTGCTGGCTCCCAAAGGAAGAAATGTGAAAGTTATATATTTTTCAGGTACTTCAATGAGTCTGAAAATGACTTAAATTAATTTTGTGAAATGTTTCCTATTAAGAAAATGGTTTCGACTATTGCATTTTGTTCAGTAAAATAAATAACATAGCAATCAAAAATCACAATATCCTTTCCTCAAATTACAAATATCTCTAAATACCTATTCATCTTGGATTACACCCCACCCGACTTCTAGAACGGGGTGTGCCTCAGATTCGATTCCCTCAGATCCGCTTAGAAGATGATGGGGAGGAAACACCTTTTTTCCGTTCCGTTGCAGAGTATAGGAGGAATACAAATCCCCCTTAATCTCCTCTGTCATATCTCGACTTATCAACCTGACCATAGATGAAGATAAAGTCTTTTTTTTTAGGAGGGGGGGATGTAACTTCTCTCTCACGAATCAGAAAAATCCGGAGAATTAGATGAATCGTGGCGTAACTCCGGAGGCGGAGACTGCGGTCGAATTATAAAAAAAGATACCAACAACAAAAAAGAATAATCGGAGCTTTTTGGGTAATTGCACATTCTTAAGACTCGCTTGGGATGAAGATCTACCCCTAGGGAGTGCATCGGAGCGTGATGCGAGATTGGCTCGAGGGGTGGGTGGTATCTAACGAGCCAGTTGTTAACAAGGTTTTGATGGCTCGCTCTGCTTAATCTGCCGTAAATGGATCAGTCCGATAGCGAATACGAGTGGCTTCTTAAGGTGCCTCGTGATATGCGACCGTTATAATTTGAAGAAGTCAAAAGTCACGAAAAGAGCAAAGGATTTTAAAATGTCTTCCCGCAGTCTTTGTATTCTATTTTCTTAATCGTGAAGACATTCATTGAACAAAGTTCTGCTTATTTAGACCAGAAATGTTTCGTTATAAATGTTGATAAATATCTTGTTTTTATATTGGATCAAAAGCTGTAAATAGATTCGTCCGATTGCGAAGATAAGTAACTTCTTAAAGTGCCTCCTGATTACCGACCGCTTAATTTCAAGTAATAATCATTTGGTTTGGTTTTATTAATGTCGCTCTAGAAGCAACACGATGGGTATTGGAGACGAACCTCGGAATTTTGAACCTCGGTCAAGCGATGGGAACGACACCCGAACTAGTCAAAAATTATGGAAGAAAAACTATATTTTATAATTTCTTTCCATGGTCTTCTTATTATATATACCTTGATCATGAAGACGTTCATTGAACAAAACTCTACTTATTACTATTAGAAATATTTTATTCTAGATGTTGACTAAAAAGTTTCGTTTTTAAGTCAGCATTAATGCCGTAAATGTCTTTTGACGAAAGTATAATTGCATATTTTCATTATTGTCATATTTGTTTTCATAGAAACATATTTATTAATTATTGTCATACTTAAATGGATTTATTATCCTGATCACCAAACCTTTACTTATAAAAACATTTTAACACTCTTATAACTCAGTTTATTATATCAGTAAGTTACATCAATTGAAAATAATTTTTTTCAATGATTAATTTTCCTTACCACCCCCTTTAAATTTGTTTTTCAACATATCACAGTAAACAATATTTCTTTTTAAATATTCAAAAATGGAGAGAAAGAGAGAATATTCAGTTAAATCCTGGCTGTGATTCGGATTCTTAAGAATCAACTCGTGTCATTTTTCGCATTTATAATTTAGAAATGCTTTTTAAATATGTTCATCCATATTTTACTGTTGGAGAGTATTTTATTAATTATCATTTCTAACATCTAAAGCGATGATGCGTGATTTCATTGGGCACAACATAAAATCCTTCTTTTCTTCTTTATTCTATAGTTCTTTGAGATCAAGAATTAACTATGACTTCCTGCATAAATGAAATGTGACTCCTTCATGTTTATTTTCAAGCGATTTATCTTCTTCATTGCTTATAAACTCTTTTCTAAAGGTAAAAAGTGAAAAATGATTTAAACACTAAGACCATTTTCATAAAATATCTTTGTTACTGGTACGATTTAATATCATTTCTATTTAACCTACTGAAAATTTAAAAAAAATTGGAACTAAAAAGTATTTGGTAGATATTTAAACAAAACATAATTTTTGTTTGTTTGTTTACGGAAATAAAAACTTTTTGTCTTCAGAAACTCATTGATTTTATTCATACAATCGTTTTTGATAAAGAAGTATCCTTGTTCAAACAAATTTAGAATCCCGTTCTTGTTAAATGATTGAAATATTTAGTAAAGGAATTATATGCAGCAACTAATGCGATTTCTAGCTGACCGATCTTTATTTTCGTTTCCGATTACGCAAATATATAAGGCATTACAAATATAATCGCTTGAAAAAGGAATTAAACACCAAAATAAATATGCAACGAAAAATACTTTAATTATTTTGCAGACTAACAATTTTCCAAATGCATAAATAACGAAAGATTTTAATGATCGTAATGAACTGAAAAATATTTGAAAAATTCTTTTGAGGGAAAAGAAATCCATTGAAGCATTTTATACAAGCTTTTCCATGAAATAATTTGTCAAATATCATAAAAAATTCTTTCAAATACGTTTTCGACTAGATGAAAAAGATAAATAATATCAGACGTCTGTAAAAGGAATTGAATATTTACGGTGACGAGAGATCTTTTCGATTCCTTTACAATCATTACATACCTGTGTTATAATCGATTGAGTTACTGAAACGAATTTAATTTTTATCCCGGAAGGATTTTTAATGTTGCAAACATTTATCGCTTTTTAATGAATGCCAATGACATTATGAGAATTCACAATGAATATATATTTTTTTAAATTTAACAAGATGAAAAATTTTTCATAAGTCCTTTAATATCACCTAAAAACATGCAGATTTCGAGAAAAACCAATTTGTTATTTAAGTATATAAAATTATTTTTAGGATACATACTATTTTACTTACATGTATATTTTTTCCAATAAAATGTTATGTCGTTGAACTTACGAGGAAAAAGTTATTTTATATATCTTAAATCACATAGTGCAAAAGAAGCAAATTTAGCAAACAAATGAACAAAAAATTGAGTCCTCAAATTCAAGCTATATACAAAAAGTTATAACAAACTTAGTTAATACAACTTTAGATTTCTGCTAAATATAAACAGCTTTAAATTGTTATTAAATTTAAACAACTTTATATCGCTTTTAAATTTAGATTTTTGATATAACGTTTTATTGACAAAGGCCCATTAAATGAATTTAAAGCTGTGATGACCGATTATAATTTATAAAGTTTTAAATATTCTAAGCAATAATGCCTTCTATTATTACTGTTATGAGCTTTAAAAATATTAATTCACCTCAGATGTAACAGATAAATATTAAAATACATCTCAATTCAAGTTAATCTTTTCAACAACTCACTAAAAATTGATTAGTTGTAAAAAAAAAGTACTACATTACATAGGGATCGTATAACTAAGACCCGCAAGTAATAGCAGATACTAAAACATCTATGATTGCATCAGATAATTAAAATTTAGAATGAATGACACAGACTGTCGGTTTTCACACTATTTAAGACTTAATGGTAATTGAAAACTCTTCGTAGCGTCTGTTAATTTAAGAACACAAAGATTACATTAAGCTATTCTTTTATTTTCTAAGTCGGTTAGCTTGCTTAAAGGAGCATTGAGACTCTGATAACTATTGTGGTTTAAAAGGGTTTTGTTCATCAATCCTTGCTGAGTGATGAAAACAATTGAAATTAAATTTCTTTGTGGTTAGATCGCAAGCCGCTACAGATAATGGAAGATGCGAATCGGCATTCGGATAAGAAAGAGTGTTAAAGTAATTGTTTTAAGTTAAATAGTTAAACAAATAATCTTTATACAAAAATTACTTTGATAAATGCATGTTATATAATTCATTATGAGTCAAACACATTACAGTTTTTAGTTTTAATTTATAGTTAAATATAAGCTTAGGCTTTTAAATATGAGCTTATTGTTGTTACTATAAAAATAATAGAATTAAAAAAAATTCAAGAAATATTTAATCATTAAAGAAAATAGTGTTGTAAAAATAAATTCAGGTTTCTCATAAATAACTCATCTTAGCAATGAAAAATTAATGTTTACAAGTAAGTAAATAAATAAAGCTCATTTATTCTCCTAAGCAAGCGTAGACAAAAAAAAAAAAAAAAAAGCAGAATTATTTTATATAAAAGTGTAGAAAATGTTCTTTTAATATGTAGAAATAACATTTATTAGTTCTTTTTCTAAGCATTCTGATATTTCATCATACTGATATTTCGTCATTGTAAGCCTTTTTATTTGGATCATTTGTACAACATCTAAATTTAAATAATCTGTGATGATTATTCTTAAAAATCTAATCAAATTGAACAGAGAAAAAAAGCGAACAATGTGAGGTACTACTCTTACGTCGTATGATTGAAGCATGCATCATTTAATAAACTTTCCGTTTAACTTTTTAAAAATTCTTGAGTAAAGTTCATTAACAAGCGCAGAAAAAGTTCTTTGCCCATTATCTGTATATGGGACTTAATAAGTAAATGATTACCAAAAATGTTTGTAAAATAAATATATAAAAATCTTTATTGTCGAAAAAAGTTTTTTTTCCTTTCAAAATAGAGTTGGATTGATTAATATCGTATATGAAAATATGGTGACTAGACCGATATCTTAAAAAATTAAATTAACATATAACTTTGTCTTCAGCATAGTTTAAACAATAATCCTGATAAGATTTATAATTCAGCCATTTAAGGATCATTATGACATATGACATAATTGAGGCTGTCATTTATCTGCATTAACAAAAATATGATCGGAAAATTGATATATTTTAAAAAATATATCAATTATTTATAGAATACGTTTATTTGGTTAATTACAATGTGAATTCCGTTATATTGTTCTCGTTGCAATTATATGCGTGTTATAGTGCAAAATATATTTACGCAACACGTTAATTGAACAAATTTAATAAGCATATATATTGTACATAAAATGTTTTACAGATTATCATATAATAATATAACAAGGAAGTCTTTTACTAAAATTATAATAATAATAAAAATAAGGAAGTTAAAAGCAATATAAAATATTAAATCAGAGATGTAAGAAAAAAATAAATAGATAAATGAGAAGTAAAAAAAAAATATTTCTAAATTAAATAGTAATTTTAAAAAAATATTTATAATATTATAAATATTACATACCTTATTTTTGGTGTATAGAAAATAGGAGTTACTATTTTGAAAGATTTCCTAGTTAAAATGTAACAAAATAGATATCCAATTCTTATACGTTATTAAAGATATAATTCACTATCTAGTACATAAATACAATATCAAAGATAATAATAAAGAAAATACTAGTACAGAATATCACGCATTTAGTTTTGTGAATGGTACTTTTGCTAGAATAATTTTAATGACACTTTTGAGAAACTTGAACACTTCAATTCGATAGGCATTGATGATCTAGTAAAGGTGCTATCAATTTTTTATAAGAATTGCACTAATTATTTTATTTCTTATGAAAAAATTAATTCTTTAGTTATACTGTACATAGAAAAAACTATATTAATTTTAAAGACAAAAGATTTTTTAAAAAAACTAAGGGTGCCTCACAAGGAGAACTAACGAATAACAGTTTGGCAAATATTTACTTGAACTATTTTGAACAAAAGTAATTTTTTATTTTTTTTTTGTACAAAAATAGCAAACATAAAAATAATTTTAATATTTATTGAAACTTAGTTGATCTACTTATTTTGAATTAAAATAAATATTCTGAAGATACACATAATTTATCATTTTATCCTCGATATTTAAATTTAATTCAAACTTTTAATAATAAATATAAAATAAAATATTTGAACATACAAAACTGAAAATTTTAGATAAGAAAATCTTTAATAACAATAATGATAAGAGAGAGAGCTTTGAGTTTCATATTTATAAAATACCTTCCTAGAATATTTATATATATATTTCTATTCTTAGAAACCTTATCTTTAATTATATTATATGGAATAACAATTTGAAATCAAGTTCTACACTACAAAATAATAATTTTATATAAGTACTTCAAAATTTTACTTCTCATTTAATACTTGTTTCCCTGACTTACATATTAGCATATGACGTTCAACAGGTTTTTTTTTCTCTGTAAGATCACCAAGCTTAAAATTCCAACCCTTTTTCAATTACTTTTATGGTCATAGCCCGAATCACTTCACTTGTTACCTTCTAATCGAAACCTAAAGTAAAGAACGTTAATGTTGAATTAGCAAGTTGCAATAATTATTCCATCCAATCTTAAATTACGTTAATCTGGCGTCGTTTTGCACTGCGGACGGAGCTACGATTTTAAATTTCCTAATGTGATCATGAACGAATAAAGAATTTTAACGCATCAAAATCTATATGTTTCTTCAGAATTGTCACGGATTAAAATCGGTAGGATAAACAAGTTTGCAAATGGAATAAATTTAAGACTTTCGCCGAAGAAAAAAAATTTAGGCTACGTAAAAGACACCACATTCACAAAATTGCTGAACAGAAGCTTTATGGTTGTCAAGCAATATCTTTTTTTCTCTGCTTGAGGTAGGGTAGTCGTCATAGGATAGCACTTCCTTAAACGATAAAAAAGAGTAGCTTCAACCTTCTTCTTTCTTTACATTGATAGAACTTTTTCGATCAATTATTTAGGAATCACAATGGAATATAAAAAAAATTCAACGTCAGGCACCAAACAAGGAGGAGAAAAGGGAAATGAAACTGTTGTTACTAATATAACGTAAATCTCCTTCCTGAGTATCGAAAAGTTGCAAATGGAATACTGGTGAGTATTAAAGACATCCTAACGACAGACTTTGAGATTTATAAGGAAAGAGGAGACTCTGAAGACAAAAGTGTCGTTAAATTGGATGTCTGAGAGAAGAGTTTTCGCTTTGTAATTTATGCACTATATTTTTCCCAGAAAGCAAACTCAACTTGCTTACACCCCCCAACGATAAAAAAAAACAATTATCATTGGTGATGTTAATGTCATTTCCGTGGGTTGGGGCTATGGTGATATGAAAGCTGCAGGGATGGAGATTCAGGATCTCTTTTCTAGCTCTCTTGAGCTTATTTATGACGCCTGTGATCCACCAACGTACATAGTACATTCATTACAATAAAAACGGAAGCACATCTGATTCACTCTGTACTTTTTTCACTTCTTTACAAAACAAGAAATCGTTGAAGACCCTGGCTCTGGACATAAACAAATTATTGCTTCGCGTGTTTTTCCAGGACATAAGATTAAATCATTTCCCTTTCAGCGTAAATCAAGAAATTCTGAAAAAAGCCTATTAAGAAGGTTTTAAACGATTTACTGAAGAAAGACTACATATGAGAAATATTGATTTATCCAAGCTATATTTTATCATAGATAAATATGACTTTCTCAAAATGTGCAAAATACTCTAACCCAAAAGGAAAAATAAATGTTTATAAATGATTTTGATTGGAGAATTTGAATGAAATCAAGGCTAACCATGATTGCTTAACGAATGCTGGATTATTTAAAAGGCAAAGCGATGTAATGTTCTAGAGAAAACAGGTGGCTTTATTCAAGAAAGCTATCTTGAAGACTAAATGTAAATCTGTTGATTCATTTATTTCTAATAAGAATTTCTGGAAGATATTATGAAAACGTAAATTCCTGTTGACCTTACAAAATAAGAGGTTGTTTCCCAAAAAAGAACCAATTTCATTTACGGGTTAAGCCTAACTTCATATAAAATAATGACTAATGATTTTGACCGATCCTACACAAAGAATTAGATGAAGGTGCTTTTCCCCCGAAAAATATCAAAACGAATGAAAGTGACTAAGCAAAAATTGAACAACTCGGGGGATACTATTAATGTATTTACAGTTCTTTTTATTTTAGAAAAGTTGAAATTGGTTGTAGAGCTTCAAAGAGAAAAGAAATCTCCTGGAGAGAACAATATCCACGTGAAATTCTTGAAACATTTGTGTGAGATAGCCAAGGATACTATACTCTTAACAGAAACTGGTAGTCAGTACATTTGCTTCAGCAGTGGAAGAGAGCTGTGGTCATTCCTATTTTAAAGAAAAATAAGGATCCAAAAAAATGCTTGGTAGTTACCAATCAATATCTCTCATTAGTATCCTTAGAAAGACTACAAAGAAATTAATCCTTAAAAAGTTAAAATGTTTTTTGGAAAATAAAATCCTATTACTTAATGAACATGCTGGTTTTCGTAAAAATCGCTCAACATGATCAGGTTACTTGCCTTAGCTAAACTATATTATTTAACAGTAATTTTTATTGATTTTGGAAGAGCATATGACTTGATTTTGAGAGAGAAACTGCATCAAAAATTACTTAATGTTGAAGTTTGTGGAAACATGTGTTGGTGGATAGGGACTTTTAATGATCACCGTTTTTGCAAAATTAGATTTTGAGATGATTTCTCTAAATATATCTGCAAACAGAACTGCTTCAGTATGCAGATGAAAGTTGTACACTATTGAATTTATACTTCAATGATTTAGTTTTTTGCTTTAAAGTTTAAAAAAATGTCAATTGTTTGATCTTTGCTGATGATCTTGTCATTTGGACACCGAAGAATGTCGACCAGTCCTTTCAGCTGATTCATCAGTCACTCCTCCCTGATATAAAGTACAGGAATATATCCCTTACCTACACTGACAAGTTTAATTATTTGGGAGTGACTTTTGACTATAATCTGAACTATAAATCACATATTTAATTAATTTAAATCACTATCTAAGAGCAACGACTGTTCTAAAGCGTCTAGCTGTATCCCTATGGGGATGTTATAGATCAATAAATACTACTTATTAGGCTTTTATCATCCTATCTTGAATTACTTAATGCTATAAACTATTCATTACGGAAGGTACACAAGTTTTGAGAAAATTGAATCTTTTTCAAAATCAGTCACTGGGACTCATCATTGAAGTCTTCAAATCAGCACCGACTAATGTTTGCTTTTATTTACAAAGAGTAAGCCCGTTAAGGTTATCGTTGAAGAAAATCTTTGATTCTTTATGACAAATTAACTAGATCTGAAAATACGTACTTTATTAGATGTCCAAACACATTAGAAATCTTAAAACTCAAAAATGTTTTGTTCAGGTTGTTCGGAAAGTCAGACAGAATCTTACAATACCAAATGATTTTCAGGAGGATGCAAAACCATCTAATACATTTGATATTGAACAGAATGACACTATTATGTGTCTTTCAGATGAATGTTTTAAGAGGAATGACTGTACAGATGTTTTGAGGTGTAATGTTCTAGGTACGAATACTCAGATTCTCAGTGTGAGTAATTGAAAGTGTAGACGGATGGCTTCTTTTACAATAATCTCACTACTGCAAATTCAGAAGTCTTTTTTGATTTTATTCTCCATCTATGGTTTAGCAGAAAAATATCAAACATCTTTTGATGAAGAAGTGGACGTTATCCTAAATGCTCTGAAATATTATTATTTGTAAGGATAAATTTGATAGAGTAGTCTTATTTTCTGATTCCAAACCGCAATTCAGGCCATTACATCAACTAACTCGCCTATACTAAAGAAAATATCTAAGTATCGGCATTATTTGTTGGATTTGCTATTAAAGGTATGTTTGATGCTTTAATAGATACCTGGCCCCTGTGGTATGTTTAGGAACGAGCAAGCCAACAGTCTCGTGAAAAGGGGCTTGAGGCTACTTCAGATAAGATTTTCCAAACTTTCATTCCATTCTATAAAGTTACATATCAAGCAATTAATGGATAAAATTTATAAATTATTAATTCAAGATAAGTTGGTGTGCTGAAGATCTCTTGACAATTCCCAGCAGTCTACGGTTGCAGGCTGTCGCCCAATTCCGTTTCCTAAAGAGTCATGACTGCCCGGTAAAGCATTTCCATCGCATTGGAGTCTTTACAACTCCTTACTTCCCTCTCAGTAATTCGGCAGATCCAATGAATAGAGATCACCTAAGTTGATAGGTAACATTTCATAGCGATCAGAAATAGCGCTTTACTGGAGTACTAAAGAACTTTTGAGACAATGACCTTAATGGTGGGCTAGAAACCCTTTGCAACAAGAACTTCTATCCCTTCTTTTATCTGTTCTTGTTCTTATATTTCTATTTACCTAGCCATTGGAAACAAAAATGATAATTTTAAGTAACGTATCCGAAATTCTACTTCCCGTTTAATCTTATTTTCCCCGCCTTACATATTCGCATATGACATTCAACCGTAATTATTTTTTCTGCAAAGATCATACAACCTAAGTCCAATCGAATTTCATTTCCTTTTATGTTCTATTTAACTATTTCACGCGTTACCCACTAATCAAAACCTAAAGCAATGAATGCTGAATTGGCAAGAATTACAATAACTATGCAATCCAATTCCAAATTAATTCATTATGGTGTCGGTTTGTTCTACGGATGGACCTTCGATTTTAAGATCTAAGATCTGATCATGAATTAATAAAGAATGTTAACATCTGAAATTCTACATGTTTCTTCAGAACCGTCACACACACTGATTTAGAATAGATGGGTAAAACGCTTACAGATGATAGTACACACCAACACAAACAATTTTCATCCAAGAATGATTGGTCTAAAAAGAAACTGAAACGTGCTAGCACGTTTCGAAGTGTAAGCTCCCCAAACATTTAAACAACATTCCTGCTGTGATTTATTGGGATAAACACATGTTGGTATTCGTACCATGTATGCAAATGTAATCTGGAAAAGTGGAGGAAACTGAACGCAAATCTGTATCGCGTATCATCAACGAAATGTTAGCTGATATTAGCATGACTATTACTAGCAGAATCTCTTTGAGGTATACCTTTAATTTTTTTTTTCTTTTTCATTATAACTAATATAATTTTCTTTCAAAACAAGATTAATAAGAATTTAAAATTTCTCACAAGATATAGAACGATTAATTTTTAATTCTTTGAAACATGCCACTATAATTAAATCCTCCAAATCTATAGAATTAAATAAATCTTCAAAATCATATGTATAAACTGAGTAAAAAATCTTGCTTATCTGTTATACAATTAATAATTCCATAACTATTTTAATAATAACATCTTATTAAAACTATCTACAAAATGTTGTAAAATCTGTTGAAAGATTTTTCCAGTTTTAGTAATGTCTGTGTATGAATCGGAATCATTTTTTAATCACTCTTCTAAATTTAATAGATACTTTGTGATATTAAGGTGTAAAAATATGTTAGAAAATTTTACCATAATCGTAGCCTTTTATAAAGCTTTAATTCTACAGGTGATTTCTCTATATATATTAATAATATTAATAACAACATTTTAAAGTTTTAATAAATTAAAATGAATTTTTTTGCAAATAATGGCACAGTTTCCTCGTACCGTTATTAGTATAACAAATAATGAACTCTTACTGCAACATTTTTAATAAAACTTTTAAGATCTCTATCTTAAAGCTCTTTTTTATTTTAAAACTCTAGTATTTAATCTCATCGTTAATATAAAATTTATATTCTGCAAAAACTTCAATACATAAATTATATTTAATAACTAATTTAATTAAAAATTATAAGTCTTCATTTTAATTTGTTCTTTAATATAATTATTATTGTTAAAAATAGTTATTCAAAAACCAGTACTTTCATTCATATTTTTCTATGATTTTTGTCCATAGCAATATTTAGATTACCTCTAATCACATGTTGGTATTCTTTATTTATGTATTCTTAAAAGTCCTTATAATTACATACATATTTTCTCTGTAAATTTTTATTATTATAAATATACATGAAGTGTTCCTGAATCTTATGAAATTTAAACGTCTTTTTGCACGTATGTTTTGAATTCATTTTTATGTTCATTGTTTAACTTTATTACGAGCCGAAAATTTCATAAAAATTGGAATAAATAATTCGTCTTTTAATTCTGACGTAATGATTATTTAACTGAAAAATATTATCTTAATTGAAGATGGAATGCATTCCGTAAAGTATCATTACTGAAATTATGGGGTTGATGTACAATAAATCTTACTAGTCTTCAAAGATCTAGCGCTTAACTTTAAAGAATGAAATAACAGCTCAGGCGTCATCTTTATCTTTGACCTCGAATAAAAAAAAATTGATGCTATTAAAATGTTATATAACTCTTTGAAGACGTTAATTAAACAAAATTAGATCAACCGTTCCAAGAAAGCGAGATGTGTTACTTTGATAAAAGTAAGACCGAAAAGTGTCTACAAATTGAGATAATAATCTTTGTTGGTGTTAATTAATTATAAAATTGATACGCATTGAAACTATAAATATACTATCTCTATCCTTAATGTAATATTTTGTCGAAACGAAAGTTAAAAAAAAAGTTCGTATCTCTGAGTAAAAATTCTTCGAAAATATTCTTACTTGTATACTTCACAGAAAGATCAAATACAGAAACTTATCTCCAGCGATTATTCCACTTAAGGCCCCATCAATAAAGAACAAAGCTGGCTTTCACATATGATGCTGAAATAGACTACTACCGTTTGTTCATGTGTTATACCATCGAGCGAGAAGGAATGCTTAGAAAATTTACAGAATGTCGAATTGTGCTGTTGGTGCTTCCGGAGCTTCCGCTTTCTTAGTTTAGAAAGTGATTGTTTACGGAACACTCAATCAGAAAATATTATTTCTGTCTCTCCGGAGTTCATGCCAATGTATTCAGGCATTTGGAATTAGAATGCTTCTTCAGTTGATAACTGATAGACACACGCTGATTGTTTATATAGAGCAAAATATTGAAAAATATATAAAAATTCGAAAATAAAAAGAATTACAGAAAAAACCAGTACTGAAAATGTATAAATAATTTTTGTAATGTTTTAAGAATTTTTTAAGAAATGTCACATTTCAGAAACATTTTTTGTTAATTATTTATTATCAATATAAATTTTTCGTATTAATAGGAGTCTTTCACTTCAATAATTTCAAGCATAATAGAGTGATGGATACGATGAGTTCAATATAAATATTTAATTGAATTTAAATAAAGTAAAAGCACTATGTATTAGCTTTCCCCTTGCGCTTTTCCATTATGAATACTTGACTTAAATCGATGTGAATAACTTGAATGTCATAAACAATATAATTTTTCTGTCAAAAATTGCACAGTCATAAATTATTACTTTAAAGTTATAATTTTTAAAATATACTATTACAAAAAAAATTACATTTAATTTCAAACAAAATAGCTATTCCTTTAAAATTTGTAATATTTGATAATAAATTTCAAATAAAAATAAATTATCACAATATCCTATTTGTATTAAGATAACAGTGCATCTTCGGAGACGACTTTTTAAAACCATTAAAATTTTGTCATGAGATGCCTATTTCATGATTTTGTAAGGCTTTAAATTAGAAGAATTCCCCAAAAATTTGTTAGATAACAATTTTTTTCTGACAGGATTGGAATTGATATTGAAAAAAAGCAAGTATTTGACCTTTTCCCAAAACATTGTAACTTGAAATAACTATAGACTTTCTTAAAGCTAAATAATGTAAATAATAATTTCCTTTATTTTCTAGACTATTGGCTAGAAAATACTGTCCTGAGCTGGAATACTATGGTAGTTTGAATGCTCAAAAACTGAAATTTTCATTAAAAGTCATTGTAATTTCCAATTTATAGCGATTAAAAAACTTCTAATTATCTTAACAACTCAAGCATAATCTATTCCTTTTATAAGTATTTGAGAAACGCCTGTTGAAATTTTAAATTAACTGAAACACAAAATTTTAAGATATTATGTTTTGCATCAATGAAAAATGCAATAAAGTAAAAATGTTAAAAATAACATTTAACGTAACTTTCTAAATGTAAAAAGCGTTTTTTCTAATATGTACCTGATTTATAATTTTTCCATGTTTAATCTTCAACTCGCATAATACAAATTTTGTTTCTTTCTAAGAGTTCATAGATTTTTTTCTATGTCTCTTCAACTTTGTGTTTGCGTATCATGTTGATTCATTAATTCGTCAGGTTACTCAATGTTATATCGTCACGTAATAAAAAACCCAAACTACCATTGTTTATCGAAAAAAAACATTTAAAATGCATAGAAATCTATCATTAAATTGAATAACAGCATCATAGGGTCCAAATTTCATTGTTCTGGAGTAAATTAAAACTATGATTTTAGCATTCGTAGTCAGAATGAAACTGAACGAAAAATATATATCCAAAAACATTGCCAGATACTATAATCCTTATTTTTACAGGTTTTATTTTAATTCATATGCGTTTGTTTGTATATAAAGCATTATTTTTACATTAATAATTGGGGTAAAATAACGTAAATAAGCATTTCAGCTCATTTCCGGTTGCAAAATTTCATGAACAAGTGGCATTACAACAGTTGTAATTTGGCTTCCAAATAAGGAAGGGAGAAAATTCAAGCAGTTTCTTAAATATTAAGTGAGTGATTGGTTATTAAAGTCGTACTGTGTGTGTGTGTGTGTGTGTGTGTGTGTGTGTGTGTGAGAGAGAGAGAGAGAGAGAGAGAGAGAGAGAGAGAAGCATTACGATAGCTGTTCATGACAGACCTCGTAAATTTGAAACACGGTCAAGTGAAAAGGACGATACTTGATTAGGCACCTCCCTCTCCAAACTTCCATACCACGCAAAAGGAAGGGCTTGGGACCTCGACAGATTTAACATGCATCAGCCCCACTAAACGACGGATATTTAGTGGCATAAGGACTCGAATCCACAACACTACGAAACGCTTGCCGGGCAAGTACGTGATCAAGACCATTAGGCTATTTCAGTTATTCTTTAAATTTTAAACATAAGAGTTTCAAGAAAAAAATCTTGAGTAGGAAATCGATATTTGGACCAAAATTATGATATTTTTAAATTGAAAAACTCGTTTTTTTTCTTGGAATTAAAACTCAAAAAAATTTTACTCATAAATATTTTTATCATATACGGCATATATATTTATAAAAAAAAGTATCACACACAAGTGAAAATATCTTTTTGAAACAATTTGGCGAAGTGCAAATGTGGAGAACAGGGTTCATTTTTAATGTCGATCTCTTCTTCTGCCAATGCTTCAAAATTATGAGAAGTATTTGACTATATCTAGTGGACCAGGTATTAAATGGAGTGTTCCAAGTTCTAGTAAGAGAGAGAGGATCTCCTAGATGTAATAATACCAATTTTCGAAACAATTATAATGCTGCAAATTCTAATGCACATGAGGGTTAAGACTGCTTTCAAGAAAGCTGTAAAATAATCCATTGTTACACTATCGTTGTTCAGTATTCACAAAATGTCATATGTAATTGCCTACAAAAATTTCGTTAAATAATCATAATTTGAGTAATAATAATAGAGAATCAACAATAAAAAACAACGAAATTTTCTTTACCTCAAATGTACTTTTAACATAAAAAATAACCCATAAAAAAGTTACATGAAAAAGTCACATAAAAAAAGACCAATTTATGTATTAAAATTGTAGATATATTACTTTAACTGCCATGGATAAGGTTTTGAATTTTTTATGTACACAAAAATTTATCAACAAATATTGATAATTCTGCTTGACTTTAAAAAGCAGTATTAATTTGAAAAATAAGGAACATTCAGAAAACAACTAATGAATATTTAATCTGCTGAGCCTGGAAAAATATTGCTATGAAATTCGAGTTTCCCTGAAAAGGAAATGTGTTCATTAAAATTTATATTCATATACGTTACGTAAAACAAGGAAATAAAAATTTTACGTCTGAGTGCAGTGGCTTCAAATGTTTCAGTGCATATATGATTTGATAAAACATCGAACACACTATAAATTTAATGATTCAGATTTCGTTTAAAAAAAAAACTGACACATGACACATTTTAAGTCTGCTGAAATCAAAAGCTTCAAGAAAAATGAGAACATTTTTTTAGTTAATCGAATTTTATCGTGATACTTTTGTGATTTATAATATTACCACTGATTAAAAAGATTAAAAAAGCAATAATTTCTTAATTTTAAAAGAGAAGAAATAAAAACGAACAAGATATAAATATAAAAAAAAGTAAATCGTGAAATTAAAAAATTGAATATTTATCCGTGAAATTTTCACTTTCATAGACAAATTTTCGAACAACAGTTCGAAAATTACTGGCACCGAATTTTTTTTAAAAAAAATCACGCAATAAGAAAATGACTTGACAGAAATTAAGCTTTTCTTCTCAAAAAGCATCAACGAAAAACTCTGTCCTCTTTTAAAATCTGCGACCAGGCTACTTTCGTTATCATCTAAATCGGGACATCCCCTTCAAATTTCCCGAATAAAAATAAAGGAAAAAAACCGAAAACGCTTCTTCCAAAACTATCACCAAGTGCCAGAGAGAACGAGCCCGCACCGCTTGAAGAGCTATTGATTTTTGAAAATGCGTACATCATTTCTGCCCCATCCCTCTAGAGTATCCACTTCTGCTCTCCCACCCCACTCCTCGGACTGCGTTTATCACCGTTGTACTAAGTCCGTCGAGTGCCCTCATTACCAGGCGAATAACCCCCCTTTACCATCGTGGGGGGATTTCGTTCGATATAATGAGGGCTGAAGCAATACGTTTCTCGGCCTGTAACGAGATTTGTGGTGCACGGATTTGGAATAATGGAATTATGCCCATTGGCCATCTATCATTCGAGAGGTTGGGGGGACTCGACTACTGCCCCTCCCTTCGTAATTAGCGATAAGTAGTCCAGCAACCGTTTCTCCCATCTTGCACACGCTTCTTGTTGAACAACGCAGGTGAACCCAGTCGTTCACACTGCTCTTCATTTGGATTCGCGCTTCACAAAGTCATACGGCAAGCTACCGTTTCAAAAGGGAGGTTTTTGATTCTAGCGATTTGAAGAGCAAGTAACTTTAGTGACAGAAATTTTTTTTAAATTCATTCTATGGGCTTACATGTCAGCTCATTTCAATCAGTTAACCGTCTAGTAGTTCTATTTTGAGAAATGAAAAAGAATAATTTTGCCAACTAAATTAATTGTACGTATGAGATTGAATCTTTCCTTGATTGTAGCTTTCAGATCTGAATACTAAAATATTCTTTGCTCCCTAATCCCTGCTTGAGCCTGTGTTACATATCTTCCCTGCTAAAAAAATGAGAAAGGTGGTTTCTTGCATCTCAATTCCAGAAACATAATATCCCAATAAATCCACTCAACTCTAGCACTACCATTGAATTACTAAATATCACATATACTAATGACTTTCCAAGTTGATGTGTGCTTGCCAGAGAAGTAAATCATTTTTTTCTTTCGCAAAAATTATTATAATTGATGCTTTTTTTAAGATGAAAGGACATAGAGAAAGACTCCAAATAAGTCAACATAAGGGAGCTGACTTTCTGTATGAAATATTAGTAAAAAAATCAATCAAATTGAAAAAAATACTTCCTTTGCACCGAAAGACGAAAAATTACAACTTAATAATCAAATTATTTCAGAATATATTCTAAAAATTTCAAATCTTTATTCAATCATAATTACAAACTTGAGTAGCAAAACACCAGCTCGTATAATCTCAAAAAAAGAGGAGATGTATCGCAAATTTCTAAAGCTGCGTTTAATTTTATTAATTTGAATTAAACAAACAACAACATTATTTACAAATAAATAACACTGTGGAAGAATATTTCATTATGAATATAACTTAAACGTTTAAGTATATTTTTGAATCTGCTTCAGGTACATGATTTTCTTGAATATTTAATTGTCTTGCAGTTAAAACTTCCCAGAAACTTTTTTAGATTCCATTCCATCTCTCGGTACGTAAGAAAGAAAATTGTAGTTACTATTTTATTTTATTATTATTTTTTTTTGTTATTTTTCTATTCTCTTTTCTTTTTAGTTAATTTTTTTCGGATAATGCGGGGTTTAAATAACACCCTTTAGAAAAAGACCAGATTTTAATGTTAGCTTAGCAAAGTTTCTTCTACTAGAAGCTCATGAAGGTTTCTTCAGTTTTCAGTAAGAAACCCTTATAAAAGTTTTCAGTAACATAATTTTTTCCAGAATTTTTCAGATAACTATCATATAATAGACATACAAAATACTTCATACATAAACTCGGTTTTTATTAAAGGACTTTTTGTTCAGGTTATATAGGCAAATCTATTTAATTTAAAATCATAAAATTTTACTTGAAATACTCATCAACAAAATGGAATAATTATTCTAATACTTTATGAAATATATAATTTTACACAGTTTTAATGATTGTCAGAAATATTTCCAGATTTGACCGTATTAATCATACTCTTATCAAAAGAGTGTTCTGTCATGGTCAAGTATTTACTTTAGTATAAAAACGAATCTTTCTGCTTATGGCTTCAAATCAGTTACACTCGCTTTTAAAATCTGACCTTCTCATGTAGGCTGTTTAATTTGAACTTAGTAACTGATTGAGATAAAATATCTTGGCGTCTTACTTCATGCAGAAAAAAAAAACATTTTTCTTTATCAGGTGAGAATCTTACCACTTTAACCATTAGTATTATCAAAATAATTGTATAATACGATGTCGAATAAAATAATAGATTGTGATTTTAAGCATCTTTTTTTCATTTGAATAAGCAAATAATATTTCAAATTATTTACGTCAAAATTCGTCTCAAAACAGGACTTAAAGTTTAATAAATCTACGATGATTCAACTTAGGAATTCAGGTTTTGCTCAACGCGTTTTAACATGAATTATCTAAAAATCTATTACTGTACGGGGTAATTTATCAATGCCTTGCACTCCTTTATTATCTTTTTTTAAATATTATTCAATCAGTCATAAGAGATCGTAAAAAAATCATTAAATAATCATTAATCTGAAAATCTAAGCAGATTATCTAATGATAATCAATGAAAAAAAAATGAAAAGAATATTTCAATCATGATTAATCTACACAAGTGTGCAGATCATCTTGTGATAAGCACTGAAGATACGATTTTATATTCTAAATAGAAGTTCAGCAATATTTTTCGCTGTCGATTACAATCTGCTTTTATTAAATATTTTTTCATTGTAAACATACAATTAACTCTTTTTATGAAAGGAAATAAATATTTTTAAAAGAAAGTCGTTAATTTAAAACTGGCTTAGGAAAGTCATATCGAATAGTAAATAGTCGGTCAACTAATAATTGCACACAATTTAAGAGCCTTAAAGTTCCCGAAATTAATGTAACCAGAAGTTTAATTAGAAGGAGATAATATATACTTATTCCGGGTCAATGTACGTATAATTCACATAAATTCGAAACTCGATACAACGAAATCTCTAATACTCGTTATTCTGCATTTACGTTCACCAGTAAATCCAATCAAATTTCTTATGGTGATTAATACCTCATAGAAACGAAATTCACTCATTTAATGCATTTTATACATTCATTTAAAAAAAAAGATGGAGCTGAGACTTTTACAAACTATAGATAAAATTATAAAACAAACTCGAGAGTGTAAAATGGAAATATTCCGTGAAATATTCTACAAAAAAAAAAAAACATAACATTCTTCAATCGGAGTTATGAACATATTGACTTTTTAATAAGACTGAAACAAGATAATAAAATTAAATAATGAAGGAAGGACGTCCCAATACAAAAAAATTTTTTAAATGTTATTTTTAAAAAAAAATTGTATTTTCCTTCATTATTTAATTTTACTATCTTGTTTCAGTCTTATTAAAAATTCAATATGTTAAAAACTCCGATTGAAGATACGTAAGAGCAGGAAAAATCACTAACAACCCAAGAATATGTAGAGTCGCTCTCTCTCTCTCAAATACCTCTTAACTCGTCAATCCTAGATTATGCTATAAATAATAATAATTCAGTTAACCAATTCACTAGTTCTGAATCAAAAACTTCTCGTTAGTGTAGCTTTTTATCCTAATACTTAAAATAAGATTTGCTTCATTCCAAAAGATCAACTACGATGTTTCATTCCAAATTACAAATATTAATCAGCCCATCGTTATCATCTACCTCCCTTCTCTTCGTTTTCACAGTTATACTTCCTTTATATATCACTACCTTTAATTCAATGCACTGAACTTCTTTTCTCCGTCTAATTTATCTAATCACGTTTCACTTTGGTTGGGAAGAAATTATAATTGTATTAATTTCAAATTACTGAAAAGTCCCCGAGGTTAGTCAAAAGAAAATCGTAAATAGCCCAGCATCATAGTATCAACATACTTTTAAAGACAATTTTATAGTTTCTGATCAAGTGGTCCATTTTCAGTGAGGAGGAGAAATAATGCTTTGAATTTGAATTTATTTAATTTATTCAATGTCTAATATAACAAAAAATAAGATATGTCACCAATGAAGAAAAATTTGTCAGAATTTATATAAATAAATCATTAATTTAAAGCAATAATTTCACTTCTCAGTTTTTTCTCCCAATAACACTGAAAATGTTTTACAAAATATTTTCAAATAAAAATTTAACGAAAGCTTTTTTCGAGGAGTTGAATTTAATTTACAAACGGGGAGCTTTCATCTTTAAGATATGGAATTATAGGCGAAAGATTTAAAATTATGTCATCAAATGTGATAATTCAGATTCTTTTAGGAATGACAGGTCCTTTACGAGTGATAAAGTCCATTTACAAAATATTTTTAAATAAACTGATTGTTTGTAATTACTAAAAATGCAAAAGTGCTTCTTGTAAATTTTGTAAACGACTTAAAGCTATACTTCATATTTTAAAATATAAAACTGTGATAGTTTCCACAGCTTTTCTATGTTTTTAATGAGATGTAAAATTAAATGACTTGGTAACTTTTAAAATCAATACAGGGGTATGTGATTCTTGATCCTTACAGTTTAAATTACATATATTTAGAAGGACTTAAATTTGATAAAGTGATAAATTACTAGGGTCACTAAAAATAATTCAATATTACCGTGGAAGAATTATTCAGTTTCTGACTACTTTCCAAAGTGTTTGTCCAAAAATAAAATCCAAGTATATATTAAATATTTTTGATGAAGAGCTAAGAAGCGTGTTTTGTATAATAATTTTGCTTAAATTGAACAAGTAATTTCTTTAATATAAATAAAATTTAAAAATTTTTTATTACAGTAAAATCATATTAATTTGAATTACAACAATTATTACAAAATTCTAAGGTATTTAAGACATGTGAAAGCAGAATTTCAAGTAATAGTTGATGGTGATCAATTAATAGTAATAGCATGGTCAATTAATAGTTTTTAGACTCTACTGTGAGTATAAAAGTGATCATTCACTATTTCATTCAGTTCTTTATTTTAGTATTAAAAAAAAAAACCAAAATAATGATACGAATTTCCATTTAAAACTTAAACCTTATTTTATGTAAACTTTTTATCTGTAACTCCCCTAAATAAAACAAAAATGTTCCTGTTTTGCGAAAAGACGTCAAAAAATTTTGTTAACATCAACAAATTTTACATATCCATGATAATTTAAGCTTAGCTACATTCTAAACATTTATGTTGGCTTACAAAGCTTAAAAAGGTGAATGTGTAAAACAAACGCTTTGTAAAAATATCATGTTACATTTTCCGTGAATTAAGTTTCAAACTTTGAAAATTAAGTGAAATTTTATGTTTAGTAGGACGAGTCTTTAACGTACCATACATCCCTTGAAAGAAAAATAAATTATGCAGCACATATTTTGCTTCGCTAAATAATATTGTTAATTATTATAAAATGATGAAAATTTATCATTGAAAAAAGCAAAAAAAAAAATCGTATGCCTATCGTTCTCCCTTCCCCCATTTAAGTATCATTTTAAAAAATTCAAAAAATGAAGTAAAACTTCATCAAACTATGAGTTTATTGGAAAAGTGGGGAAATGTGTAAAGTATGGAATGTATAATGAAAATATTTACTTTTTTAATGAAATTCAATTCTTAAGAATATTATTAGCTGAATATTTTTATTGAAAAAGATGTATTTCGTGAAAGTGTTTCGAAAAACCATTAATACACACAAAAATTATCCCGAATTTCAGAAATAAATCCTAAAAAAAAAAAAAAAAAGTACGAATTATCTTGAAAGTGTCCTTTTCAATGCTTCAGTGTTGAAATTTTCACAACTACCAATTTCTGTCAATTTTTTTTTTTTTTTTTTTTTTTTTTTCATATAACACGTTGAAAACTAATCCATTAATGAAGATGGGTGAAGGAAAAAAAAACTCAAGAAGAGTATCTCAGCAAAGAGTGAGACAAATTTCAGACAGTCATTTCCGGCTTATATAAAATGACAAAAAAAATTCAGAAAACTTTTTAGTTGCAATTACTATACTTCATTTTTATTACTTATTTTTTGTGTTCATTTTTTTAATCATTCTGACCCGTATGGGTCCTCCTACAGGAGCTCTAAATAGTCCAAAATTGCATTTAACAACACCTATAGATACAGAAAGAAATGCAATACCTGTCATTGGCAGCCATATTTTCCATCTACAATTCTGTTGCAACATAACAAAATCATTCTTTCGGAGCCTTCCACCCTTAAAATGCCTCTCGTTAAAGATAAAGAACACCAAAGGGGGCGAGACGAAAAATCGAAAAAAAAAATTTTTTTTGAGGTAATTACCAATAAGTAGTGTGACAGGCAAAGCCTAACGTGTGCCCCTCCTGTTAGAAAACACTTAGGATCGCAAGACGTGGCTTCAAAATAAATTAAACTTAACTATTTCTGAACAGTGAGTAGATGGTACAGTTAACAATTGAGAGTTTCAAGCTGGTCAAACTTCATGAATTATGTATCTGTTTTGTATTCTGTCCGATTCATCTCTCCCATATATCTTTACTTTTTCACACGGATGAAAATGTTAAGCAATTTCGAAGTACCAAATGAAGTTTCTATTTCAGTTTCTGGTGCAGAAAGCTGTTGGATTTTGTATGAATTCCTGCAAAATATAAAGATCATAGCTTTACATCTTGTACAGGTATAGAGATTATTGCTCTATATCTTTAAAATTGTCTCTAGTTAATGTTAAAGAAAATATTTCTTTCACGTAAAAGTGCTCCAATATCAATTTTAAATTCCAATTTTATTTCGTATAGAGACATTTTATATGTTTTAGAATATTATGTATCTTTGACAGAAACAAAAAAAATTAATTATTCCTTTCTTATTCCAATTAATTTTGCTTTAGTCACTTTGAAGTCAATCAGTTTTTTCTGATTTTCTAGGGAGAAGTCTTAGGCATTGGACTAGTTTCTTTACAATATAATCCTTTTAGCCACTAAAAAGGCTATTTTTTAATAGTTTTTCATGGAAACAAGATGGTCATCGGTGCACTTTTCAAAAGTTTATCATAAAAGCTTTTACGCATACCTTTGATGCCTACTTTCAACAACAGTGAACTTAATTTTCAAAAATAATATCATAAAATATTTCTTACATTTTACTTAAAATATATTCAGTTTAATAATTTGTCGTTAGCTTTAATTTTAATTGCAGTTAACTTAAAATAATTCAGTTTAATAATCTACCGTCTGCTTTAATTTTATAATACATGAAAAGAGCATTATCATCCATTTTAATATTTTATTACTTGCTTAAATTCTAAATTTGAATTAAATATTTAATAATTATTTTTAAACAGTCAGCGCCTTTGGTGGTTAAACCCATTCTTTGTAAAACTTTGTATGTTCTTGATTTTTTTTAACAAGTGCTATCATATCCCTGTTTTGCGAAAAAGACGCCAATAAAAATGCGTGATCATGAAATAAAGATACATGATGGTAGGCTCAAGAAATTGACATTATAATTCATTTTAATTATAATAATTACATCTAGCTTGCTTAGGGTATATTCACATTTCTAAGATATATTTAATTAAATATATTACCATCTGTTTTTATTTTAATATCAGAATAGACTGTTATTGTCTATTTAATAAAGTATTGTTTCCTCTTACTTTAATAATTCATTTTAATGGAAGAGTCAAAATTTTATTCCTTTTATTGTTAACATTGGAAACGTTTCTGTACTTCAGAATGATTTGCTTTTGAAAATAAAAATGCATTTGGAATTTGAAGAAGGTACTTTCTTTTCTTGATAGTAACTGCTTCTGTGGAGCCTGGGACTTTGAAGTACACTTAGTTTACGCTAATTAATATTCACTCCTTCTTCCAAAAACAGGATGGAGACGTAAGAACATGTTAAAATAAAACTAGCACAGTCAACTTCTTTTTTAAAATTAAGAATTCTTGAGTCTATACAGATATCTAGGATATTGTCTACAGCATACTAAATTTCTAATTTTCAGTGCAGTAAAACTAAAGAGTTATGTGTAATTGTTTTTGTTAAGGATAAACAATTTAAGTCTCCACCTATTGGGAACACTTGAACTCGATAATCGGATACTTGAACATACACTAAAAATAATGAAAAATGAATTAAAGTAAAATTTTATTATTATTAAACAAATGCCAGGCCATTGAACATTATGTCATTAGACAACGAGCTCTCCGGTATTTTTTTAAAATATAATTTAAATGATTTAATGAAGAACATTCGTCCTGATGTGCAGCAGTCATGGTTTATCGGTAATCACATTAGGCACATATAGGTGAGTTAATAAAGTTAAAACGGAACAAATAGGCACTAAAACAATCTAAACATAGCCACTGCACAGTACTGAGTGAATCCGGGACACAGTGGGATCCACGGAGAACGCTCCATGACATATCAGCAGCAGCAAGAGAAGTCGCATGATAAAATGATAGCTTAAGAATTCTCATCTCCAATTTAGAAGAACATAATGGCAGATGTCTACAAGACTTTTGGAGAATAGGCAGTTCCTTTTTTGCTAAAAAAAGCATCTTTTCATTGCCCTGAAGACAGCAATGAGATGGGACCCTTTGGAAAGACACTTTTCCTTTAAATTCTCTCAGGAGAACACTGCATCTCTGTACAAGGAGACTTTCCCAGTTGCTGGACAGAGCCTGAAGGGCAGAGATAGAATCTGAGAATATTATAGTTCTCTCGAAAGTGTCAAGACGAACATTAAGTTGCTGGAGGACTACATGGATAGATTCGAGTTCTCCATTGAAGTGAATGGTAAATGTTGAAGATAGAATGAAAAGGAATCACTAAAAACACCTGCGCCAGCACCTTGAAAGAAGTCCAGAAGAGACCCATTAGTGTAGATATAAAATCACTCGTTTGCAGGAAAGAGAGTATGAATAGTTTCTAAAGCAATGGCGCGGAGGGCAATGGGACAAAAGTCCCGTTTTTTCACTTTTCGAATCAAGTCTAGTCTGACATCAAGTACCATATAAGTAAACTTTTAAAAATTATCATTCTTGAAAAGTGACTTAGGCTTATATCAGTAGTCATAAAGCTTTTTTAGTTGCAAAATTTATATTTATATATATATTTCTATTCTACTGCTTATATTTTATCGCACTTTCTTCTTGAATTGTAAACACAAATAATATTTATCATAAATAAATCAACATACAATTATTTCTTGATAACTTACGTCAATGCATCATAAAAACGCGAATCTATAGAAGATGTATATTGAAAACCTTATTTACTAATAGCTAGCTACAAACAAATTCAAATTAATTTCACGTTCGAGATATGATTTTTAACTTCCAATTACAATTCACAACCTACTGCTCTGAATTGTTTATATTAAAAAGATAACAATACAAAAAAAATATTTTTAATAATTAAAGAGATTCATTCTTTTGGAATTATTTAAATATTTGTATTATTAGTCAGCATTATCGTTTATCTTAAAAAAGGATTTAGCGGATTGATGATAAATAACTCTAAAAGTAACAACCAAAAATATTTTCTTAATAATTAGAATTTAATCTTTGTTTATTTCTCCGCCCATAAGGTGATGAAGTTTCTCGCCTAAATCTTGCTTATACCTCATTATTTGAAGAAAAACAGCAAAAACAAAAAAGATTTTCCCTATTATAGCGCGTCAGAACATTTTCGATTTCATAACAAAATATCACTTCCCAATGCATTATTTTTGTGGGTGAATAAAGGCTTGAATATGTGTATTTAATGATGGCAATCATTAAAATAGAACGAAATTTGGAAAAAGATGTTTGAAGCAGAACAAGTCTCCCTCAAATTTAAGTGTCCCTTGATCATTCAGAAAAAATTGAATATTTATTAAATGTTGCTGAAATTTAAAACCGAGGGTTAAAATGTAAGTACGCGTGTTATAATTACGTGTTAATTATATTGATATTAACCCATTTTCCTCCAAAAAATACATTTCATCTATTATCTAACATTAAATAAAATCAAACTAATACTCTCTGAAACTGAAATGAAAGATTTGGAAAAGAACAATATGGAATGAAAATAAATCAAACGAAGCAGTGAAGAAAGCAAATCAATTAGTTAAAGATATAATTCTTAATAACTTTAATTAATAATACAAAAATAATATATTCCATGATATTGGAAAATATTATAGTCTGAATATAAAGAGGCAATGTGAAAACTATTTTCTTGCAAAGAATTCGAAATTGTGTAATGCAAAATCTCAAAAGATAAAATAAATTAACTTATATTATCTAACATAATACTTACAAAATGATTTTTTTTGTTTCTAGCATTCCTTTTAAAAAAAATTAATTGTTAAAACGTACTTGAATACTCCGTACATACTTCGAGAATTTTTCTTATAAATAAAATAAAACAAAGTTGCTCTTAATAAACATTCTTCTATTTCTGAACACTAACTTCTCATTAAAATTCCTAGTAATGAAAATATATTTCCCATTTCACGTTGCCACAATAATAACAGAAGAAAAATATCAGCGATATTTTACCTCAATTCAAAGAAACAGATTATAGTTAGTAAACTTTATTATTTATGCAAAATCGTCTGCTTTTCAAAAGAAAGATCTTTTGAATTGCTATTTAAAAATACTTTGAGAAATTAATTATTTAATGACAAATGTTAAAGAACTCTCAGAATATTTATTTGTTTAAGATTCAACTCGATCATTAAAATACCAATTCCCATTACAAACTATGATTACGCAACAAAATAATAATAACTCGTTAATTGGATTTTTTAAACAACATAGTAATTGATTTCATAATCAATAAACTATTACAGCTTTTTAAATTTTTGAATTAATTTATTTGAATACAACAAAGTATAATTAGTTTCAAAAAGATGTATGTAACTTTTATCAGCTTTATTTAGTTATCTGCTTTTATCATTTAATATCATCGTTATTATATTTAAATACATTACAGTTTTGGTATATATTTCGAAATACCTATGATTCATATTACTTCTAAGTTTTGCTTCTAAAAGGGGGGGCACAACTTGTAAAATTTAATTAGGGATAGAACTTAATAGGTTTGTTGCACAGCTAAAGTTGTTCACCTATAAAAGTAACAAAGCGCACTAACCAGCCAATTCCGAGAAAAACAGAGTTTATAACGCAGCTGGTATGTTTGATTACTGCGAGGTTCGAATAACCATGGCACTGCGAAATAGGTAGCGTGCTTGCTTGCTTGCTAGTAGGCTGGCCCCGGTTCAATCCTGCTTCCGCATATTGCTTAGCAGTTTAAAAAATCATTTAATAACTTAAATATATACTGTTAAATATTTTGAAATGAATTGTTAGTTTTAACTTCGGTTTCGTTATCTCTAACAATTGTTCTATATTTTTTTACAAAATTATTGATGATTTCCTTGACAACTTTGTTTTCAGTTATTAATTTTATTAAAAAATTCTCATTATTTTTAAGACAGAAGAGTATAAAATACGCAGAAGAAAAATCGAAAGTGGACCAGGCAGCTTGTCCAACAAGGAGGCTACTGAGTTGGCTGTGCCGCGGATGCTCGGAACTGAAAACTATTAACAAGCAGCGCTTTAAATTCTTTTTTTTTTCCGAAACTGTTTGGTTTGTACGCTTTTTCAGAAGTGGTAACTCTTTAGGTGTATTATTACAAACTTACAACGTTCCATCCCCAACTGAAATTTCTAAGTTGTGTCCTTCCCTTGTAAGATTTAAACCAATGTTTTTATTCACAAAATGGAAACTAAAGTTTTTTTAATTGTATTTAAAGAATTTTAAAAGCAAATTAAAATTTTCTTATTACTTATTAAATTAATTAATTTTAAAATTAATTAATTTTAATTTAATCAGTATTAAAATTAATTATAACGATTTCCAACATAAGCGATTAAAAGTATTTTAAAAAGTTTGTGATTCTGATATTGTACTGAATGATATTGTATTGTATATTGAAAAATACTGATGTATTGTATTGTATAATTAGCACAATCATTCTTTCTTAAATATAAATATTTTTTTGCTAAGGGCAGCGTAAAATATTATTTTATAATATCATTTTATTTAAAAAAAATGGCAATCGCAGTTTAATAGTAACATATTAATACAACTATTCAACACTTAAAATCGTATAATGATCATTTATTCGAATGTGTAATAATCATGGTAGTTTCGCAAAAAATTTAGTGTCTTTTATTTAAAAGAACTACATCATTTAATTTTCACACTTATATCACTTAGGTCTTTTATTGAAAATGCTTGACATTTTCTTTATATTACTTTCTGTTAAGGAAATACATGCAGTAAGTTCAGTCATAAAAATTTTAAATCATATTGGCACAAAAATGAAAATATCTCCTTTTGATATGTTCTAAAAAATCTAGTATCATTGTTGTAAAATAAGTGACACAGATTTTAAAAAGAAGATCAATCCCATCAGTCCTTACAATAATATATTATAACCTAAATCTTGTCATCTTTCAAAAATGTCTTCAGAAATGATTAATGGTTTGACAGGTTCAAGGGGAAAAAAATGAATTCAAGAATTTGACAAATGATCTGAGACCTCCTACTGCATTTACCTAACCTAATGGTTTCTCATTTGTTCGCATAACCTTATAAGTTTATCTAACTTCTTTCAGCCTATCATTGAGTCTTTATTCTCTCCAAAAAGTTAAATGTTAAATGGTCTTAAAAAGTGTCAACATAAGTATCTATAATTATTTTTTCGTGTTATTGTACTGATGATCATGTCTCTACATCCATTTATGTTGATGTTCTAAATATATAAAATATTTATTAAATATAAGTTACATATATATTCAAGAAATTCATGATTACTCTCTCAACTATTCTTTATTACATTGAAACTATTACTTAATATGATTGTATTGTACCTGATAGTAAGAAGTTATCAAGATTTTGTTGAACTGTTTTAATGTTTTTATAATTTTAATTTCAATTAAAACAGTAGATGGCTCTAATGTGAGAATATTAATAAAAATTACACAATTTACTTTTCGATAGTTTTATAATATTCTTCAAAAGTTTAAAACCTTTGAAAACGAATAATTCTTGTATATAAAAAGTAAAAAACAATAATAATGGTATCGATTAGTATTGATCATGTTCTTTTACTTTTCAAACATTGTTAAAATCAATACAATAAATGAATTTATTTTAAATGTATTTAAATTTAAATCAGGAACAAAGGAAAAATAAATTTATAAATTTTTAACTAAAGCGTAGGTAAGGCGTTTTCACAAGTAAACATAAGATGTAATAAACATTTTAATTATTCATTAATTATAGGACTAAAGAATTTTGAAAATAAGACAGAGAAGGTATTTATAGAAAGAATTCTAAAGAGACTCATCCTTGCCAAATCAAAATGGATTGATCATTAATAACATAAAATTAAAACAAATCATACCACATTTTATATTTTTATAAGAATTTTATTTCGATTTTTATCACAGTTTCTTTAAAAAAAAATTTAATTGTTGATTTAAATTCTGTATCTAAGCAATTCTTATATACTTCAAATAATTTTACTTTGAAAAAATTTTAATTTACATCAATAACTGAGCTAAACAAAGAAGTCAATTTATAAATTATTAATAGATTCTGATTTTTAAACTTATTTTATTGGCATACTGTTGCACATTTGTGACTGTTTTATAAACTTATCTGCAAGCCAATTCACAGAACGTTACATAGTACAAGGTCATCCAAAATGATTCATCCGATTTAATAATTCCATATTTTTACGAATAAACGACACATAATGATAAGTAATGCATGAATGTAAGGGAAATTATGGAAGTTTTTAACAAGTGTTCTACATAACTTGATTTGGTTACACGCAAAATGTCGATTCCATATGTAAATTCCTGAAAAACACGTTGTAAATTACCATTGATGATTGACTGTACAAGAGCAGAAATCCGTTGATTGAGTTCACATAAATCTGTGGGCAATGGTGGCGCACACACTTTATCTTTTACCAAGAAAGAATTCGCATGGGGTCATATCAGGTGATTTAGGTGGCCAGCTGTGTCACATCAAGTCACCAAGTTCACTGCGACCGATCCAACTTCGAGGTAGCTTCGTGAAAGCTTCTGAAGCAACTTTCGCGAAATAGCTTCAGGAAGAGCACAAGAGAGGGCCATTTGTTAGGGCCTTTTAAAATTTCCACATTTTTTTCATGTATTCATGTATCACTTATAATTCTTTTTTGAATTCTGAAATCGGATGAATCATTTTGTATAACCCTGTATAATTGTCTTTCTTTTCCTCTCTTTCCCTTCTGTCAGACGAACAACCGAGATCGTCTAATCCAAATCAGGAAGTGGAGATACACTCATCAGAGTAAAAAAATATTCAACTCATATCTTGCCATTACAAGCAATTGTTCTTCATTGAGAACAAGGCAGTTAATTTTGTAATTCATTCATCTTCTTCTCTAACACCCATCAAAGCTCAGTCAGTTCAAATGTAAGACATCCTCTGAAAGTCATCGTTGGGATCGGTTTACGACAATTTTTCCGTTGTTGAGCAATAAAATAAGTAACAGTGAAAAAATATTAATGTTCGTGTTTATGACCAAAATTTGATACTTTGCCGAGAAAATTCTGTGGTTGTCATGCAATAAATGTAAAATTCTTCTAGACAGAAAAATTATATTTTTGTTTAAGAAACTATGTTCAACACTTCTAGAGTTATGAGAAGAACTTCGAGTTCTGTTTAGAATGCAATAATAAAATGCGTTTATAAATTTTCTTATTTAGTTATAATTCTGTACAAAGTTACTTCGGTCATATAAATGGGAATATTATTGTCCGAAATCAATGCTGATAAAGTTTTGTACAAAATTTCAACCAAATTTAAATTATTTCTTAGATAAATATTTTCATGTATAAATAACGTTATAATGTAATAATTAAATTTATATATGTGACGGGTAAATGTATTAGTACCAAACAAAAATGTATAACTAGACTAACTTAATCTTATTAATAAAAAAATTTTAAGGCACTTAACATTTTACAGTTGCCGCTTGAATACACTTCAACATCTATTGTACATATTGTAAAGTTATTGCTTATCAAATGCTTTAGCAGAAAGGAATTGTATAACTAAATACAAGCATAAAAGATATCTTATTATTGTAAGGAAAATTGAGGTTTAAGAAAAGATTATAAAAATGTGAAAATTTTGAAAACTTTATTTCGCTTAAAAACAAAAGATTAAAAATTTAGTGGGAACGTAGAGGAAATGTTGAAATAGCAAAGTAATATATAAAACTATGTATTTGAAATTCTTACAATACTCTTTTCTATGCTTATATGAATTTGAAAACGAAAATCTGAAGCCAAATTTAAGGTGATATAACAACAATAATTGTGAAATGTTTATTTATCTCTATTTTGTAACAAAAAATAATTTTACGAGTTTTTTTCCAATTTCATTTCATATATATATATATATATATATATATATATATATATATATATATAT
>BMAW01105938.1:3081-124896 GCA_019974015.1 Nephila pilipes | reverse complement strand
ATATATATATATATATATATATATATATATATATATATATATATATTTAATTGTACGGATAACTGAAGCTCAGAAAATTGCACATATTACGAGGGATAAAAGAAATTCTGTGATATTTTGAAATAAAAACTGTTTCGTCATTTTTACTCAGAATTGTTAATCAATTGTTATAATAATTCATATGTTATAAAATAACATGCAGGAAGGAGTATAAATGGTCAATTATTTTCAGGGTGAACTGTAAGAAATAATACAGAAATTACGCGAATAATCGTGTCAATTAAACATTCTTAAAAAAGAATTCGGATAATTGAAAGGAAAAAAAAACAATTACTTATTTATAAAATAAATGACGGTAAAACGAAGTGCAAATGCATATTTTGCAATCAACGAGTATTTATTATAATTGTATTCAATCTCGTACTCTAGTACCACGATATACCATTTCACACAAAGACGAGCTATTCATAGAGCTAACCAATGTAGCGTGTAGCAAATTAACCTTGTTGGCTTTCCCAAGAAAAAGACGAGGGTTAAGATTTGGAACTTCTTTTTAAAAAAAGCCGACCTCAAATTGGTTCCGAAAAAAGAAGAGAGGATCTTTTAACGCCATATAAGACTAACTTACGTTCTCCACAAGAGCAAAAAAAGGAACAAATAGGCCCTTGTAAATCCCCCCTGAACAATCCACGTCAAAAGATCTCCGACCCAGAACGTACCAAAAAAGTTCTGGACTAAGTAAAAAAAATGAACTAAAACCAGAGGGGGCAATGCCATTCAGGTTTGAAAGTCTACACTTGACACTTGCATGTGACTGGATGCAACAAAGCCTATGATTGAATGCGGTCAACTGAAGCCAAAAGAGAATTCATATAATTTACTTGTTAAGAACTCTCATAAGAAAAGATGGGAAACTTAAAGGAAACTTAAGTACCTTTGCTGATGCTTCTATAAGTTTGTTGAAAAGTTATGGAAACGTTCTTTCTTTTAAAGAAATTCTCAATTGTGAAAATCAAGAAAATTACAACTTAATCTCTCTTCGCACAGAAAATATTAAATACATTCATAAAATATAATCATATGCATATATTTAATCCCCACCAAGATTTAGCATGTATGAATGAGAAAATCAAATATAATGAAAAATCACTCAATTCCAGAATATTACAGCTTCATTTACCAAATATTAATCTCATACGCCGTTTTTTGTTTTTATATATTTACAATGATCAGAAATTGTATTCTAAAGAATTTCATTGTCTCAAGTTTTTTGAGTCAGAAAGAAGAAACAAAAATTTACGATTTTGTGTTAAAATGGAAAAAAAAAACACATTAATTCTTGTCATTGAATAAAAAAAAATTTCATATCATAACAGAGGATTTATAATTCAAAAACACAAAATCTTTTTTATTGACCAACATAATTTTACAAAAACTCGAGCAATCACTAAAAATAGGAGAACAGTGTGATCTTCAAAATTATTTATTTCACACATTTCTTTATAAATCTTATCGTTTTATTACAATCGTAGAGTAAAAATTGCTAAGAACATTGTGTAAATTGATTAAAAACCATTTGCTCGAATAAACTAACAAACTTAAATTCGACAATCTAACTGTTAAGTTTAAACGATGTTATTGATACTTATATTAGCAGATTTTTAACCATTTTCGGCATATTTCAATTTTCGGAATTTCTTACCAATTGTTATGAACAGCCTATTGTAGAACTTTTTTTTCTTCCTTAGATTATTTGAAAATATATATTATTCAACATTTTTTTAGTGATAAAATTTTTAATTTAATTAAAGTATCTCTTTTAAAAGGCTACACTTGAAGAGGTGATTCAAAGATATACGAGGCTATCACAAGAAAATCTGTAATATTGCACACAGAGAATATAATTTGCATTTTTCAGAAATACCTTTATGCAGCATATATATGACAGAATTAATCATATTATTTCCATTAATAAAATGCGATCTTTCCAAATCTATATGAGCAAAAAATTAATATACCTATTTTTTTTTATTCTCATTGTAAAGAATTTCTAGAACTATTCTGTATCTTTGTACATTGAATACATCGGATCGCATTTCCAAATACGAGAATCATATAAAGTTCTATGCCACGGATATATTTCATGATCGAATGCCGTGGGTGTTGCTCGCCGCCAGTAAATATTTCTCTTCATATCTAATCTCTTAAAAGCCCACGTAAATAGCACATTCGAAAGTGTGATGTAAAATTGGCAACTTTTCAAAAAACTGGTTCATACATCACATCGATAACCAACAGAGTGAATTTATAAGTTCACTGACTGCGTCACACCCCACAGTGGTTTACGTTCCGTACAAAGAAAGAAACAATAAGGTGCTGAAAAACTTACTCAAAAAAGAGATACCTGACTGCATTCGGAAAAAACTAGCTTTTCAGATATTCGATCACAAAGCGATTCATCTTTTCTTTCGACTTAGGTGAGAGTATGGGAGTAAGGTAATTAGTGTTTTCAAATTATGTCTCATAAATCGGTTTGACATTTACCAGTTTCACATCGCCAAAAATTTCACGCTACTCAGCTGGTATTTAACTAGAGCAACAACTTTCATCGTCTATTTTGACTGTTTTTAACTCTCTTTATGCAGATGCTATATTTAGGACAAAGGAAAAAGCATCCTTCCAAAGCGCGTGCAAAATGGAAGGACGATAGAAAAGCTTTTTTTTTTTTTTTTTTAATTTTTGAACAGCTGTCTGTCACTATTATTTTAATTATAATCATTGCACAATTTTGAATCACAATACATTTGTCTTACAAAATAAATAATGGGCTAAAGAACTCCTGATTGAGGAAAAACTATTTCTCATTAGTGTTTAATTTTTATGATTCATATAGATCAGAAAACATATCTAAGTTGCATCCTTGCTAGAGCATTTATCTTCTGATGAAATTCTTTTGTTCACCCCTCTCCGTTCTTCGACATCTTTTTTATAACAGCTTATTTTTATCTAAACTTCTTTCAATTTCTCATTTTTTTTTCTTTTGTTTTTCAAATATTTTGTCTTCTAAAAGTAACTATTTTACCGAATTTCGAGGAGGTTGGTTTTAAATGTACTTGCTCATAAATACCACTATTCTAAAAAGAGTTCCTATCATTTGTTTCATCATTTTTATAATATAAAAATAACTTGACTTTTATTGAAAATAATAATAAAGACTTTTAAAAATAATAATAAATACTTTTAAAAATAATAATAAATACTTTTAAAAATAATAATACAGACATTTTTTTAAACAGACATTCAAGGTGTCTGTGTTTATTAGTGTCGTTCATAATGTTGCCACTTCTTTTCTGTTGTGATTCTAATTTTATATTTTCTTATGGTATGATTAATCTTCATTTTGAGCAAATGTATATAATTCAAAAAAACACTATTCATTTTATTACGATGTTATTGTTAAAAATTAAAATGAATAAATTGAATCTTTTTTCAAAGCTCAAACTAAATACCATCGATAATTTTAAAAAAAATTTACACTTTTATTATAACAAAAACTATACTTACTCTTTTTACAACTCATTGTATGTAGCGTTAATTTTAAACGGTACGCACATTGAGTTAATATCAATTCATCATGCAGAATGCGACGTTTCACGAAGAATTTATATTAACTTTAATATATGATGCATTAAAATTAAATTTATCATTTGTATAATTTTAACATATGAAAGATAATATACAGCTTAAAATAAAATAATAATTGTTGGAGGAAACCAGAAAGATTGAAAGTTTATCTAAGTGATGACTTTTTATACTTCCTTTATATGTTTTGTTACCATGAATTATACCAAAAGTGACAGTAAAATATGCATATATTTAAAATAATGGTTAAATAATAATACATTTCTTTTCCGGGAAATACATTTTCACTATAAAAAGTTATTCATTTAGATAAAAATAAATTTCAATTGCAACTACAAATATTATTTATTTTTTATTAGTCATCTATAGTATAATTTTTCATCCTTAAAAACTTAAATTATTAATTTAAGCCACCTCGTATTTTTATTCGAGTTAAATACATTTATTGCAATTCTCTAATTCCCTACTTAATCATTTTTTATGGAACTAATAATCTTAATAAGATATAAATAATTTATACTTAAAGAAACTTATTTTCTTAATTAATTGTGCAGTAGGAAGAAATTTTTCAATAAAAAATCTGTTATAAAAAACACATTTCTCACACAATTTTGAATATTAATAAATTTGAAATTTCAACAATGAAAAGGGCGAAATATTTTAGTACAGTTTGAAAATAGACCAAGATTTAAATGAAAGAATACAGATTAAATGAATGAAATAAAAAAAATTAGGAAAGTAAAATTCTTGACAAAAAGCAGAATATATATATATATATATATATATATATATATATATATAAGTGAAGAAACAAAATAATTTTATTCAATAATTAATCTACTTTTGATAACTAAATACTTTTCAAATTAGAAAAAAGTATATAATTAAGACTGATTTTTTGTTGTGTTCAATTAGATAAAATGTTGAATTAAATATTTTGTGAGCTGTAAATTACTATTTTTGCAACCGTTAATGTAAATATTATTCTAATTTTACTTCGAAGGTTTGATATCAAACAGCTGCTTCTCAAAGAAGCACAATGATATTTAGAGGTCTACAATGTGATAAACACTCACGCACAGAAGTTGGGTCATGAGTGAAAATTTATTATCTCATTATTCGTCCTTTCTAATTTTAACATGTCTGTCTGAGGTTTAATTTTTTTTTTTTTTTTTCAAGTTCCTTGATGACAAAACTTCACTTAAGTTGCTCCTCGCATTTCCTTTGTATACAATAGAAAGAAATTTAAAAAATAATTATCAGTGAGCGAAACATTGTTTATTATCTTAGCTGGCTGTCCTCCATTTGTTGCACACAAGTTAAAAACAGATTTTTATATAAGAATATCAAATGGATTTGTAAATAATTTATAATCTAAGATATTTATATTGTAAAATAATAATCAGTTGTCTTCTTAATTGTTTCAAAACATTTAACAGAGATTTTTTTGTTAAAAGCCCTATTATCTTTGTATAAACAACTAAAACATATCAAATAATGTGTTTATGTTACTTTTCTCATACAAGATATCACACAAATTTTGACGAATCTTTTTGGAGTTTTGGGCAATGTTTAAATTAAATCTTTTTTAACGATTTAATATAATATTATTTATCATGATTATATAATTTAGTATTATTTATCCTTTAATATAATATTTTATTGGAATTAATAATATAAAAGTATGCTTTGAAAATTAACTAAAAAATACGCGATCTTTGAAATGTAATTCTGAAATGTAAAATTCCTGAAAAAAAAAAAAAAAGAACATTTTATTTATTTTTCAATCTATTTCTCGAAAGATTTGAATAATTTGTCTAATGCACTTATATGTAATTCTAAATACATGATTTGGCATAAAGGAAATAATAAATATTAACGTCTAAAAACATCTACCACAATCTAAACTTAATGATACATGACATTGTAGACATGAAAATGTAGATTTTTTAAGACAGACGAGATTGTTTTACTTGATTATATTTTATTGGGTAATCGTTAGGGCAAACTGAATATTGGTCATTACAACCTAGATAATTAGTAAAATGTTTCCAAAACCACTTGTAATATGAATTCCTAGAACAACTTGCAATATTTTCTTGTTACATATTTGTTAAGGTTATTTCCACCTAATGGCACGTGGCAGGATTTAAAATCCGATTACAGTTTCAGATCGACAAAAGTCCTAAAAATAAAATAAATTAAGTATAATTTCAACACTTACAAGTGCTTAAATTATTGAAATATACTGCATCCTAAAGTTTTGAATTATTTTATATTAAATCAATTTCTCACTTTAAAAGCGAAGTTTAATATCAGTTTTGCATTAAAATATAAACACGAAATATGAAACATTCCGGAAATAAAGGAATGATTCAAAATTAAATGAGTTGTATAATAAATAAATTCTGCGACTCTCTATAAGATAGTGAAATCTCAGAATATAATATTAATGTTTCCAACCTATTAAATGGCTGAGTTTAGGTCTTATTTTAATTTAAACTTATTTAAGTCAGCTTTAAATGAAATAAAAACAATTAAATTCCTTACTAATAAGCTGTGAATAAAAATTTTAAGCATATCTATTATAATTTAAGTACTTGATCATTTTACATATAACCAAAAGCATAAAATTATATATATTTGATTATTTTTTAAAAAAAATAACAATATATAAGGCATAACATCATTTAATCAGCATCAAAAGACGTTCCGTCGAGACTCACAAAGTAAAAAAAAAAAAAGTAAGGCTCGCAAAGAAACTAATCATTTTTTCAAGCTTCCTCCTCACTTTTTGGCACTAAATTATGTTTGTGGACAGAAAGGTATCCAACAACAAGAATTAAACCTAATCATGTTGCCATCTGGAAGATTTTTCATAACTCCCTCTATCCTGTTGCAAAAAAAAAGACAAAAAATGTTTGGGAAGAATAACAGCTATTATCAGATCAAATTACACAGCATAAACCCAGTCGTTAACGTTTCCCGATCCACACTCAGCAACTGGGCGTCATCACCGCCATGGTTCAACGAATCTTTGCATGACAACTTAACTCGTGTGTTAGGACTGGTAGAAGTCCAAATTACAAATAACTTACGAAAAAGAGGGAGTTAAGAAAGGTTGTCCGCCAACAGGTTAAAAGCATCACGTAGAGTAATATTTTAAGAGTTTATTTTTGAAATCCCTACGGAATGTGTATTTCTATAGACTTGTCTCGAAGATAAGGCAAAAAGAAACAGTGCTGAGAGAGCCCCGTTTCAGTATACTTTCATTTTTTTCGTGTGTTTGGAGTAGTTGTGACAAGATAAAGTAGTAGATTTGTCGTAAATGTACAGACCCCACTTGCAGTTCTGAGCTTTCTTTTGAGTGGTACTTCTTCCTCGCTGTTAAAGATAGACCGCACGAACACTTCTCTCTAATTATGAGTCGATAAATCTGTTTGAAAGGTACAAGACATAAAGAAAATCTTTAAAAAAAATTTGACATAACGCGTTTTTAATTTTACTTTCTTCTTTTTTAAGAAATCAGTTTCAGTCATTTCAAACATTACGCATGACTTCGTGATTGAAATTTGATTGAAAGGATTTAAATCTCATTGAAATTTCAATTCAGTAACTGAAAAATAAAAGTTCACAAATAATTTTTAGGTATGTTATATGTACAGAAAGAAAACGCATAACCGGGGTTTAGTTACGCAAATTTAAGTCGAAAATTTTAGTGATTGGACTAAAATAAATGTTTTTCTTTTTTTTTAATGCATTTCATTTCACAGTATGAAACAACAACATATAAATCTTTTAAAGCCTGTTACTAAAATCTGTTTATTTTTAAAAATTCTAAACATTTTCCTTCAAGCAGATATTTTTTTTTATCAAAAACTTATAGAATTGAAAAAACTGTTGTTAAAAGTAAATGATATAAATATCAATATTTAAGAAACAATTAGGATGTTACTAAATCGTTTGAAGTTATTTTCATCCGCCATATAAGGTTTTGATGCACGTTAAATCTGTTGCAATTCTTCCTTCAATGTCTTCCCTTCAATGTGGTGTAGAAGCTTGGAGATGGAGTTGTCTACTCTAGTGTCATTCTCATTCACTTGACAGAGGCTTAAAATTACGAGGTTCGTCGCCATTAACCTTCATGTTGCTTATAAACGCGATATAAATATACAATCAATCAAAAGCTTCTTTTTTTTAAAAATCTCTCTGACAATAAATTTTAAAATGTTGTTATGCAATATTTATCTATATAATATTTAACTTAAATAAGCGATTTATAATTACGAAAATTTTTTAATTAAATTAAAATTATATTTCACTAATTTAAAGTATGGACGTTGGAGACTACTTAAAACGCGCATGGAGGAAAAACATGCATACGGGAATTTTTTTTTAAAAAAATCCTTTAAAAAATTGTTTTTTAAAGGTTTTTTTTAAACTAAAAGCTTAAAGAAACAGAATAAAAGCCAATAAAATATATAGTAAAGTTTCACTCATAAAATCCTAATTTTAAGAATCACATTCAACAAAAATTATATTTTTAAACAGTATTTTATTGAAAGTAGAAGTAAAGAAAGATTTCGAGAATACACGTGATCATTCTTCGAAAGCTTATTATTCATTGTGTAACAAAGTAGATTATCAAATCAAGAAACATTGTGTGGTATGATGAGAAACATACTTTCCCATAAATACGTAGGTTTTACCTGAGTGAGAAAAAAAAAATAGAAGACAGAAAAAACTGGTCTTTTTTATTTTTTTTAGGAAGCATCTTCTCGATTGATGTATTTGTTTATATTTACAGTAAAACTCATTTCGATAGCATCTCATGCCAACAAGATGAATAGTAATATTTCAGAGTGAAAGTACACACTCTCTTGCGGGAGGGGCTGTAGAGCTACTTTCCTCATCAGATAAAAAATGAGGGAGTGGTCCATTGAGAATTACTAACTGAGCATTTCAGTATTAATATTTCAATCTGTTATCAGTTTTCCGATGGTAACAAGTCTAAACACAATGAAAAAGTATGGAAACATCAAAGCAACCCTATACCTATAAAACATTAATAATGCAGATAATTATGTAAGTGTTAGAACAACAATCCCTACAGTAGAGAGGTTTCATTAAACTAAAATTGAAAGGTTTCAGGGTGCTCGTAAGTTCAGATGAGAAAAACTTGTAATTATATTTATTTTTAATGATAAATATAAATTTAGCAACTTGGAGAAAACTTATTGAAAAGACGGCAATTTTGCTTAAAACCAAGTTCCATTAATGTGTAGAGAGAACAGAATTCAAATTGGAAACACTACTTTAGAAAGAAAAATATTAATATAATAGTATATAATATTATTAAGTGTTTAGTTTTAATATTAGTATATAATATTATTAAGTGTTTAGAGATAAACACTATTACATCAAATTACTGCTAAGATTCTTGAAAAAATTTCTAAATTTAATACAAAATGGTTTCCGGAGACGTTATCAGAAGAAAAAAAAAAAAAAACATAACGTACAGAAAAATGAATTAACTCGACAGAAATAACTTTTTATTTAATTGTGAGGATACGTTAGTGATATCAGAATATGATACCATAGAATTTTCCTGTTTGGATCCTCAAAAAAGACGCCAGAATTCATTAAGGCCTGCGAAAGATTTCAAGGTTTGCCATAACTTTGGATGAAAAAACTTATCTTTATTTTCAATGGCAACGAATCAGTATTTTAGTTTTTGTTTTCTTTCAATAAGTTATGATAGCGTTTATACTTTTCATCAGGAATACCACAGTGAAATTTTTACTGTATTTACAAATTTTTTCACACTTTTATATCTAATAAAAGTTTTGTTTGAATTTTCTTATGCATTCAATAAATTTTTCTACATTATTATTATTATTATAGATCTTAAGAACACTCATGCGTTATTACTAAAATTGAAAGGTATTATTATAAGGTATTAGGTAATAAAGGTGTGCTATTAGTATATTATGCTTTTAAAATGCTGATTGTCTTTCACATAGCTGTGATCATTTTCTCAATCATTTTGCTTTATACATAGACATGCATTTCTATATGTGTGAATGAAGGAATACACGACATTTATTGGCAGAATGAATGATTGAAAGACGGTGTAAAGGAATTTTTTTTGTTTAAAATTTAGAAATATGAATGATTTTCATCCTTGCCGAATTTGTCCATTGAATCAGAATATCTTCAGAAACGAAATTATCATTCATCACAAAATAATGATTTTGTATTACGTAATTATTATTTTGCTTTATTTATTATAAATCCTTATTTTGTATAACTCATATGTAATTTTACTATGAGTTACATTCAATTTATAGTTTCTAAACAAATAAGTTTTGGCTATTAAATAACGAGACTGACGATGTCGAAAACATTTTATTTTCATGACATACATATTTACTTATTATCACCTTCAATATACACCTCTCCTCTATCCCTACAACACGCCATACGAATCTTCCATTGTTTGAAACAGTGTTGGGAGTCTTTTTTCGGCTCCTTTAGGACGCATGCCGTTTTTTTCACAGCTTCAACGGACTCAAATCTTATTCCTTTTAAAGCAAATTTCACCTTAGAAAACAGATAGAAGTCGCATGGAGCAAGATCCGCCGAATAAGACGGATGGTCTAACACTGGAATGTGGAATTTGGCCTAGAAATCTCATGAGACAGGCAATGTGGAATAAGCCGGCGCATTCTCTTGGTGGAAAAATTTGCCATACAGATTCAATGTCAATTCCTACATTCCATGAGTACTACAGTCCAGGATCTGACTATCGGTTAAGAACTCGATCGAACCAAATTACCGAATTTATCGATATTGTCGTCCATTTTTGTCGAGGAAGGGTGATCCAGGCTTGAATCATCATTAACGTCTTCTCGACCTTCTTGAAAATGCTTAAACCACTCAAAAGCACGTGCAGGCAGTAAACATTCATTGCCTTACACTTCTTTCAATATAAGTTTCTGTAGCGGTTTTTCTAAGTTTCATGTGAAATTTCACAATTCGTTGCTCCCTTATCCTGTTTAATTTCAGTGAAACAGTGAAAAACAAAACAAAAAATAACTCTCTTTTCGGCAAAACAAAACAAAAAATAACTATAATATGAACGAAGGCTACAGGTATACGGATTTGTGTTTACAAAAACAAGAGGCGCTGCATTCTTAAAACAAGGCTTCACTCTAAGCAGCTGTCAGTTGTCGTTTGACGCATGCGTACTTCTGTGGCAACGTCAGTGTCGTTATTTGATAGCTACACTTCGGAAAAGATATTATTTCTTTGACGTAATTTATTTGACGGATCTTTGTGTGTTATAAATGAGGGCTAGTTATAATTTGCAAATACTACTCTAATTTATGTAATATAATTAAATTGTTAAATGCTTATTGAAATATTATTCTGATGTTCGAAGGGTTTATTATTATTATTATTGAAATGGTTCACAAAATGATTTTTAGTTGAGCTCCTTCTTTTCCTCCATCAGGTAGTGACTAGCGAAGCAGTCCGTGGAATAATAAAAATGAATTTTGCTCTTATTTTAGAACATTTCTTCATTTGATTGAAAATATGAATCGTTTAATTTGTAATAGAAACGTAGAACATTAATTAGGGTACAAATTCATCTTTGTAAATCAAGTTTTTCAGACAATTTATATTAGCACATAGTTCGTCGACTTACTCGCATGATCAAGTTAAATTCCGACAAACAGGTTGCTACTCGAATTTATATTTTTCAACACTTTTTTAATTCAAACATATTATAAACATTTCATATAAAACACAAAAATTCAATCAATGTTCGCATAATTATTGCACATGATGTGAAAATACAGGGTGTTTCTAAACTCATGTACAAAATTTAAGAAAACGTAATCTTTTCCTGATCACTGTGCGTCATCAAGAATTCTGAAATCCAAGGTAGAAATAACGATGTGTAAGAAAACTCACGCTTTATGCTCTCTATTACAGCGCCGTCTAGAGATTCACCACTTGCTCTCCGCCTATGCATTTTGCGATGAAAATTGCTTGTTTAGATGTTTTCGATCATTCCTTAAATTTTAGCCCGTGAGTTTCTAAACACCCTGTATTCTTTATTGTAAAGTTTCAGGAATTTTTTGAACCCCTCACAATGTAGTTTTACCTTTCGTTATTTATTTATTTATTTTTATGATCGTAAGTAATGGTCATAAGTTGAGGATAAGGTGTATATAAATGTATAACAATTACGGCAACTACGTGATTTAAATTCCTTTACACCGAATTCAAAGAATACCTTAGCATTTTTTGTAAGACTTTAAAACATAATATTACACCAAACAGCACAATAAATAAAAAACTCGCCAAATAGAATAGCCTCTAATTGGTTTTCTATGAGTCTCATTTATCGCCAGGTAAAAGCCTGATTTCAAACAGGTAAAGCTTTTTCTTTACGATTGACGAATGTGGAGTCGGCATCTTTGTGACGCAGCACTTAAATTCTCAGAGAGTGAGTGAGGTTATCCTGTCTGTGAAAGGGGGTCCAGGATAGGAACTGAATAGCAAACAGCACTTCATCCCCCCACTTGAAACATACGAGGGGTGGGCATGCCTACGCAGGTGATTTAGTGTTTGAAAACGTCGAAAGCCGGAAAGCAGTTCACATGAAAGAAAATGCCGAAATCGAATTAAAAGCGTTTGTCAACAAGCATATGGTTAGGAAGTCTATTATTGTTGACTCCCTAGAGTCACTATTTTGGTGATCTCGGAAAATGAAATTTTATTTAAATGCGTTTGAAACTGCAAGTAATTGAAATCCTTGATGTGTTTTAAAACATTTATTTTTTAAGGAATGGTATAACATTTGGATAAAAGTGCAACTTCGAAGTTTGACCACACATTCGCCTTCTCTTAACTTCATGATATCAATATATTTTACAACTCATTTATAGCGAGGAATACTCAAAATTACATTAAATGTCCATATTCTTATGTTTTAAAACTGAGTCTTCATTAAATACAACTGTGAAGCTGAAATACTATTAAACATAATCGGCTCGTATTAAGCAGATTTTTACCATTTTGATTTATATTTTTTAAAAATTATTAAGTATATTGAAGCGTTGTAATGATGGGAAAATGAAAATGCATTTTGAATATTATTACCAAAATGAGTAATTTTGTTTTAATTGAATTTGTTAATCTTATTATAAAAACTATATGATATTTCTTTATTATATTTGAAGCCTCAAATTATTTCTTTTTTCATATTTAGGCAAAAATGTAAACATACTTTCCTCGTCTGTAATAATTAATGAAAAATAAATAAGGAATCATTTTAATTTTCAATAATGAAACAGATTTTATTCTTATTTTTAATATTTTAGAAGTACTCTTTGCTCGAAAAATAAGAATGAAAGTTATTTTAATTTATCATGGTAGATATTTGTATGTAAAATTTTAAAATATGAAAAGAAAGGTTCCCTCACGGTCGAATTCATTGAGAGTGTATAATACACAAATATGTATGTATGCTAGGGAGGAGAAATGACATATTAAAATTTATTTAAACATTTATTTTAGTAAAATTCGTTCAATTCTAATCATCGTTTCGCATGGATTCGTTTAAATGATTACTTCTTCACTCACATTCGCAAGCTATTCTTAAGTCATTTAAATAATATTCTTAGAATCTTTGATTTTTAAAAGAAAGGCTTTAATTTATAAAACCTTCAATTAACTTACCAATATAATAATTTATATTTATTTAGAACTAATATTGATTATATTAATTTAATTAGTCATTCTCTTCGTTATATTTCATATTTAATTAAAATATTGAAAATAAAAAGTGACATATTGATCATTTCAGTGACATATTGAAAATTAAAAGACTGAAATCATCTGAATATAAAATGTGCTCAAAAATTATTCTTCTTTATACTATTCTTTATTCTAATTATTCTTCCTTCCTTATTTAACTTCCTTATACACACATTTCACCTTTTTTTTTATCTCGTGCTTCTATACTTGACTTTTAATACAAGTTTAAATACACTACTTTTTTTAAAAAATATATAACATTTAGATCCCGGCTCCTAAAGTTCACAGTGTATTATTTTGCTCCCTTCATGTCACAACTAACCTTCCTTTCTGTTTCAAAATATCTGCTCTACCTTTTTTTAAACTCTTTTTCCCTGATTTTTCTCAGCTGCTAACTCTAGTTTCACTCTTGTTTGATTGTTTGCCAGTTGGAGGTTGGACATGTCAAAATTCTTTGCCCTTCATTTGCAGTGAAACAAATATCGTAACTTAAACAGAGATAACTTGCTTATTCATGAAAAGATACATTTAGCTCAAAATAAATTATGCTGTAAAATAATAAATGGTAGCTGCGAAAAATACAAATATAGCCTGAAAATAATCTTTGTATGACACAAATATGTACAATAAAGAACGCTTAAATTGATCAAATGTTGTTTTATGAAATAAATTTTAACATGAAGTGATTGAAATCGAATTGAATTCTTGTTCGTTTTTCTTTCAACTAAACTTTCAGACTACTTTTTACTACTCTATTGAATTGGGAAACCTCACCTTGTGAACAAACTGTGATTAATGTAATTAGTATTTATTATAAATAAGTGTATAAATAGGGGGAATTAAGTAAAGGAGATAGAAGGATTGGAGGAATCAGATAGAGACTCATTGTACTGAAGGAAATTGAAGATACGAGCACTCGTTCTAAGATCGTAATTACCAGTATGAAGAAAATTATCGAGTTTAAAAATTATAATATATTGGTGTAAGAAGGAGTTAAAGAATCACTTAGGAAATTATATATAATTCGGATTCGGCTTGCGAGTGTTATTTCCTGAATCGGAACCAGTTTTACTGTTATTGAGGTAAATAGAAATTTCAGTTACAATCTTTGGTTGAGGACGGAAGTTAGTAATCGCCACTACTTTCATAATATTAGTTTTTTTGAGATCATTCTACAGAACAGAATAAAACTGATTTGATTCTTCTGAACGGACTCTTTCTTGGCCGAAACATTTATTGAATTTCGATGCTCAAGCGAAATCAGGGAGGGGGACACAGAATTATAACTCTGCATACTTAATTCACCGAATTAACTATATTCATTTCAATAATATTCGTTTAAACATTGTGAAATAAAAAATTTATTTAAATTTCGTTTGACTGGTCATGACATCGAAATCACACTGTACAATAATTCAGTCGAGTCACGTGTTCTAAAACTGTTGCCACTTATAACCAGTAGCCACGTTAGCCAAATCGTCATGAGTGCGAATTAGTGGCTGGTATGGCTTCAATCGAATGATGGTCTCAAACCCTGATGCCACTGGAGCTCCACCATGTAGTGGGGCTAATTCACGTTTAATCTGTCCTGGCTCAAAGTCTTCACATTGGTGTGGCGCGGTGCAGATGTTTACAAAGTGCACTACCAACTCAGGTGTGGTCGTGTTTACTTGACTGTGATTCGTCGCCATTAGCCCTCGTGTTGCTTCTGATTATTACATTAATCAACAATCAATCGAGCTACTAACGACTCTTCACAAAGTGATTTAAATTCGATCGGGGCTCAAAATCCTCAGGTTAAAATGATCTGCAAGGTTGACCAGTGGGTGGACAGCTAAAGTATCGTTCTCGTCACTCGATCTGGGTACAAAATTACGATATTCGTCGTCAATACCCCTTTTGATCCCTTGCATCTCACATGGTTTGATACTGAATTATTCCCAGCGGGTTATTCCTTATTTTGGTATCTTTGTTTCTTTTTTATGATTTATTAATGAGCTTTCACTTTGGACATAACTTCTGGAAATTATCGGTTAAATTCTAGCTGGTTAGGTTCCCAGTTCGTATTTAGACTAATCTGAGGCTAACCCCATTATGAAATTCGTATACTTTATTTTTAAAAATGTTGAAAATACTTCCCAGGTTATCTTTGCTACAAACGCGTTCTTTTAATGTGTTAGTTTTCTTTCGGAAGACCTCTTACACCCTTATAATTATTGAAAGCCATATAACTATTATTATGCAATACCTACTATATTTTTCTCCGACAATCCCGTTAAAATATCTAAATTAACTTTATTCAATCTGTCTGCGTTTTCCTAGTTTAGAGGAGTTCTTTTATAGTGTTCCTGTGTTTGGATTTTATTATTCGACTTACCTTGTGTGCATTCTCTGAGTAAAAGCCTTCGTATTCCCATACATATTATGTAATTTCTAATAAGAAAATAAGACTTCCGATGCTGAGGAGTCTTCGCCAGGGATCAATTTTTGGATCCGAATCCTTGTCGGTAAGTTCAGTTTCTTTAAATGATTTTTTTAATGGTCCTCATTTTTTTCCCTCAGCTACGATGGTAATAAACTAACAATGAATCATTAAATTTCGTTTGAAAAATACAGTGTTTTTATTCAAATATTTCTTAATATGAATGTGTAAAATATTTTTATTGCCAAACAAAATTCTTTTTTAAACGTATCATTTAAGATAGGAAGATATAAATCAATAAATATAATTGTACTTACTTTATTACTCATATTTACTTCTTTTCATTCACACACACATACACACACACGCACACACACATATATATATGTGTATATATATATCACAACTCCCAATTAAAAACACAATGTTCAACTAATAATCAGTATCTGATTAGCTAAGATATAAAAATAACGAGTAGTAGATAAAGAATATTATATATTCCTGTACCCGAAGCTATAAATAAAATAAACCAAGAAGCAATAAAAAAAATTTTGATATATACAAACCTATTATATTTTCAAAATGATAAAAACTTAAATTCATAGCGGGCAGCACTGATTTGTACAATATCTGTCTGATGAAGTTAAAGAACACTATTTCCATTTTTGAAGTTTTACAGGAGGTATTCTTTGATCTTAAGATCTTTAGGTTTAAAGTCTACTTTGTCTGTTTCTTCAATAACAATTTTCCGCTTAATGAATATTTTGATAACTTCTTGTACATTTTACTCTTAGGACAACTGAATTTTAAATTACTATATCCTTTTCAAGCGGTATTACTTTTTAAAACTTCACTGTTTTCTCTTTTAAGAAATGAATATCGGACTCTTTACCTCCATCATACATGTAAAAAAGTCAATCAAATCACAATCACATAGTTTAACGTTCAAAATAACAGAAAACCTTAAGTATATTTTTTAAAAAGTTTCCGTGAAAAATGCGCTTGACAAAAAATCCGACACTTGATGACATTATCGTCACGGTCCCGTGTTCTAATAAAAATTAACAAAACTCTGACACAAACCAGAGAGAGCTAGAAATCTGCCTTAATCTTTGCCATCAGAGTAATAGTCAGTTTCACCCGAACAATACAACATTACTTTTGTAAGAGAACAACCTTAAATGTTTATTATCATTAATAATAAAGCCAAAGAGGAAACTGGTAATTAAATCTTCAACGGAAAAGACGCCCTTCTCGCAAAAAAAAGCCAAAGGGTCCCTGAGTTGACAACACAAAGCCGCCAACGCAGGTCAATTAGACACTTACTCCGCAAGAAAAAGTGATACTTTAAGAGAGTCATCAAGAATCGTTTAAGGGGTGGACTCTAATAACTGCGACACTTGAAACCTGTCATTACATTAATACCACGGCCCACTTCTTTGGCGGCATAATGACACGCGCCACCGCTATGATCAAAAAAATGTCTGCAAAGTGTTAAATTGGTATTTTTTCAGAACACCTGTGGGAAATTAAATGGTACATCTCGTCCCACGTTGCCGGTGTGTCGCTAAGTGGTAAAATGCTGTTGGCGCAATCTCAGGTAATTTGTCATCGCCATGGCTAAGTCCATGGAGGCGAATTAAATGATTTGCGACTAAATTATACCCTGGCAGCCGACGGGATAGATGCGCAAATTAGACGATGAGACAATGCTAATTTTCTCAAAATTTGGAATGGTTTGTTACCAGAAGAATTGATTTCAAACTTTTGAGTTTAAACAAAGGAGTTAATGCTTTGTGGTTGCGGTTTTAGATAGAATGAATGTTTCTCTTTCGTTATTAACTTTTCGAATTTTTACGAAAGTTTTTTTTTTTTTTTTTTTCATTTCAGAAAACTGCAAATAAGTGATCTTACATTCCTTAAAAAAACATATTTCTAATGTCCCCTACAACGCTTGTAGTAACCATGTGTAAGCATTCCAGTAATAAAAACAACTCTCCTTATCGGTAAGGGATTTAAATTGTCAAAAAAAAAGAAAAAAAATCCAGTTGAAGGAACTATTTAAAGATCTAGAAGAATTTTTTTAAATTGTTTTTGTAAATTTTAAACAATGCAAACTGTACAAAATATGCGTTAATAGAAAATAAAAATATATAAATAAATGACTCATGTTCAAAGCTTGCCATACAAACGTAATTACGTACAGAAATTGTGTAATAAGGTAAATGTGCAATTTTAATTTTAACCCTTGCCTTTTTAAAAAGGGTAAAAATTAAACATTACACCATCAATAATATACGCAATAAATATGTTTAGCTGAAACCTTCTATTTGTTCTTGATGCAAAAAAAAGTATTTGTAGTAAAATATCACATAAACTGAAACTAGACATTCATTTGCAACATTTTATTTTAACTGGAAAAATGTTTCACAACGCCGAACAAAAAACGTATTAATTTATTGTAATTTCCGCTATTGGCCAAATTTTCTACAGATTTAATGCAAAAATCGAAGAAGCATGTAATTAAAATATTGTATTGAAGAAAATACACTAAGCAAAATTAGTGTTATTTCACTAAGTATTTCAATGATGAAACACACATTACAGATGGAAAAGCTTTAAAAAAATATTTTCAACGTTGAAAATAATTTTTATTTATTCATTTTCAGAGAAACAATGATTACTTGAATTTTCATTTATCCAGTCAAATTCAACACGTGTGGCACCAATTTGGTATCAAAGTAATCCCGCAAACTAATCAAACTAACGCGGCAAAATGCTTTCAATCAACAAATTAATTTCATTAATACAAACTTTGACGTGTGTGGTCCATCTTCAAATGAATGAAAATATTTGATAACAAAAATACTTTGAGATTCATGCAACGCGTATGAATAGCTAATTAAATAAGATTTCATGTAGGTAAGATTGTATCTCGCTATCTAAAACCAGTTCCTCTACATTGCCAATGATTATCTGAGTGTAAAGTAATGCATAAATCAAACATAACTGACAACAATTAGGACTCTGGAATTCAAAGCCTGCAACGCCAAAAAAAATTTCTTTAGAATATCTTAAATACTTTTTTTCATCCGCAAATACAAATTATGAAATAAATTTATGATGAAAAAACATAACATTCATTTATTAAAAATACAATTTCTTCGATGCAAACGTAATATTTCATTGTTTTTATTGGAATATTGTGCTTTGTTATATTCTGTTTACATGCCTGATTTAGTAGCAAAATTCAATGTAAACATTTATTCAAAGAAATGGTAATTCATTTAATAATTATATATAAAAATCTAAATGAAGGCCTTAAAAAAGGAGATTCTATAATGGTATACAAAGAATGAAAAAACTGTAATAATATTAATTGTTCCAAAAAATAAACTACAGAAAGTGAATCAAAATTTTATCTTTCTTTAATTATCTATAAATTAAAAGTTCAAGGATTAAAAACATGATAAAAAATCATTTGATTCAAATAGAAATTTCATACAAAAACCAAATTAGCATAAACCGGGATTTAATTTAAATCAAACTATTACGATGAAACAAACATTATTAGTAATTAATCAAGATTTTAAATGCAAGACATGTTTGCGACATAACATTTACAAATTATAAAATACATAATTTCACGAGGAAAAGCTATTTTATTTAATGGATATTAATTATTTAAGGTTCCCCTCTATCGGCAATTTGGATTTCGTCAGTTCAATGTTAATCCTATGGAATTTCAACTTTCATTCTCAAATTTGTACTATTTGATCTATTTGAATGTAGTAAAGTGCATCTGAAAAAGCAAAAAATAATGAATGCTTAAGTGGAATTACTTTTTTCTTTCGATTTCTAAAACTATTTTAAGCTCTATTTTAATGATTCGTTTGTGAGCTTTACATTTTTTAATAATTACTTTTAAATATTTTTAAAAATTGGAGGGGTGAAAGTAATTCTGCAGAAGCCTTAATTATTTTTTGCTCTTTTATATGCACTTTATTGCATTCAAATAGATCAAATAGTAAATTTTTGAGAACGAAATTCGAAATTCCGTAGGATTAACATTAAGCTGGTGGAATCAAAATGGTCGGTAGATGAGAGCCTTAAACAAAGATTATAACTCAGCATACCAACTTCAATGTCTATAACATTTTTTTTTATTTTATCCAAACTATTCAACTGTAAAATTTATAATGCATGTTAATGAAATAAATTCGTATGCGTTTTTGTCTCACGTTTATATTAATGAATGAACTAAGCATATAATACACCTTTTTGAGAAACATTCTCATTGCTTATTAATAATTCTAAAGACTACCACATAAGGTAGGATTATTTGTGTTATTTGAATTCAATTATGACGAAAAATTGGATTTCATCAAACTAGACCAATCCCCGAATAATTAACAAACTGGTGTGAGCTGGAGCATCGAAGAAAAGCATCCATTATATAGGAAAAACTTTTCTTTTCTGAACTTCCTTGTAATTTATATATATATATATAATAAGGACTAAATCATTTATCAATTAATTCATCACATGATGCCAGATTCCTTTTCGTTTCTTACTTCATCGAAACAAAACTTGTTACCAGCTGCCAAACTCTAAATTAAGAGCTCAATTTATAACCAAGTTTTTGATTAATAACCTATCGGTAGAAAGGATTGTTTCGTTAACCAAAATAAATCAATGAAGGAAAGGCGTTTCCTAAGTTTATAAACCAAACTTCAAATGACAAAATATTCATTACATACAGTCATTTGTTATATCATCATTAACATATCAGAAAATGTACTTACATCCAAGTTCCTAAAGATGTGGCTCCTGAGTCCATAATAAAAAAGAGTGCTAATAGGATGAAGGGCCACGTGACTTTTTCTACGAAGGGTATCCAGTGGGCCCCGTCTGCTGCCACTTTGCGTCTCTTATTCCACTTCATGCTACTGTAATGAGCTTGTCAAAGCATCAAAATGGGATGGAGACACACCTGCACAAAAAAATACCATTTTCAATTAGCCTGAAATCAGTATACCATTAGAGAAATTGGATTTGACTGGAGGTTTCAAAGAAAAGATTGCTTTCGAAATGGATATTTAACGATACTTAAAATGACCACAAAAAGGAATGAATAGCATGATTGTTTAAAAATTCCGGAAGTAACATAATGAACTACACTTTATTTTATCAAAAACTGACTATTTTTATTATATTTGATACACAAAAATTTGTATTGTTATAAGTTATAATTAACAGAAAGCTATTTAAACACAAATTGCAAATTCTTAACTCCAAAGAAATATATAGCATAAGAACATACATTTTGTTCTCTACACGTAAATAAATTAAGATATAAGTTATATTCTATGACAATAATATAGTTTGAAGAGAGACATAGTAAAGAACACATTCAAATGTATGTCATAAGATTATTTAAATAATAACTTTATTAATATAAAATTGCTCACTAAATGGAGCTACTCATTCAATAAACTTTTATATTATTTAATACGGGTGTGCTATCTTCTTTAATATATCATTTAATATCGATATTTAGTATCATAATTCTTTAGAAGCACATATCGTTTGATTCAAAGTGAATCCATCTGAGCTTTGTAAACATCTAATAAATTCAATATTGGAGTTAATTTGTGTAAATCATTTCAGTAGAGATTTTGAATATAAAAAATAGAAAGATAAAGAATTGTTATCTTCTGAATTTGCTTTTATATATTGTGATTGAATTAGTTCATAATGATAGTTAAATAGAAGTAATAAACACTGAAAGATTAGGATAGCATATTATTAATCTTAATTCTTTTTTTTTCATCAAAAATGAAAAGAAAAAATTTTAATAGCTTAAAAAACCTTATCTATCAGCGCTTTGTTCGTTACAACTGAAAATTTTTAAAAGATAAAAATTTAAATCTGACAAAAAAAAAAAATCAATATAAAATCTGTTTCGTATACACAGTTTATCCATGGAGCTATCTCAGAATTTTTTTTTATTTTATTATAATCATTTGCGCTATTTAAAACTTATACTCAGATAAGTTAACCGTTTTTTCACAGTGAAACCGAGACTGACACAAGGACATTAAATTATTTAAAATGTTGTAAAAAAGAGTAAATATTGAAAATACGTGGCTCCTGATAACTGTGAGATAGTGCGTTATTGTCAGTAATATAAAACAGTCACACATCACAAGCTTATAATTCTGAAGATAATTTTAAATAAATTACTATTTATGCATTTCTTTATTTTAAAAAGTAAAATTTCGCACTATTATATAAACTTATGAAGGTAAGAAAGCCCATTTAATTTAAATTACAATTCAAAAAACGTGATTCTTCGGCAACAATATATTCATACAAAAAATAGAGCTGAAGATCCCGTTTTCAACATTTGGAGCCAATTAAGAGTGCCTGGATATGAGGTGGAAAATAAAACACCGAATTTAAGTCTCTTTCTTTTTGTGACATGGATATTCTAAAAATTATTCGTAAGACTTTGGATTTTTGTGTGTTTAATAATGTTTTTCTTAATCTTTTACTGATCAATAACAGTATTTTTTTTTTTTTTTTTTGGTAAAAAAGTTTTTCTTTCCATTTGAGTTGAATATGGACATGCTTTTCAGACATATTTGTATTTAGGTACCATTTTTAAAAATAATATTCCCTCAATAAGCAATATATTTTAGTCCTCATGTAGAAAATAATACACAAAATATAGTGAACCAACCTTTTTTAATAATATTACTATAAATTTGCTATGAAAAAATTACAGAACTTTGTAATTTTGGAAAATTTATTTGTTTTCTTTTTTCCATATTTTCATACATAAAATTATTTTTCAAGATTTATGCATTACTTAAAGAAAAATTATTTTAGTTTCACTATATGCATAAGTACACTTTATGACAGCATAAAAAAATCTAGAACCTTATTATGTAATAGTTTTCTTTAAAATGATGACTAAATGCAAATATATCTCTAAAATCATATCCATAAGCAACTAAGAGAGAAAACACTTTTTGGTGACAAAATAATTTGTATTAATGAAACAAAAACAAAAAATCTAAGCTCTATTAACAATTTGAAAAGATATATATCACATAAACAAGGAGTCTTAAATATAATAATATTCTTTAATTCCCACTCCCCTCGTGTCCTGGTACACTTAAAAGAAACAAGAAAAAGGCCATTTTTTTTCTATCTTTTCCTCTTTATTTTAATATATATATATATATAGACAATGGTTTTTTTTCTTCATTTTTTTTTTATTTATTTATTTATTTATTCAGCAATTCGGGTTTTTTTAGGAGATTTCATCAATGTTACAAAAAATAAAAGAAATAATAATATATCGCGAACTACTTTAGATACAAAAGATTACGTCATATGCCCTTGTGTAAAATTGCTTTTCCCGTTACAGAAATACTTTAAAAACAATATAATAAATATCTAGAAATATACATTCAACGAATTTAAATAATTCAACAAAATATTTAAAAACTTCTTTTACATGGTGATATTTTGATGCAAATCAAAGAATAATATTTAAAGTGCTAAATGAAATCCAAAAAAAGTATCATATACAATTCCCACTATATTTTTTTTAAAATTCTCTAAAGCAATTAAAATGAGCAGTAAAAGGAACTCTCACCCTCTAAGAAGTAGAAGGGGTGAAAATTCTTAAGAATTAAGACAAATTTATTTCTTAGATTTAAGGAAAAGTAGTTGATTTTCAATATTGCATTGAATCTCATAATTATAAGGACAGCAAATATTTTATTTTAATAAAACTCAGGAAACTATATAAGTGGAATAAATAAAGTTTTTATTGATTAAAATCACATGCATGTAGACAATATTTATAAAATTTTATCATTTTCAATGAAAAATTTTCAAAAATCAATGAAATAAAAATATGGCAAAAAAAAAAGTTTTAATAATTTTACAATTATATGGACAGTTCAGCTTTCCCATAATTTTTTACATTTGAATTAATATTTTGTGAAACACCCCTTCCCCGCCCCCATAGTGAGAGAATGAGTCACTATCTAACATATTTGCAACATTTTTTTTAAATACGCTGGATTCCATGTTACATTGATATTATCTTCCAGCTCTTTAAATTAATAATACTTCCTACCATTATAGCACATTTTTCTTACATGTTAATCCCAAATATTTTATATAATGATTGAATCTAGGTAATTCGCTAGTTACATCAAAATGTTGATGTTTCTTTCTTCAAACCATTTTTGCTGCTCTAAAAGTGCTGTAAGAAGCTCCATCTCTCTTGTTGAAAAATAAAATTATTTCTCCCTAAAGGTGAATAATATGTTAAGAGTTGCACGTATAAGATTCATCGATATTTCTCAGTGCACATATTAATAGGCACAACAATTCGCTTAAACTACTCTTCAGAGTATTAAAGATCCGCCTATAAAACTCCTGATCCATCTGATGTCTTTCTCTTTCCTGGGATCACGCCAATTATTTAAACCCAACTGATCCATTAAGATTAAAATGTTTGTCATCAGAATACATAACATTTTTCCAGTCAATTGTGTCCATAATCTACTTCAACATAGTTTTTCTTTGTATAATTTTTTTAATGCTGTTTTTTTTTTAAATTTTGATAAATTCTGAGGAATCCTAATTATTTAAAACACATATAATTATTGGCCTCGAAACTTGTCCTTCAAGTTTACGAGAAATTTGGGAAGCAGACATATTTCGCAAAACCACAAGACGGATATTGCACATTTAACGTCTGTAAGACAGCTTTGATTTTTTCATCAGATCTCTTCTGCAACAAACCATCAACTCCACGTTTGATCACATTTCCTACTTAGGTCCTCAAATTTCTTTAATTTTATAGCAAATAGATACTCTATTATTATATAAAACTATACTTTTCGTTCTTCAGTTTCCGAAAGATGCTTTCCTCGAGACATATGAACTTATGTTTATTCGAGAAAATTTTGAAGCTTATATATGGATCAAGCTGGACCCACAGTTAAATTATTTGCGTATTGATCACTTATTACTTACTCATAAGTCAAATAAGGCGACAAATCTTGAAAGTACTTACAATTATGAATATCCAAAAATGTAGAAAAAATATTACGGTTTTTTTTCATTAATATATTGTATATTTTGCTTTTATATTTTAACAAAATCAATAATTTAGTTTTTTAGAATAGATACTATAAATTTGTTTTGCCTACTTTCACTCACAAGTATTTTTAGCCCATTTTGTAAAAAGTTTTAGGCAGGTCGATTCTTAGGATATAAGGAAAAGAAGCTGAAAAGCATATTTCGATGTGGGTGGATGTGCTCAAATGTTCTTATTACAATTATTATCATGGAATAGAAGATTTTATTTTTTATCGATTTGGTTATGCTTTTTTTTACTTTCCAATACATGTAAACTAACTTAATTGACCAATTTCTTTGCATGCGGTAAACTAATGTTTCAAATAATATCAGAACTCTCTCCCTTTAATCATTTTGTTTTACTTACTTACTTACTACTTACTTATCAGCTTACTTTTAGATTATACGGTTTTTACACCAAAAGTCAAAAACGTGATTTACAGAAAAAAATTTAAAAAGTTTACATAACTAAAAATTATCTGCTTTTCCTAGTTTTTTTCATTAAAATGATTTTTCCTTTATTTCAAAGACTTTCTTCACAGACAAATGCAAATGTGATGTATTGACATTCTTTTGTCATTGCTTACTATGATTCTAGTATTAGCGTAATAAGAGCTTCTAAATGTACTAACATTTGAATTACAAATCGTTAAATACATCCATATGAGATATGTATTGGAACATAATCAGTATAATATTACTACTTAGTAGAATTTTTAGAGCGTCAGGATCAAAATTAAGAAACTTTAAATGCAAAATATATACAAGAAATTAAGAATTTTAATCAATGAAATATGCATACATAAATCTTCATTTAGTTCAAAATTTTACAGAGTAAAATTTAAAATTATAGGAACTCTAAGATCAGTATTATTTGTCATTCCTCAAATTACTTTTATTGAGATGCATTAGTTATGAAAATTGATGGATTCGTTCAATTTATATTACATTATCGTATGAAATTTCTATTTTTATTCTCAGATCCAGACTGTTTTATCTATTTGAATGAAAAATATGTATGTGTATGATTTTATATATGTGTAAGCATATGTGAGGTGTCTTTGAAAATCGGAGGCTAATATTTAAGGAATAACACCGTCAGTTTCTGAAAGAAAGTTGATTTCATATTCCATGTAGTCTACGATTTTTTTTCCTCTGTTTTATTACAGTTTCTATCTATGCTTCTATGAATTTGCATAAAACGCTTAAGGTTCCTATCTACCGGTCATTTCGATTTCGTGAACGTAATTTTAATCCTACGGAATTCCTACTTTTATTCTGAAATCCAGACTATTTATACTATTTGAATTTTAAAAAAAAGGTGCATTCATAAGAGCAAAAAAATAATGAAGGTTTCTACGGAAATACATTTACTTCCAGATTTTTGAAAATATTTTGAAATATTTTTTTGAAAAAAACGGAGCCATTTTTGCGTCTATTTTAATGATTTTTTTTAAGCGAATCATTAAAATAGAAGAAAAAATTTAAAAAAAGAAGAAAATGCTCTATGCAAATCTTTGTAAAAAACATACTTAGCCACCAAAATTACTAACTTTTTAAAAAATATTTATAAATCAAACTTCCATAAAAAGGTTCTAATAACCTTCAATAAAAGTATACATAATCTAACAATATCATTAATCCGTAAGAAATACATCTTTCATGAATAATTATTTAAAGTTTCTAATATTAAATTTTTCTATGCTTACCTGTGTATTTTTATTCTTTCACTATCTTCTCGTTACATTCCGAACATAAAACTTCTATCAAATACAAATATTGCCATTTTTTTTATTAACAAGAAGAATAAAACAAAATATTATGTTATAAAAGAAAAATTATTCAATTACATATTAAAATTAAACCAAACGATAAATTATTAAATTGACTATATTTTAAGCTAAATGTAATTAAGGCTGCTGCAAAATGCATTAATATCTATATATGTTTTATTTCAATCCAATAAAAAAAATTTAGGAATATTATATTACGGCAAATTTTTGAAAATTAGGTTCATTACTGGTGAAAGCAGACAACAAACACATACGGAAAAAATTTTATCATAAAATTTTAAAAAGCGTTTGGATGATCATTCTATAATTGACTAAATCTATAGCCCCCTTGCAGGCTGCTAGTCTGGATTTGAGGACGAAAGTAAAAATTCTATAGGATTAACACAAAGTGTACGAAATGAAATTGGCCTGTAAATGAGAGCCTTGAAAGAGAGTCGATCGCAAAGTCCATGGGCTACTTTGGTTCTACAACACAGCAATCACAGAAAATGTATGCAATGATTTTCTTTTTATTTGTTCGTGGTTACTCAACATACTAATTAAAAAAAAAAGTTATCAAATTTTTATTCAAAGATCGACTAAAAAGTATAAAAATAATTTTTAAATGTAAAATAATACTACTTATTCATTAAAGCAGGAGGAGCTCAACTAATATACCAAGGTAATTACCGTAGAATTAAGTACCATAACTACTTATATATTTCTATATGAAATCAAAAGAAGTATAAACGCCTCAAGCTTTTATAAATTATTTTACATCTTAAAAAAATATTTTTAGGCTTTTTAACCTACCTTTCAATAAAATCTTGCTTAATTACTTTTCTTACTTTTGTTTAATTCGTTATAGTCAGGAAATTTAAAATTAAAAAGCAATTACGTGAGCTAAGAGCATGAGCAAAATTTCAACTCAAATGGCTATTGTTAAATACAATGCCGAAGCCCCCTAAGTCCGTCACTTCTAAAGGATATCATAGTATTGTATTGTCATTGAAATTGCTAGTATATGCAAATTTTCAACTGGATGGGATGATAGGAAGGGGTTCAAATTCAAGTACAAAGCAAGTCGGGGCCCTCAGCTCCACTTGACACTGTTTGAGCATATCATAGTATTTTATTGTCATCAGAGTTATATGTGTATGCTATATTTCCGCTCAATCGGACGATAAGAAAAGTCGATTAAAATTATTAAAAGTCGATGAATTTTGAACTAGAAAGACATACTTTTTACGTATGAATAATGCAAGTTAAATAAAAGATTGTAAAAAGATACATATACAAGCACATATTGTTGCTCTCTCTATCTGTGCAGGAGTTTATTAATTTTAAGTGTTTAAATAATGTTTATTGCAATTCATATTATATAAAATTTAGACTTAAAATACAAACATATCTTTGTACCTCTATTATTTATTAATGTATTCAAATAAGATAATTCTTAAAAAATTTTATCTCATTTTAGGTAAATGAAATGATTCGTTAGTTATTTTTTTATCAAATTATTTGTGCTCGCCGTTTTTTATTTATCTGTTTTAAAAAATATGGGGGAAAATAATTAAATGAACGCATTCGATTAAATTGGCAATTGTTACAAAGAGAAAAATGGCCGTAAATTTTCAAAAAATATTTCCTATTCTCTGAGATGAAACAGACGACGACCAATCTCTTATTCTGAAAAACTTAAGCTCGCAAATATTTTTAATTATTTTAATTGTTATGCATGTGCAATGCAAAAAGTATCATAATCATGTTTGGGGAAAGTTTAAAGCAAAATACGATTTCTACAATTCCTTGTATATTTATTTGAGATGGCTTTAAAATAAACGTAGTGTATTGCTATTTATTGTAATCAAAATATAAAATATTACACAGTCATTGGCTAAACAAGGCATAAAAACAGCAGAATACATGATACATTTAATAAAATGTATCTTATCTCAGATATTATCAACCAATCTTGACTCTCGATAGCTTTATCAATAACCTTACATTGGTTTTCATTATTTTTATTTAAGCAGTTGTCTTCATATTTATTCATTAAATCGATCTTTTGTCACGATTTCTCAACAACAGATTGAAACATTGTTTACATTACAGACATATGATTATTCTATACAGGAAATACGAAGCTCAAATCATTTGTGAGAACAATATTCTCTGTTGGATCCAGTATTCGATTATTTTTCAATCTCTAAAATCTAAATGAATTTAGAAAAAGAATGCGTACATAAAAAGTAATTCATTTAAAATACACTATTTATTTCCATTAGACACAGGATCGTTTGACCGCTGTCCAAAATTATACAATCAGGATTCAGACTTGTTAAGACCGTTGTTAACAGAGTGGTTCTCCAACTTCGCTACTATTTAACCCATTGAAAGTCAATAAAAATAATCAAGGAAGAGTCAGTTAAGAAACTGAAACCTGCTTTATTCTATTATATTAGAATGTTTAGAAAACAATTATTCTATGTCTTGCGTCCCCAACCAAAAAACTTAATTTTTGAAACATTCTACTTAAAGCAATGGCCCCCAAAGTGGATCTGAATCAGGAATGTATATAACCCAGTTCCAGTATCAGCTATTTGACATTCCTTCAGAAATAGTATTGTGTGCACAAAACGTTCTCTAAACTTACAATTCCTCGTCGTAAATGACCACGCCCATTCTCGCTAACTATCTGAACTATCCGATCTTCCCTTCTCAACCTATACCTCCAAATTATCTTTCGTATTCACTATATTTCTGTGCATAGTAATACTAATTGGCATAAGTCACGGTTTATTCACAATTAGAGGTTCTCGTCACATAGAATCCCAAAAAGTTCGTTGAAAGGAAATAAGCGTGCAAATCCATTACAACAGCTCAATGAATTACTCTGGTACAACATTAGTTGAAATGTATAAATGCATTTTATACATGGAAATTTTAAAATTATTTTTTTAAAGGTGTATCATAAGGAAAACTGATATTTTACCATGAATAAGATCATTAAACTTTACATTCAACATTCATTGTTCTTAATCATAAGAGCAACTATTACTCCTTTAATCACTGTATTCCTTTTTGAGAAAAAATGAAAGTTAAGATTATCAGTCATTGAGAGGAATACATATGAGATTATTTCCCATTAATAGATATGAGAATATATATGAATATACATGAGATTATTTCCTATTAATATATATGAGAATGTATATGAATATATATGAGATTAATTCCTCTAATCTATGCTCATACGCAAGGTTTACTTCTTGTTAAGAACCTCTATATTCTATATATAATGGAACAAAATTAGCTCCAGTCACACGTTCCTGTGAATAGCTTTACCTAACCAATCAACCTTTTCTTATATTTTTTTTTATTTATAACAAGTATTTAATGACCAATAATTTCTCGCTCTAGTAATAATTGATAACTCTCAATAATTACTAGTTATATCAAAATCCAAAAAAAAAAAATGTATGGAGCGTTGAAGAGAGTGACGTGAAGAGAATTTATACGGTGCTCCTTTCGTCAAAAATGCGATAATGCTCTTGGATTTAATCTGATTAAGAACCTCTATATTCTAGAGTAAAGTTATTTCTAACAGACCAATATTTTATTATATTGTTTTATCAATAATGCGCACTTAATGACCAATTATTTCTCGCTCTAGTAAAAGCCGATATCACTCAATAACTAAAAGTTTAATATAGATCATACAAAGGCAAAAAAGTATGGAGTGTATTCAAGAGAGCGACAAAGGGAGAGTTTAAGGGAAACTCCTTCTATTAAAAATGCAAATGAATAATTCGCATTCTGAATACCTTACAAAATTTTAGCACAATCAATAATCAAATAATCATACTTTTTTAAAGAAACTAATCAGAGACAAGTGCAACTTATTTATCATTTCATGTAATTACTAATACAAAAATTGGTTTCATTATCGGCAATTTATTTTTAATAATTCGAGATAAACACCAACGTTTTTATATGGTGGCAAAGTTTGCTAAAGAAAATTATTGAAATAATAGTTAAAACTGGTCGCAAATATCTAAATATTGCATTGTTAGGCAAGTAAGAACGGTTCCCAAAATTTCAGAGCTCTAGCTTGATGGGAAGTTGGTTAAATTAATGATAGAAAATTTGATGACACACTGATACACACACAGACAGACACACACCAAGTAAAATACATAAAAACGTTACAACTAACTAAAATTAATTAATTCATCCGGTAAATTAAATGGTTTGAATGCAGTTCAGCTCAACCACCCTTGGCGACAAGAATTATTTGGCGGTATTTTGCCAAATGTGGCTACCTTGGTCCGTTTTACAGACTTAACGTTCAGCCAAAAAAAATCGCCAAGTTTGGTGCTAATTTTTGAAATCGTGCCAAGTGATTGGGCTAAACTGCCTTATTAAAGAAAATATTAGTTAAAACTTGTCGCAAATGTCTAAATATTGCATTGTTAGGCAAGTAAGAACGATTCCCAAGTTTCAGAGCTCTAGCTTGATGGGAAGTTGGTTAAATTAACGATCGAAAATTTGATGACACACACAACAAGTGAAATACATAAAAACGTTTTAAAAAGCAATTGAGCGAAATTGGGGTGCAATCAGGAGTTATGAAGCATCAAACAAATTATAATTTTCCTTGTGTTTCGTGAATCAATTGAATTCCTTTTAAAACTTACTTCCGCGATTTAGAAAACTAAAATAAATTATATTTGTATCACATGATTAATATTTGAAAAAGGCTTAATATTCCATTTTTTAGTTATTAAAATCTAAGGAACAGCTTTTCCATAACAAACTCTTCTCTAACTCAAAATAATTCAGAAAATTACAAAGGGGCTTAAATACATACATCACTTTTTTGAAAAGTCTGAAACATTGTCATGAAATATTCACCTAAGTTTAATATTATTAGGAACAATAAGAAGCACATTATAAAATGTGTTGGACTAAAAAACAGAAACAAATAATCGATAATATTTTAATTAACTAAACATTTACGTCAAAGTTTCAAAGTTTCGGATCACAAAATTTAGTGTACCCTTAATTAAAATTGCGATTTTGCAACCATTATATTTTGTATTGACTCAGTATAAAAGTTTTATTCTCTTTCAAGACATTATTATTTAATTTCCAGGAGAAAAAATATTTCAGGTGAAATCATGAGCTCCAGAACTGAAACTAATATTGAAATTTGGAAAAATACCATTCTAATGTCTGACGCAAGAAAATTTCTGGATGATGTTGCAAAGGAATCTTAATGCATCACAGGTGGGTCTTCAAAAATTATCCAGAAGTGTAAAAAATTTGGGCAAATCGCAAATAAACCTGAAGGAAGAAGAAAAAGAATCCTTCAATTCGAAAGAAACATCAATCAAGATTTAAGAAGGTGTCCTAAGATGAGCGCTGTAAGAATTACCACATCTACCTTTATAAGAAGATAAATTTTGGTAAAAACAATTCGAAGAATACTCTCCGAGAAGCAAATTAAAATGGTCATATAGCTAGAGGAAAATCCTTCGGTAAACTTACAAGAAACAAAACTTACGGGTAAATTGTTATGTTATAGGGTTTCTACAATTGTAAAATGCAATTGCATACACCACCTCAATCTCTGTATCCTATTGTGATAGAAAATTTGCAGTCTCTGTTCGAAAAATCTGTTCATAAGTGTAATATAAGGAGCAAGAAACATTTACAAACATTAATAAGAAGGATGTTCAACAGAAAAATGTATTACATAAAAAAATAATAAGCCCTGTCATCATGAACTACAACTTGCACTATTCTTTGATATAGTCACAATTGACGTTGAGACATTTGTCGTAGTGCGTAATCAGATTGAAGAAACTACTCTAGTAAAACTCGGTGTCCTGCGATGAAAGGAATTGTCGTACAGCTTGCTCAACCTCAGTATTGTTTTGGATGGACTTGAGCACGACCAATACGCAGTGTGAACGCCATATCTGACATCGTTATGAGCATCTATCAGATAACATCATGTCCTGTACTCCAGCAGTGTTATTTTTATTCGTGGATGTAGAGGGACGCCCACTTCGATGTTCTTTCTCCACATTCTGCCTTCCTTCACTGAACAGGCAACACTCGCGTCCAACCATTTGACGAGACATGACTTGTTCACCATTCACGGTCTGAAAGCGTTCGTGGATTACGGACACACAGTCCCACATGCCCATTCATACCGGATAACAGCATACATTTCCTTTGCCAACCACGTTGTCAGTCAAGTCTCGGGCACGCTGATTTGCTGCTACTCTCTTTTCTTCGTCGCTCTGCGCATGCGTCATTCCTCCTCCAATGACGCTACTTCCGTCGTTGATCCAGAAACAGGTGTGGATTCTTATGGTGGTTGTTTGTTTCATCTTGTGTACCATGTACTCTTTCAGAAAATGACGAAACTTACTTTCGGAACATCCCTCGTACAAGAAAAATGGGCAAAAATATTCAGTTAAACTTCACAAACTATTTCAAATCAATGTACAACGTTAAGAAGGTGTTCTAAATGCAAAAGGATATGCAATGAAAGATTCATTTATGTTTTTAGTTAAGTAGTTATATTAGGTGTATACTTAATTTTGTGACATAGAAATTAATTTTTACGTAATTTCAACGTAAATTTTACAGTAATTAAAATATCATCGATTCTTTATTTTTATTTCTTAGTCTTATACATTTTTAATGTGCATTTTACTGTTCTTATAAATATTAAACCTAAATAAGCATTTAATAGTATCGTTTTATGCCTTTAAAGAAGGAAAGTAAGTGATTCATACTCAGTTTTGGGAGCAAATGTATTTATGTAAAGAAAGACATACTCCTACAAATGGATTAGATATTCATAAAAAAATACGCGAATGCATTACAAATTATATGCAAGTTACAAATTATATGCATATGTTCAGAATTATTAAAAGAGAGAAAAAATAGTTTCATAAGATTATAATTTTATAAAGAGAAAAGAAAACGTTTGTATTGATAATATTTTACTAAGCTCTTGTTATTAAGGTTTTCTTTTTCTTTAATAGCTTGAAAATGATCTACGTGACCTAAATAAATTGAACGATGAATATGATAGGCGCCATTTCGGCGAAATTGGTTACGTGCATCACGTGACACTAATGTAATCATATCGACATTTATATATAAAACTTATTGGAAATTACTTCCGTAGATAACAGTGATATTTTCCATTGACATACGACTCGAATCAATACCTGTAATAAAGAAATCTTTTAATCTTTTTTTTCTTCATAATTATGTACATTGTATTTATCGATTTTTTACACACAAATCCGAAGGAGGTGAAATATTTTAATGCTGGAAGGGCGCATTAAGGTAATTTTAATCCAATAAGACCACGACAATTTTTACATTCTCTGATTCTTACTAATTTGAGATGTTGTCAGGACAATAAAATGGGCAAAGCATTGTTTATAATAACCAAATTATATAACATATTATCGCAATCAAAAAAGGTAGTCTTAATAAGTAAATCCTAATAGAAGTTTACATTCCAATAATTTATATCTAATTGTTTTTAACTATCAGGTATAATAATGAATAAAAATTTAATTAATAAATGAAAATTATACTAATTATATCAATGAAAACGCAAAAAAATTCTCTGAAAACTTAGAATCTATTCAGAAAGCCATATTTAACAGCGGACCTACGGAATGCAATTTTCCCATGCCTGCCGAACTGTTCAGTACTACAGAAGGTGAAGAATCTTTTTATGCTGGAAATAATGCTCTAATCAATATTAAATAAGTTACAGTCAAGAATCTTAAGGGATTTTTTTTATAACTGTATAGGAATACGAGTAAAGATAATGAACATTTTCATTAAAATTTCCAATGTAATCCCATTAGAGCTGTATCATTATTATAGGTCTTTTTAAGAATATTATTAGTATAAAAGCAGTCTCTGTCTATATACCTATATATACATATTTCTCTCTCTCTCTCTCTCTCTGTCTGTCTCTCTCTCTCTCACACACACACACACACAAACAAACATACACCCAAAGTACATGTTCATTTATCCACCGTAGGAAAGAGATACTTGATTACTGAATAGCAGAGTGTTGATGGAGAGTCATAAGTCGAAGATTCGACTCGATCAGAGCTATCCTGTAAAAAACTGGATACTCTGATTGTGAACTCTCTATAAATCTTAAAATCGTTTCGCACAATGGAGTGGAAATATGGAGAGTAAGATATTAGATCCCGTGTTACTCTCATCAATTGATATTGGCTATAAGATAAGACGCAATAGAACTTTGTGATTGTAAGATATTAATAAAAAACAACATAGAATCAAATTTTATATTTAAAGCTTATGCTCTTTTTCAATAAAGTATTTAAACTAAGCAATCATTGGTCAAGGATCAAAACTGATATTCGATTATTTTTTTAAAAAAAAGAAACAAAGACTTTGAATTAGTCCACTTTATTGAAGACAGAGTATAGAGGAAACTCTCTCACAACTCAGAAAAAGGTGAACTATAAAATCTTACATATAAATATTCCGATTCTTTATTTATATGAATGTGATCTAATCAATATGTAATTAACATTAAAGAAACTTAATAATTAATAACTGTAACTTTAATTTAATAATTAAAGAATTAAAACATTTGTTAGTTTTATTACTATTAAGATAGAGCAACACGAAGGCTACTTTTGATAAACCTCCAAATTTTGAGCTAAGTCAAGTTACAGAACCTAATTTTGTACCTCACAATCCTAATTTCAGATGAATACCATGGAAAATTCCGTTTTTTTTTTTAATGTGCGTTATCTTCCATTAAACAAACTGGGTTTTTAATAAATTCTTATTCAAGATTCAGGCTTACACTCGAACATCCCAATTACAAAACTCGCTACAATGAATTCGCTGCCAAACGATCACTTAACGCTTGTTTTATATCTTTAAAGTATTCGAAATAACTATCTCAATAGTATGAAATGATATAAAAAAAAGTCAGAATAAATATCAGATACTTGACAAAAACTTAAAATTAAAATTAACTAAGAAACGTACTTTTTTTTAATAACATTCGTAGGGATAGGAAAGAAATGCATAACCGGAAATGAAAACGAATCCAAACAAATTCAAATAAAGACATCAAAGCAGATCATTATCCTTGGTTAGACTAGTCTTACTTAAAAAAAAGCAAAAAAAGGGAGTGAAAGGAGAAATAAATCTCCCCAGAGCACAAACGACAACACTAACTCACCTAAGGTTGGCGTACAATAGGAGTTATTTATCTTCAAGATCTGAAGAAAAAAGGTGTCAAGGAACATGTTTTTTTGGCATTGCTTTTGGCGATTTTTTCCCCTTTCTTTTGACTTCTCTATAATCCAAGAGGAGAGTCTTAAGCTCTTTCGTAAAAAAAATTCCAATAACTATTTTTATCCCAAAGTATAATAGGTGTAGAAAATAAAAATTTATTACTTCTCTCTCACACTCACACATACACACACACAGAGAGAGCGAGATCAAAAGTTTTGATAATAGTTAGAACCAAAATATAGATTGCGCAGGATAACAGTTTGGCATAAGTATTTATTAGTTTGTGTCAGAATAAAGTTGCTAATGATGTTTTTATCTTTCCTGGAAAACAGCTATTTATTTTATTTTCTGTTTAATATTTTCGAATGTTTCCTTATCACTTTTGAAAATTTTAGTATCGATTTTTGGATCAATTTTGATATTTCTTTCAAGGGCAATGGCATTTGAATGATTGAATTTTCTCTATTATGATTCTCTCTCTTTTATAAACATTTTTTCAATTCACAAATACCTGATATTTTAAAACATATTTCAAGTCAATCACCTCCTCCTAAAATGTTTTGAACCTTCGGAATGTTTTTGAAAAACGATGTGTGGAAAATGAGGAAAACATTATTTAAGTACTCAACAAAGCAAAAAGAAATAAGGAAAAAATTTAGCAAATAATAATACAGTGGTAAATATTCAAAGCCGCAGTAATCTACGTTAATGCATGTATACATGTGGATCTTACAAAGGCAATAGCATAATATTGGACAAATTCGCATCAGAACGTTTTCCTTTCAAATGAAAAAAAAAATCATTTAACATATCCTTGTTATATAATGATTTACTTTAACTATCATTAACAAATTTTAAGTGGACACAGTACACCAAAAGACCAAAGTACCGAAAATCCTTTTATTACCTTATTTTATTTTTTTGCGCGACGTTTTGAAATAAATAAGCAAAAAATCACATGATTAGTCACATTATTTAGCGAATTATTTTAGTTTTCTTTAACAGTGGGCTAGTTTGACCTTCAAAATTTTCAACTGGTTTTAATTTTTCTTGATGGTTAGATACGAAAACTTTTTTTTTTGTAATGAATGTTAAGTTTTGAAATGTTTTCATAATATATTTGATAATCCTGTTATCAGAAAAAGAATATAAAAAAAATTATTATTTTCTTTAAAAAATGTACGGAATTAGATATGGATATGTGCTTTTTTTTTTTTTTTTTTTTACTGTTTTTCATCATGTCTGATAAGAAAAAAAAATTATAAACTTTTAAATAATACGGCACTACTCTCGCACAAAATAGTGAGAAACACTTCTACGAAATTGAGATAAAAATTATTTAAAAATATTATATTTATGTTAAAAATATTTGCTAATTTTCTCAAAGAAAACAACTTGAGTTCCGTTATATCGAATTTGCGACATAATAATCTAAGGAATTCTTAACATGTTTGGAATAAATTTATATTCTTCAATTCCGGTGTTTAACAGAGCATATTTTCAGTGATCGTACAATTCAAACAAATCCTTTACATTGATTAGAATCTTAAACTCATCAAGAATAATAGGATTATACGATTAAGGGAGAAAATACCCGCCAAGGACCAAAGATTTGGCAGACAAAATGCAGAATGAACTCAACTGTTCAAAAAACTAAGGTCAAATTAATAATAAATTAAAAGTGTGTGAGAGAGGAGAAGGATTTGGACACACACGCAGAAGTGGTCAACACTATAAATAATAGTCTTCCATTTATAATAATGTGGTACACATATTAAGAGAATTCAAAACTGATCAAATTAAGGACATGGTATCTGAATATGTATTTGATGTTTCTACTGATTTGTATCTGAATGTGTGTTTCGAATAAAATAATATTACAATTTTTTGCCAGTTAATATATCATAAGACAGAAATTTGCTTTTTTAAAAACTTTTTTTTCTGAAATAAGATCAGTTATTTCTATGTCAGTTAAAACTGCATAATAATGAGAATCAGAGGAATATTTTGAGTACCATTGAAAGTGAAATCCCGTATTTCAAAACGACATTGATTGATTTATGAGATATGAGCAGCAAAGGCTATTATCCCAAGACAATATTAAACTTTCATATAAATAGAGTAATCAAAACATTCCATAAATTTAACTTAAATAATTGTTCATTAACGTAGCTCTTAGAAGCAACACGAACGTTACTGACAACGGAGTTCTCAATATTGAGCTTCAGTCAAGCGAGTTGGCAAACCACTCTTAAAGACTTTCACTCTGTCAAGGTGGAAACAAGAAGTATCGGCAATTAATGAACATAAGTTACGTTAAATAGAGAGTATTTACTTGAATCAAGGCTCGAACCCATGACTCTACGGAAAAAACGCCAGCCTATTGCGGACATATCGTTTCCCGATTTTGCCTCATATACAAGCATTAGAACTACATGATGGGTTAGTGTCTATACACTTTATGATATTGAATCATCATGAGAAGATAGGAACCTTATTAGATCCTAAGTTGTATATTTACCTTTCAGACTTTTACGCAGCATCACGAGAGGACTTTGAGAACCAACTATACATAGCATGTAACAGTGCCATCATTCACACATTAATCTTTTGAATGAAAATGTAAATTTTGAATTAATGCTGCACTAGAATAACAGGGATTCGAAACTGGAAATGGATTCCGGAATTTGAAATTTTGGTCTTGTGACGAGGACGATACCAGACTGATTGTTGTTTGTTTTATTGACGTCCATCACGAACCAACACGAGGGCTATTGATGATGGACTTTGTAAATTTGGTCAAGCAAGAAAGATAGCATCAGAGTTGGCACTTTCATTTCTGAGTTTCTTCATTACGTGCTCATGCGGGTTTGGGTCCCCAAAAATATTTAATAAGCATCATTCCTATAACACAGCGTATCTTTAGAGGCATCAGGACTCGAACACATGACTTGTCTGAAAACACAGCTGACTCCAATTTCGTGACCATGACCACTCAGCTACCGTGTCCACAGGACGTTACCGAAACAAGTTCACCTCTCTCATTCCTGTGCACAATACATGAGACATTTGCGATGCAGCTTTATTAAACATATAGTAATTCCTTTATTCCACACAATGAATCTTTAGTGGAATCAAAATTCGAACCCTCGATTTGAATATCGCCTGACACGAGCTTTTGACAACCACATTTGGCTACGAAGCCCGTCAATGGCTTTGAGAATGAACTGAGACTCAAAACAATTATTCGACGTGTATTAAGTCGTAGCTCTACTGTCTGACTAATACATTTCGATGCAATACCACACGGATATTGCGGCTACATGGTTTTAATCGAGCCGCATGTTCGAGTCCATTTAAGATCCGTCATGTCGGCAGGCTGATACAAGGAGAAACAAACTTATGGCACATTAAAGGGGCATGGTATCCTGTGAGCAATTTTTTAAATTATATATTTCAAAACGGAATTGTATCGCGCATTTCCCTTCAACTGACACTTTGGGAAATGTAATATGATATCGTTTTAATACAAAATTTCTCCCAATGAATTAAACGCGATTTATGTAGATTAGGTTAATACTATTGAAGTGCCATGAATAGGTTTGATGGTTTGCTTTAAAAGCAGAGAAGAATTTAACACGAAATTAGTCAGTGATGGAGAGAGTGTGGGGAAACTACAAACGAAGAAATATTGACTGTTTGACAAGTTTAAGGGATTGTCGGAACACAGCTAGGAATGATCTGCATAGGGTCAGTGAATCAAACCCTCATCTTTAAGTCTACTAAGGATTCGCACCCAATCGGGTCGATATAGATAAGTACTTAGTTATTATATTAAACGTTAGATTCTTACGAGTGTTGATAATAAGTACACATGTAGAAAATTAGGGACTTACTTTTGAATATTCATAAATCTAAATAAAATAACAAAATTAAACTAATTTATATTTAATACAAAAAAAAACCTTTAGTATTTTTAAAAAAATGCCCTTCATAAAAATAAGAAGCTGATAAAAAAAACTGCCTTAAGTTTTGAAGGTCAATGTATCGATTTGGCATACTGTTAAAGAAAATTTTAAGAACTCCCTAAATAAAGTAGCAAGAGTTATGAACTTTTGAAAGATTATCTATTTATTATTTAGAAAAAATTTCTGATTTAAATACAGTAGTAAATTTTTTTTCGATATTTTAGTCATTCTATGATTCCCTTGAAGTCAACGGAGCTCAAACGTTGACGAAGCACGATTATGATGAATGCCAGTTAAAGCGTCGTCATCTGACCGTGTTCAAAATTACGCTGCATTTTGGCTTGGTGAACCCTTTATTGAGAAGATGTAGACAGACAGTTCAACTAACAAAGATTTTCAAAAAACTTTTATTTTGATTTGCGCTAAATTTGAGTAATACATCCATGTTTCGACACCTGCTAAATCTCTTAAATAGAGGATGAGGCTTATAACCGATTTTAAAATAAAATTTATTTTTGAAAAATTTCGCTCTAAAATTTCAAAAGTTCTTCCCCGTACCTTCGAAATGTGTGAGGTAGCTTAAAAAAGATATTTCAGATAAGTATACTTTTGTAAATATACTTCATGTATATAATATATGCATATTATAAAATGAAACCTACTAATACAAAAAAAAAATCAGCATGCTTTTGAACAAAAAATCATCAGTTAATAGTATAAGAATTGTATGAAATCAGTAATCAAAATAAATAATCATGAACTGAAAATGAAAAAAAAATATGGTAGTAGACGTATTTTCATCGATGAAAGATGAACTCAAATTTTTCAAATAATATCTCTTAATTCTAAACCAGAATCAAATTCTATTTTAACTGAACATCTTTCTGTTTTAAAATATCCCCTGTATTAAAAGAGAATTTTGACGTTCCAGTGTATTCAATAAATAGCATCACTATCCCACATATAATAAACTTTCTCTGAATTAAAAGATGAACTTTAAATTTGACAGATTACGATAAATGTTACCTTAAAATTTGGCCGGAAGTAGAATTTACTCAACAACGGAAAAAAATTCAGCAATTGTCTAATTTAATTTTAAAATTAGCTTTAATATTTTTAAATTAACACAATGTTACAGGTATTGCAGTTCCTTCTGTTTTAGATTATTGATATTGATTCTATTCTATGCAATTCATTTGATTCCGGTGTAAAATTGTAATTAAAGTGTACTACATTTTCCTACATCTCTATAATAAAATTATCTTTGCCCTAGCCGGTAAAAATCAAATGTATTAAAATCCAAAGAAGGGTTTTTGAAAATCTTAAGTAAAACGTAATTATTTGCGCTTTGAATGATTCTGGAATAGCTTCTTGGAGATCCATTGGTTATAGGACATCAATATCATGAGCTATTGTAATAGCGCTGCTCTCCTATGGGACATTGACGACGAACCACAAAATTCCATACCCTATTTAAACAATGAGGATTACACTCGGGCTTAGCACCTCCTTCTCCTAGCTTCCACGTCACTTTTAGATGATGAACTTCACTTTCTCTTAAGGTTCTAGTGCACCAGCCATTTTGTATCTGTGAATGTAATGTTAATCCTTTGGAATTTCTAATTCAGTTCTCAAAACTATTGTTATTTTATTTATGTGAATGCAAAAAAAGTTCATCCGATGGAGCAAAAAATAATGAAGGGTTTTGCATAACTACATTTTCCCTCCAATTGTTAAAAATATTTTTACACTAATTTAATTATTCGATTGTGAGTTTTCTGGCCTTTAAAAATATTCTAAAATTTTTCCAAAACTCGGGAAGAAAATGTAATTCCGTTGAAACTTCATTATTTTGTGCTCTTTCAGATACACTCTTTTGCTTTCAAATAAATAAAATAGTATAGGTTTGAGTACGGTAGTAGAAATTCCAATATAGGTTTAGTATTATGTTCACGAAATCCAAATGGCCGGTAGAAAGGGAGCTTTAACGTGGCGGCCGCAGTAGCCGAGTAATTAATGCTGGTTGCTCTATGACAAGCGTTATTTCAGTCGAGTCACATTTGTGTCCTGATTGCAATGTGGACCTCATGTTGAGATTGTGTGAAAGTTGAGAGGAGGGGATTCCAGCTCTTCATCTCTTAACCAAGGCTCAAGATTATGAGGTCTGTATTGCTTCTAATTATGATGTCAATAAACAAGTAATCCATTTGACGTGCAGAAACCTTCCTTGCTCTGTTTAACGGAAATACTCGGATAGATTTAAACATCGCCGGTCTCTGTGCTTGTCATAGACACCTCGGCTATCAAGGTTTCAATATATCCTTATTGATAAAAAAAAAAAAGTAGTATTTAAAAACAATATGCTTCTCCTATTGCACACTATTCCTGAAAGCATGTTAATACAAGTAAATCGAGCGGAATGAAAACTTACACACGTAAGGAAATTGTAATAATGATACGCGTTTTTTCTTAGTAGAGGAAAGAGATTTAAAACCGGGCACTATAACTTAGTTGATGAATAACACCCTACCCTACCACTCAAAATGTAGCAAATAAAGACATAGTAATAATCGAGCTCACGAAGAACATTGAGAAAATATTATTGGCGTGATTTAATTTGTGATTCACTGAGTTAAATAAAAAGAAAGCCAATATTTGTGGCAGGTTGAACCAGGTGTCTATTAAAAACGTAAAACATACCCCGAAAATATTTTAATTTTTCAGTCATTTTTCAAAATTATAAATACACAATGCAGATTTTATGAGTTAAATCATGCGAAGGGAATGAATCAAGGAATTCGATCTCTTGCGTAATTCGTAAATTCGCCATCATGATATATCAGCTGTGAGAAACATGGGAGTTATCTTCGCAAATGCTGCAAAATAACAAATGATCTGCAGTTTGCATGTCAGACATTAGTTAGACACGTTGGATGCATACTTCTCTATCACCTTCAGTGTCAATCGAAGGCAACCAGTCTTCTTTCTCCTCATTAGATCTCGAGTCCTCTTCAATCTTCCACAAGGAAGATTGTCGATGACTTTTTGTCCCTCTTCTTCTCTTCTGGTTCTTCTTTATTTCTGATCTCTTCACTTACCTTTTTCTTTCGGTTCTGCATTATACTATTGGAATTTTCTCTCTTTGACAGATATGTAGGGAGATGAGGTCAAAAAGTGTATCGAGCTCCTGTCTCGGTTGAATTTCTTCTTTTGCTTCCAGATATCCACTGGGGAGAATCGAAATGAAAATCCACTACTACTAGACTGGAGCTGTTAGTTTCAGGGATTGTCACCTTGTCCCGCCATAGGTACTGAGTCATACCCCCACATAACACAAAACATGACGTCAATTGGCAGGAAAGCAACTTACAAACGCTGCAAAAGTGGCAAAACCTAGCAGAATAGCCTCATTAAACATTGTGTTATTGACCGTGAATATAATGCGAAGTAAGAACTACGTAGCCGGTGTAATGGTGGCTTTAAAACAAACGAAAAAAAAAACCTCACTTTTTTGATAAACACGTGGAGATTGTGAGGAAGCATAGTTACTGGGCAGAAATCAACACGCCTTTCGGCATATACGATGGGCTCTATTTCATAAGTCAGATAACAGGCTGTAATAGCACTTGCTAGAGAAGAAAAAGGGTTATACCCTTGGTTTTGCCTCACTTTCTTCTACCATATAAATCTCATCCAATATTCTTTTAAGATATTGCCTATCAAATAAATATAAATATTCAGAAAAAATAAAGTTTATCCATGACAGAAAAAAAAAGGTAAATTTATCAACTGACTAACATAGGCTAACAAAACATTTATTGTGCAGAATTAATAATATGGAATTAAAATAAAATTATTAAAGAGACATGAAATACTAAAATGGTCAAATTTTAGTTCGAAAATAAGATAATAGCAGTCATGTATCATTAGCAATAGAGATTACTTAAATCGGATTACTTTCCTAACATCTAGAATCTATTTTAATGTTAAGAAAAGTGATACATTTGAAAGAATTTTCGGTTTCATCTACATTAATTTTTGGGCAAAGTTTTGTGTGTGTGTTTAAAATGCTCTTTACTCTATTAGTATTTTACATTAAAACCACAATATTTTAAAACTATATTTTTTACTGTATAATAAAAATAATCCCAAGCAGTTTAGAATTTATTAAAAAATTTCACACTCGGAAAAAGTATCTTTAGGATTTTCTCTAGAATAAATTGCACTGCAAAGTTCATGATATTTTTCCTTCCCTTATTATGTTGCAATTTTAAATCATTTGGTGTAAATTCTTTATCTTATATTTAAAAATGTAAAAGTAATATTTTTAAGAACATTATTTTAGATTTTCAATCACAAGTAAGAAGCAATTTAATTATTGACTATACATAAGAAAACACAGAATATTTTAATAATTTAAACTGGATGAACATGTCTTAAAAATTCTGTGTGTGATACAAAAATATATTTAAGAAATGTTTGAACTGAATTTCATGTAAATCTAACAAAACTTGGAGATTTTGGCAACATGTTTTCCGTATTCTCATAAAAACAAATTGGTATTTATGAATTAATCATGTTTAAAATACTTTTCCAAAATGTTTGGTAAAAAAATTAAATGTAACATAAAAACAATTTTAAAAAATTAAATAACTGTTCTTAAATATCAATGTAAACACCCTCAGATATTTTCATACTGTTTATAACTTTTATTTAATACTCGTATATCTAATTCATTGTAACACGAAGATGGTTCAAAAAGTACCCGTGTTTGAAGAATCTTGACTTACGTTTCTAAAACAAACCCGTGTTATCATAGCGTGCTTCTATCTGTTAAACGGTTCTAAATCAAATATGACATCAGTTAGTTCTGATTTGGCAGTAATTTGCTGTTAATTCAAAATCTGGTTGCTACTTCTTCGTGTTGTCGTCATTTTGCGTCAAGCTATCGTCATCGATAAGACCCTGGATTCATTATTTTACACCGGTGACAATCAACAATTGGAACAATGGGTTACTTCTGGTGCAGCACACAAATTGAATTATGGGTCGGAAAAATTATGGCGATAAACTTTTGGGATGTGAAGAGCGTCATGCTCATGGGATTCTTAGAAAAAATGAAAATGTTCAATGGACATTGAGTTTACTAATTCCAATTTCTTTTGAACCACTCTCGGATTAGTTGACAAGATAATAAGGTGAAAAGCTGAGAACAATTCGTCTTGTAAAAATAAACAGTTTTCTAACAAGAATAAAAATTCGACTAGAAAATTATACATGATAAAATTTTAAAAAAATCAATATCTGTTAATCTGTTTCGCAACACGAGTTTCATAAATTATGGTAAACATAAGTTAATAATAATATATGTCTATAATTGAAATGTGAGATGATAATATAAATAAAATGAAGTGTTTGCTCTATTTATGAGAAGTCAATATGTGCAAAACGGGAAAAGAAACTCGTTTTAAAAGATCAATACATATTAAACATTTTTCCATCAACAAAATAAAAATTTTAAGAGAATTAAACTTTCGTCTCAAAATGCTTCATTTTAAAAAACGAATTGTAGAAATCCTCATTTAGAATAAATGATTTTAGGTAAATTGTGTGTGTGTGTGCGTGCGTGCGTGCTGCATTATTAGGAATATATTTTATTCCCATTAGCGACACTGTTTCTTTTTCTACAAAAATGGAAAGAATCAAAAACGGGAAATTTTGGAGAAACAAAGAGAACAATATCACAATAAGAATGAATTTATTCCTAAAATGGACACGTGTTGACTTTTTTTTAACAATGCTATTTTTAGTTACTTAGAAATATATATTTTTGAAAACATGTGTATTATTTTTCTTGCAAACAATGCCACGATATTCAGTACAAGGTTGTGCATTACTTCATCTATTGTTTACTTTCTGTTTTTGAAATTCACAAGCGAAATAGTTCGGAAATGATCTGTTTTATCACATTATTACTATTCCCAACAGATGTTATGAATACTTTTATTAAAGTGCGCAGATTTTTTCGGAACGTGGAACAGTTTTTAAAAAAGAATAACATCTTGATGAGATTTTGTAAAAAAATAAATATAAATTAAATTTCAAAAGTTCCGAAAAAGAGTAAAATTGACTATTTTGTAATTAAATTGATAAAACCTTAAGAAAAAGTAATAGGGATTTAAAAAGGCGTTTTATATTTAAGTACCCATTCAAAAAAATGGAGTAGTCAAATTAGAATGGTTTTCGGAAGTTAGATATTTTTCAATTTTGCCCCAAACTTGCATATACTTGTATGATTCGACAAAGCTAAGTATTTAAAGATCCGGAAAAGCGCGTAATTTTGTTCAAAAGCTAAATATATCAGGGTTAAGAAATTTCATAAACAATAAATTTAATGTTGATGATTAAAGTTATTGTTCAGTTTTAACCATCATCATAAATATATTCATTTTTACTGTATATTCTCGTTAAGATAAATATAAAATAATACGTGATCTAAAAAAAAGTTCTCAAATTTAAAAAAAAAAATTAATTCACAAATGGAAGTCGAAAAAGTTTATATTGTCATTTATATTCATTATTCATAATTTGTCTGACAAAACTCTTTAAGAAATATAAAATAAACTTTACATAAATCCTTTCATTTTATGCATGTTTTTATTTTGAAAAAGATAAATGGTATTGGTAAATATAAGAACAAATTAGTATATTTAAGCTACCGAAAAACTTTTAGACATTTAAACAAGACAAATAACCATATACACTTGTTCTAAAAATATTTTACCCTCAATTCTCAGAAAAAAAAAATTATGATTTTTTTTAATACAATAAATAAAAAAATGCATTTTTTAGTACTTACTATTTCCCTTTTCAATGCAAAAAATTACTAGCCTTCTATTACCAACATTTATAAGTACAAAAAAATGATAGAATAACTTAAAATACAACACAAATTTGAACGGTATTGTAATGTGTATAATATTACTTGCGGGTGACTTAGTATTAAAAAAAAAACAGAAAAATCATTCAAAAGTAATAATACCAATTTTAAAATACATGTAACTTTTTTATGAGTATTACATGCTTTAAAAATTTTTGTTAAATAATTTGGATTTCAAATTAGAGATAGAATATCAATTAAGTACCATATAAGTTTGTATGAAATCAAAATTAACAAAATTGGGATTCGTTACAATTAGTGATTTATTCCTGTTGTAAAAGTGAAGAATCCTTTTATATCCTTAATCCTTTATAATATAAATAGACAGTATTTAAAATTAAGTTTTTCCTTCACTACCACGTTAATTAAATCTGTTTTTATATATTTATTCCTATCTTTTCTTGTAAAGTGAAGAAATAAATCCCATTTCGATAAAGGCAAAAAAAATTTATAGCTCTGTATGAACACGAAATCAAACGTTAATTATAAATGTTTCGAAACTACAGAATATCCAACTGGTTTTAAAGTTTTTGTGACCGCGGTTGTCAAATGGTTATGGTCGCGAGCTCATGCCTGGCTTTGTTTGAATCGAATTAAGTTTTCGAATTTTGATGTCACTAATATCTTGTCGTGTACAGGAGTTAACGCACATTAAATCCAGAGGGGTTCGATGCTCTCATATTGGAATGGTGAGAAATTCGAAGAGTGAGGTGCCAGCTCATGCATCGTATCACTTGACCGAAATTCAAAATTACGAGGCCCGTCTCCTAAACCCATCGAGCTGCTTCTCAGTGCGACGTTAATAAACAATCAATAAATCAAAGGGCTTTGGAGACTTACTTCTCATTCTAGAAAATGTGTTAATTCTTAAAAATGTGTTAAGATAATATTAATAAAGATTTCTCGTTTAACTCTTTTCAGCGGAGTTATTTTAAATTCTTTAAATTAAAAGTCTCAAACTACGGAACCACGATCTGGTTCATGGCTAGTAAACTAGTAGCACAACTTATAAAAATTAATTGTATCTCGCTTTATTTTCAGCATAATAACGAAAATTAATTTTACTAAGTAATAATACAAAAATAAAATTGATGATAAATGTAAAGTACTTAAATTTTCCTTAAAAATAATTTAAGTTTCAGCCCATAGTACCAAAACACTTCAGGGTAGTTGCTTTTTAAATTACTATCATAAACTAAGAGTAACGTGCTGAAAATTGAAAACAGACCGCTTAATTATGAACTACATTTTGTACAGGATGAACTCATTAAGATTCTTTTAAAATAATTCACCACTTGTTAACATCTCCAGGCATTTCTTACACAACCAAGGAGTGGAAAGATTAACTACCATTAGACGGCAAACTGAATCCCAATTTCACTGACAGAGCGAAAACCATAAATTTCTTCTCAGCAACGTATGTCGATAAAAAAAGAAAGTCGTTCCTTCTCTTCCTCTTACTTCCTTTTTTTTACGGTAGGGTAATTTAGCAATGGGCTGAAAGAAATTGGTTTACTTAAGTACCCCGATAGTAATCGAATCTTCCGAGAGAGGACCACGTAAAAACCAAACATTCCCGTGACTGAAAAATTTCCCTCTTGATGTTTGCACTCTCCACCGATAACAGGTATGGGTTGAGATAACAGGTGTTAAAAGCCTAGGTTCTATGCTGAAAGCTATACACTCTTGGCGGATGTTTTTATGCCGTTGTCCAAATAGAAACTATGGTCTAGGTTCCTTTGAGGCTGTGTCAAAAAATCAACCTTTAAAAGGTATTTTAACGTGACTTCCATTTGCAATACAGTCTTTATTTTTACGGTCACATCTTTGATAACGCTAAGCATAGCTTCGCATTAAAATTACATTTGTTTTATGAATGGTTTAGTTGATTTTTAAATCAATCATCCCCTCATGAACAAAAAAGATAATGAAGTTATGAGATTGTCATTAATTGTGCAAGTTTCAAATAATGAATGAAAGAGAAGTGAACAGAATAATTATCAAACTGAAATATTCGAATATATATATATAATTAAGTTATAAAAATCATATCAATAATTATAAATCAACTTCATATGTTATAAACAGAATGGTAAGAGAAATTGAATAACTTAGGATTTTGTAATTTTGCTTTCGAATAAAAATTTGTACTATATAGCAGTTTTACATAGTCTTCACAACTGTATGTGTAACAACAAAAAACCAATTTTATCTCAAATTATTCAATAACTCAATACTAAATGCGTTCTAGTTATACATTCGCCGATTGGCAAATATGTTGTCATTCGCCAATAAACTAATAATGACAGTTGCTGTGCCTTTAAAACTGGTTAAATATGAATGAAAATACTAAAAGTTCTAGATTAACTACTGCAGGAAATCCAGGTTTTGGAAGTTTGGAATTCTCACGGAAGGCAGATAAAACTAAATATTTCTTTTTATTCAACTAATTAAATAACAAAACTCTCAACCTATTTATCTGAGAGGTAAAATATTCGTAAAAACAAGTCCTCAACTAGAAGCAACAGGAAGCAATCAAAGTATCCAAAATAGGAGGGAAAATACAAATTACAACTAAATAAGTAAGTGAAAAAATAATTTATAAATGTAGATTTTTTTCATCGTAATCCAAGTTTAATCCGCATCAACCACTATAAAATGAGGGGCTCAATACACATATTTCAAAGTCAGGTCAAAGCATCTCATTGCTCTTCTGTAGAGCTAGGGAAAATATATATATTAAACTATAAAAGGCAATTTACTTCATTTCCTTGCGTATCTGCATAATCAACTTCGGGAACATGCACATAAACTCGCTGAAAAAGAATTAATATAGAAGAAAAAAAATTATATGAAACGAAGTGAACAAAAATAAGAGAAAGTTTCACAAGACTCAAATTTGTCAACGCCATAGTTTAACAAATGTTACAACCTCGACAAGTTATTTTTCTGCTTTTAAGAATGTCCATCAGCATTCATCATTAAAGTCTCTTTTGATTCATTAATGCTTTTAATGGAATTTCCAAGTTTTTACCTTTCCTTATCTTTTCGGCTAAAAACCATTTATCCTCCCTTTTTTATAACCTTCTTATCTCTTTAAGCAAAGCTTTGAATATAAATGGCAACAATAGATGATATTATTCTGTGGGCGTGTTTAGAATTAATTAGAATATTAATTTTTTTTTATCCATTTATGTGTCATATGGGATAATATAATGCAATAGCGTTTTTTGTGTTCCTTTGTTTTTGTTTAATTGCTTCAAATATTTCTAAATATTTCTCCTTTTTCTATTACAGCTTTTTGAATGCAATTAAAATGCATATTTGATAAAATCTCTCAGGTTACAGGTTATACACGATCCAAAAATGTTAATATTCATACGCTTTTAAATTTATTTCAAAAGTATTTAAATGGTAATTCAAGGACACAAACATGACAAATACCAAACTGTCGAGTCGTTGATTGACGTGCGTTTCTGTCGAGTCGTGGGATTGACTCCTGATGCATCAAAAACCCGTCGTATAGCAGGGGCTGATGTAAGGAGTTACATCTGTCAATGCTCCAAGTCCTTCCTGTGGGGTGGAAGTTTGGAGAGGGATGTGCCACCTCAGGTGTCATCCTCGTCAATAAATTTTTGTTTTAACCCCTTATAAATATTAATAATAAACAGTAATATTGAAGAAAAAAATATTTTTCTTAATAGAAATATTTTTAAGAAAAAATATTGCGTATTATTTTTACTATTCATTTTTTCGGCTACTTTATGGATTGTTGTCGATTCCAACTCTTTTACTAGTTATATCAATAAAAAAATATGTTTTCAAAAGAAATTAAGTAAATATCATTGATCCATTTGTTTCCTTGTGATTTAATTGAAAAAAAAATTATTATGATAAAAATGCCTCATCTTTGACACACAAAATATGTATCCTTAAAAATGCGATAAAATTCGACTTTTCTCCACCCTTTTTTACCATCATTATTTTTTTTTCTTTCGTTCGTACGTTCTTTTTTTTTTTTTTTAACTTGTGCACTTCAGACACAGTATGAATCACTTTTATTATATTCAGACCTAAGCTACTGTTTTTGAACCTTGATATTTGTCACACTCTTGTTGTTTTAAACTTGATATAAAAAAAATAAAACATCTTTCAACGAATATATCTACCAAGATTTTTTGAACAATAATTAGTCAGATAGATTGCTTTAACCGTTGCACTTAGATTGTGATTGTATATTAACGTCACAGTGAGAAGCAATGCGAGGGCTATTGGGGACGGACCTCGTAAACTTCCCCACCATACTAATGGGAGGACTTGTGACCTCGACAAAATTAACGTACTACAAAGGAGTCTTTTGTGGCATCCGGGTTCGAACTGACGACTCGACGAAAACCGACGGCCGCGACCATAAACACTAGGTTATCGTGGCCAAAACGTTGCACTTAGAAACACAATCAATTTCGATTATTTTAGCGCACATCTTTTTTAAAACCAACGAAAAAGCTATCGGCGACGGATCTCGTAACTTTGAAGGAACGATAAAGGGTCAAAAATAATTCCTGAGCTGGAGTTCTATTCTTCAAACTTCCATATCAACTTATTAAAGAGAGGACTTCAATATGCATCAGCTATTCTATAAGAAGGAACATAAACAGAATCAAGACTCGAACTCATTACTCGACTGAAACAACATCAACCACTACATCGTAATCATAACCGTTCGGTTATGCGAGGACGACAACACTTGAACTGGCATTTCGTTCTTGTAACTTTCACATCATGCCATCGTGAGAATTTTGAGCTTCGAAAATATTTAACATTCATCAGACCTGCTGCACTATAGGTCTTTAGCGGAACCAAAACTTAAATAGTAAAATAATTAGGTAAAAATTTGCATATTTGCTTAAGATGTTTATCTTAAGAACGAAATAATTTAACCAAATATTCCTTAAGATTTTTCAGAAAATAACATGTTATGTTACTTCCTTAACTTTGCCGCATTACATAAAAGAATTTACTTGAGCATATTTACCCAAATCTAATTATTAGAAAGCATTAATGATTACAGTGTAATACTTGTAGAGTTTTAAACCTTTTCAAAAGCTTGCTATTAGTTATATAAATTAAAAATTAGCATACTTCTCTTAGTATTTGAATTCAAGATGAAATAATAGTTGATCCAGTATAAATTTGATCTTTGAATAAAGGTAAAAATATACCATTAGATTTATGATGAAAAACTTGTTTCAAAGCAAAATGTTGCGTATTCTGTATTTTACAAAAAAAAATTTTGAAATCTTACAGATGAGAATAATGTATTTCATAAATATATCGAACCAAAGAATTGCACAAATAAATAGCTTTTTTTTGAATATTTATTATAATTATTGACAGAAAACATATTACATAAATTTCGCTCAAGTTGGCTGTTACTTCATTACTTTATGAATTTCCATAAATCTATGTTCTTTTCCACAATAATTGTCATTTTATGTACAGAAATTGTCAAATGCACCTATATGACATCGTGAGTTTGTTTCTATTAGAAGGCAAATGAAAGAAGAAACACTTCCTATTAAAAGGAACACTCCTCGGAAACTTCTCTGATCAATTCTTATTCTTCTTAATCGATTTTTCAAAAATGTTTTAATTGTTTAATTCATTAACAAATTTATTAATTAATTATTTAACATTTCTTAGAAGTTCTTAAAAAACTTTCTATCATGCTTGATTCTTTGAGTTTTCTAAAGGAATAAAGAAAGGATGTATCAATTAGTTTTTTCATCAAATTTCTGAAATTGAGACAAGTTAATTTCATGCTTCAGAAATCAACTGGAAATATGTTGCAATGATTAATTAAAAGTACAATCAATTTTTTTCATGTAACAATAAAAATGAGCTCATAACATTTGCAATTAATTACATTTTCTTCAGAGGTAAATGCCTTTTTTAAATCGAGAGTGCAATATTTTTATTTATATGATAGTCCAAAGTATGGATAGCTTATACAAAGCGATTTTCATAAAAGGCAATAAATCATCATAAAATATTATATTTTCTAATATTACATTGATTAATTGATTATTAAAGTAGCAGAAGTGACACAGGGTTTTTGAGTAGAGCTACGCAGTTTTGAACCGCGGTCAAGTGATAAGGAAGACACTTGAGTTGGTACCCCGCTCTCCCAACTTCCATAGCACGTCAATGTGAGGACGTTGAACCTCGACAGATTTAACGTGCATCAGTCCCACTATACAGTGGTCATTATTGGCCTTTTCGGGCCAAACATTAACGTTTAAATAAATCAAATTCATCAATTCTGATTTTGTATAGTATTGCAATATAATGTTCCTGTAAGATATATTATTTATTTTTGAAATATTTTTCAACAATAAACGATATAGATATAAAAATTAGGCTGCAACACTTAACAAAAACGCTATCATCTATATCACTATAAAAATGATGAATATATAAAGCATTTAATAATAATAATATTAACTTTTAAAAACTTAACTCTTATGGTCATGCTCATAGTCACAATGCTACAACTATAGTCATAATGTTTATAAACAACAATCATATGTTTATACATATCCTATTTTCAGTTTTGGGCTTCTATTCATTCATGTTATTAACTCTCAACTGTGATTTTAGAATGAGACTGCTTTGAGACATCTTGAGTTTTTTTGTTTGTTTTGTTTTTCCTCATAATGCGTTTTGATATTTTTCATATTTTTCGTTTTACGTTACTATTTTTGAAGTAAAAAAAATAAATTTTCCTCTTCCAAAACGTTTAACTTTATCAATTCAAAACAATTGTGAAAGTTCTCGTTCGGTTTAACTTGACCTTACAAAAGCTTTCAGAATAGACACTCCAGACTTTTACTTACACATATCAATAACCAATGTCAAAATTCTATTGTGAATGTTCCGCTTGAATGATAGCTACAAATTCTCCTACCATAATAACGTATTAAATATAATTTATTTCACCATAAAATTTATTTCTCTTCAAATGATTACAGCTGCATTTTAGATAAAATTTTCTCTAAACTGGCAATGAACTAACACATTTTCCAAATATGTAAGCGAATCTCTCAGGACGTATTTCTTGCAATATAGGAATGTTTGAGCCTAATCAAAACTGGATTTCCTTTCATATAGATAATTTATTTTTTCACTCTTATTTCCCAATGATTATCTTTGTATTTCAGGATAAAAGTACATCTATTCCTTCGATTCAGAAAAATCAAAGTACTCATATAAAAATGTGTATTACGAATAAATAAATCTAGAAAAAAATCGAATGTAGCTTTTATTTATTTACATTTTAAAAGTTATGCATTTAAAAAGTGCATCACTTTACTAATGGAAAATATTTTGAAGGCTTAGAAGTATATCATAAATTAAATTAATCTGTAACAAAATAGAAATACATTAATACATTTTTTTACTCCCTTATATTTCATTTATTAAAAAAGTGCGTCTCTTCACTGGATCCCAGAAAATTCTGAGACAGATTTAAAAAAGTACTATAAATTAAATTTACCTTGAACAGAAAAGTAAAACGTTACTTATTTTTTTTAATTATCAACATGTGCTATCATGTTCCTGTTTTGAGAATAAGGCATCAGCAAAAATGTGGGGGCATAAAATAAAGGATACATGGTGTTAAGTTCAAAAGATTGATATTATGATTGTAATAATTTCATCTAGTTTGCTTAAGGTATGTTTACATTGCTAAGATATATTTAATAAAATATTTTATCGTCTACTTTTATTTTAATATCCGAACAGAATGTTATTGTATTTTTTAATAATTTATAATTATCTTTCATTTTAATATTTAATTTAATAATTGATTTTTATGCCAGAATCGTCTGTTTTTATTGTTTTCGTTGTTAACATTGGCACCGTTTCTACATTAGGAATTAGAAGAAGCTATTTTCTTTTCTTGATAGTAATAGTTTCTGCGGTTCAGAATTACGCTTACTTTTCGCTAATTAATATTCATTTCGAATATACTTCTACTTTTCCGAGAACTTAATTAAAAAAAGACGTTAGCACATGTTAAAATAAAATTATCAAAAAAGCTAGTTTCAATTTTAGCTATTTTATATTTCATATATAAAATTAAAAAAAAAAATACATTTCTTCTCTCCGGAAAATTCTGGGATAGATTCTAAAAAAATATGTTATAAATTAATTTATGTTGAAAAGTGAGAAGTATAACACTATTCATGTTTTAATTGTTTACTCTTCATATGCTAAGCTTAAAATATTTCTGCTTTATGCGCTTACAACGCTACAATGAAGTCGAAAGCTCTCAAGTTGGGTTTCTCATTCTCGGACTTATGCCGGGATACTCTCATGTCGGGATAAAAATAAATACCTTATAGTATTTGCCTTTCATTATTAAACTCCCCAGACATCTTTAAGTCTAATTAAATAATCAATAAGTTAACAAATCCAATTGAAGAGATATCAGCAATAAAAGACAACATAGTTTATTTAGCTATCTGCTCTTAGAATGTAAGGTCGTTCTCTCGAATCCCGCTTAACCTATTTTAATCTTGGTTAAAATTAAACAATAAAGTCTTAGCTTACTAACTAACTTTCCCCGAATGTGACACTTCTCTATAACAGTAGATTCGACTCCAATTATTCTAACTCGGAGTCACAGTCAACCAATTTCAATACCAACGATTAATTACAATAATTCACTCAAATTTACTAGCTTCTTTCATTGGTCGTCATCATATGATCATATGAGGGGTCGTCAAACCTTTCTTTTCTTTCCATTCTATTTCGCTTATTTATAAATATATTTCAAATTCAGTTCTTTAATCTTCTTATCTTATTACTTTATCTTTACTCTCCTCATCTTATCTTCTTTTCTTATTATTCTAATTTACCTAATCATGTTTCATTTGATTGGTAAAATTTGTAATTTCATACAATTCATATTACAAAAAGTCCCCACGGTTAGTGAAGAGAAAACCGTGAATAGCCCAACATCACAACCTTCTCTTAGGACAGAATTAATTGTATTTATATTTCACGATGTAAATTAATATATTAAGGAGTGTATTTTATCATTTCTTATCTTTTAATACATTTTATAATTTTTCAATTTCCATAATGGGAAAAGTGCAATTTTTTTTTTGAGAAATACAAAAATTATTGCATTCCTCAGAAATTTTTTATAACACAAGAAATTTCTATGTTCATCAACAATTGAAACTGTGTGTGCATTTTGGTCTGTCATATATTTCATAAAAGTTAATACACATCGATTGCACAATATCTATGAAATAAAAGAAACACTGGAAATGTTAACTGATAACATAACAGAAACAACATTAACTAAAAATTAAGAACTCATAAAACTGTTAAGATAAGAACATATCTACATTAAAAAAACAGGAGAAAAAAATTGGTTCACTTAAAAGCCAGACACAGACGGTAAGCCGATGAAAAATGAATATTTGATTTTTATATAATGGTTACTATGTAATAAAAATTATTCAGCAATAGTCATTACATTAAATGATAATTATTAAGAGCTGAAAAAATGAAGTCATGCTTTTTGTATAATGATTCTCTTCTTTGGCTATATTGTAATAAAAATATTCTACAGAAGGCGTCGCTCAGGATAATTACTCGGAGACAATGGAATAAAGTAATAATGTCAAAAGGCTACTACAATTACCCTCAAAGTATAAAGAGCGTTGCTATGGAGAAAGAATTTGGATTTTCAAAAAATGGGTCTTATGAATTCTGATGAGTTCACAACAGTTTTTCATAAAATCCAATAAATTAAAAAGGAGATTAACGAAGTAAAATGAAGAAAAAAAGTGTATATAATTACATAGATTGAGTAAAAATGAAAATGTAAACGTACTAACTATATAACTCAATCCAGAATCTTTCTAAAAACATTTTCTGTTACATATTTATGATTTAAAATTCTGAGAACAATGTATTTTGCCAGATCTCACAAAATTAACTTAAATTAAATTGTATTGTTGATTATTTGAGCCTCAAATCAAGTAAATAAAATAATTCTTAAGGTATTGCATTGTTCAAGGCAAAGTTTTGTAAATTTTTCAGTCTATCGCGAATTGATAAAATAAAAAAATGCATCGAGCTAAAAAAAAAAAGGCGTAAATTATATTTTAATATCTTTCCTCTCATTATCATCACGATTTTTATTGAACGAAAAAGAATTACTACTTCCGATTGCGAAATAAAATTCTTACAAATAGGTCGCTAATCCATCACACCGTATCCTTATTCACTATGCATTGTAAAAGGAAAGGAAACATTCGCTAGCGCCGTTTCCAGTTTTTTGAACAATTGGTAAGGCATAGCTCTCAGAAAAAGTTCATTAATAAATTTCAAAAATCTCTGCTCAATATAATCAATACTTATTTTAAATATCACTTCGAGAGAGAGCAAAAAGTGTGTTGTAATGTGACATTTATTTTTACTGTTTGAAATAAATATAAGCTAGAAGACATTCTTTATGGTATGTTTTGGTACGCTTTACTTATCTGTGAATCAAAACATCAATAGAAAAGGTCAAATCCTTCTTTTATGACGAAGATTAAAAAAACATAGTTTATAATATTATACATATACGATACAACTTCTTACTAAAATTATATGCAGTCTTATGTGGCAACCATTTACAGTGCTAAAACTAAATTTATAAAAGGATTGAGAAAACCCAGGAGGTTAAATTTCATTGGTAACCAATTTATTTGCATATCCAACAGCACATTAATAAGAAGTTACAAGTTTCTTTAAAATATACCCTCTTAAAAGTTTCAATCCCCCTTTCTTTTAGAGTTTTTATTTGCAATGCTTCAAATGAGCTCAAAACATAAATGGAAAAAAAATGACTGAATTTCGAATACGGATATGGCAACAAGTAAAATTAAATCCACGTATCTGAGAGAAATTTTATTCTGTTTCATTATTCTATTCATAAATACGAACTTTTAGAAAATGACATGAAAACTTTTTGACATGAAAAGTATTACAAACAGTAAAACGAATTCAAAAAAATCTTATAAAACCTTATATGCACGTGTTATTAAAATGTTTTTTGGACATTTAAGTCACGAGGCCAACAGGTTTAGAAAAAATAAATTTCTTAGAAGAAAAAGCCTTAATGTAATTTATTTTTAAAAATACTACCTCTATCTATTTTTTATTCGTTAAAGATAACTCGATTTGCTCCGTTGCAAATGATCGTAGTTTAATATCTTGCCTTCAAAAATCTGTTTCCATACAATGTCAAAAAACAGGGCAAAAACTTCTTGTAATTATATATTTCAGACAGAAAAATGATGCGAAATTAATATAGGTTTGTTTACTCTTGATGAATATGCGCATTCAATTGTATTAAAGATTCAGAAATATTCAATAATCATATAATCATTCAATTTTAATGCTAATTGGATGTTAAACTATACTTGTTAAATCATTGAAGATGAAATTTATAACGTGTAAAATGAAAGGAAAAAAATTACTCATTTAAAAAGAATCGAGAAATATTTTTAAAAGTATTATAAATTAATATAGTTAAAATAGCACATTAATTTTGAAATATTTAAAGACTTATAAATTTAAGAAGAGTTTAGTTAAATATCAGAAAAGGTTTCAGTTTGAGCGATATTTTCTAACCCTGGGCAAAGAAAGTCTCAATTAAAATACATATGTAAGATAACTTACATAATAAAAAAAATTGGAACGGAAAAAATTCGCAGGAAAAGAACATTTTTAAAAAGATATTACCTTCCTTTTTTCCCCTTCAACGTAATCAAAACATTTTAATAGGTTAAAATTTGCTAATTATCCAGTTATATGTTGTATATTGTTAGCAAATATATGTGTAAAACATGTAAATTATTAATAAACAGGGGATTAAGTTTTCTATATTAGTACTGATAAGCTGGTGTCATTATAATGATATAAATGTCAAAAGCCTTTTTTCCGTTCGAATTGAAACACCTAATTAAGAACAATCGAGGGGAAAGATCAGAAACCGAAAAAAAAAAAACCCATAACGAACCAAAAAGTAAAATACAAAAAAATAAAGTAAGCCGACTTACTTCCCGGTTAACTCAACAGGTGTTAGTTTATCCACTCAACAAAAAACAGCGTTTACTCTGCTTCTGGACGAGCACGGCGGAAACACACACAAACATTCGATTCGTAGACAAAACAAGGAACAAATAAATCCATATGGATTCCGGCGCGTGGCGCGAAAAATTCACATTAGTGGATGCGAGAGTGCGCCGTATCACACAGTTTCATTGAACATGCAGAGAACGATCCTCAGTCGACGTAAGAAGCTACTGGAATAAAGGGGAAGCGCAATGTCGGCGATGACTAGGAACATTGAAAAGGAAAAATAAATATAAAAAAAGAAAAGAAAGTAATAACACCCAGAACGGCGCACGCGTACCTACGGAAATGGACGAATGGGAAGGTAGGGAAAGTTCAGGCGGGATCGTTCATTGGTGGAGATGAGTGGCGGATGAGGACGTTTTACCGAAGAACATTGCATCACCGTGATGTTTAGTTTGGTATTCCGAGACCGATGTTTATTGATTGTATCTTCTCGGGAGTAGGATGGAATTTGATGCGGTGATACTTCCTCATTAATTTCGTTTTGATGCAATTGATAAAGAATTTAATTAATAATGCTAATCGAGATAAATTGAAATGTTCTGTAAATAGGAAAATTTTTAAAAACAAAATTTGAGTCGTAGGGGCGTTAATGTCATTCAAATCGTATCCAAAGTTGAAAAAGGTGGAAGTCATTTTATTTATCTTCAATGTATTTTAACTTAGAATTTGGGTATTTTAGCAGTAAACAATATTATTTCTCTAAGAATATCTGCATTCTGGCATAATTACTACAGAGAATATGGAAAAACTTACAATGGATGAATTTCAGGATTGTGTAACTACTGTGTAAAAAAAAAGTTACATATTTGTATAGTTTACATCAAATCAAGATAGCAAAATAATAATTATAAATAAACACTTATTCAAATAACCATTTAAATTAATACACTATTTACTAGCAACCAGTAAAGTCAGCCGTTGTCTATACACGTTAGTATTTGTGCATATTTTTTCATTCAATACGCTGCTAAGTTTATCGATAAAGAATTCAATATATTCAAGTGATCCATTATAACTAATTTTATCGTTTAACCTATGCGCTATGGATGTCTATCAAAAATACAACAATAAATGATTTACTAAATTTTTCGAGAAGCCCAACTATCCCGTAATGGTATCCAGTGCACAGAGACATACCAGCAGAAAATCATTAATACAGTTTGTTTTTTTTTAAGTCATGGAGGAAAATAACACGAAAAGCAATCTATTATATTAAAAGTACTCAAAAAGAGAATCCAAGTGTTTAATCTATGAAGACATTTTTTTACAGTTATGCATATTCCTCTTCTTTTCCTTCTGTTTCGAATATCAGCTAGATCAAGCGAGTTATTTCCTCTTGTCATGTATTATTCCGATTATCTTTTCCACTGCAATATGTTTTACATTATCACCTTAGTTAACAATCTCAAGTATATGTTTCTCATTAAAAAATTTTATAATAATTTAGCTAATTCTGCATTTTTTTTTCAATTAATTTATCTTATTTTTGTTAGCATATAAATGTTATAATTCTATTTTACATTCGAGGGAGAGAATAAGTATCGATATATTCGTTCCTCCTCCACATAATTCGCAGTTATCTCGAAGTAACAAATAAATTTAACGATTTTATCCATAGACTCTTTTTAAGCGTATCACCTTTCTAAAAGCAAAAGATTTAGCCATCAAAAAATATTTCCCGCTGCAAACAGTACTACACACCCCATTGTTCTACTGCGTCTCTCTCAATATGCACAGCAAGTTGTCCGATTCTTAAAAATCGAGTATTTTTTCGACCAATAAAAAAGAAGTTCTTTGTGAATTTACTTCTTCAAACTCACCCCTCCCCCAAACCTGAAAAAACTGCATTCGCCTTTCCCTCTGCCATTGTTGTAACTACCTTGCAACTGTGGGGCACAAAAGACCCTTCGCTTTTCACCTTCATTGTGTGCCAAAACGATGAAGGTAATAACCGAAGCTCGACAATAGTGGAACTCTGAACTAGTACCACTGGTAGACCCTGATAACCGAAAATGAAAAAATCCCATGAAAAGTAAGTTAGGACAGGAAGTGAAAACTAATCGGTGTTTCGCGAATCTTTCCTGAAGTGTTCCATAGAATTTCCATCAAAATCTATTAGTGTGACCAAATGATTCTGAGAACTTAAATAGCTGGTTTGGCTTTCTCTGTGTCAAGATAACATAATAGTAACGCGCTGATACGCTCTCTGGGCTTGATTCTAGATGGAAATCAGACCTCTAAGAAAAATTACATAGACATTATTTATAGCATATAGGTATCATATAGCCATAGATTTCGCGTGGTGCAATCTTCATTCAATTTAATTCAGCTAACTGTTAGATCCCAAAGTTTATTAAAATCTGGAAACATTAAACAGTGTATTATGACATATAATGTGGTAAGAGCTAAGAAGTTCTTTAAAAAGTTAAAAGTCTTTTTTCGGTGTAGAATGGAAACTAGTTCTAAAGATTGACACATCGTCTTCAACCTTAGAGATTAGAAACTTTTCGGAAGCAAATAAATGTTGGATTTCTATCGAATTTCCGCTGCAAATGGGATACATATGAATTTAACTATCTTTTAAGCCACGTAAATATAAAAGCATTACTGTTTCAGGGTAAGAATTATTAATTTTAATATGTATTGATACGTAGGTAGGTTAAAGTTTTTAATCTTTAGAACACTTTAAAAAAATTAGTATATATTTACATTTTTAAATTTTTTCATCCTTCTACAATTTAAAAAAAAATTAAACTATTCCGTATGAGAGCTATATTTTTGTTTGTTTTAAAATTCGAAGATGAAAACTTTGCACTAATCAATAAGTTATTTCTTCTTCTATTGTTGAATTGCTTTAATAATCATTATCTGGTTTTCAAGTAAATCTATAAACTTGGCCCTTAGAAATCCCCATAAATTAAGAAATTAAATTTTTCAGCGAAAAGTTAATTTTTTAAATCTAATCTAGAAAAGTCTATGAATAATATTCTTGAGAAATATTATTGATTTGCGTTTTAAAATAAAAAATTTTTTTGCAGATCTTTAAAATTATAACAAAATAACACTTTTTCAATACCAGCATTTTTTGTCCGATTTACATCACTCCAAAATGCACAATGAAAGAGGTAACTTGCCAATATAATGAAAGAAAGACAATCGAATTATATTAATTTCTAAATTCTACATAAGTTGACGTAAAAAACCTATTTACTCAGTTAAATTTAACATGCACCCGTTTTCCAATGGTGTCTTTGTACTATTTAAGCATTGAAAATGTAACCCTGATTCACCAGATCACCTTCGTTCTTAACAGTAGTATCTTAGATTTTAGCATTTTAAAGAACAATGAAAATACTGAATAATTTAGAGATTAAAATTAGAATATGCATATACCCAAAAAGAAGAGAGAGAAAGAAAGAGAGAGAGAGAGAGATCATTTCATTTATTCTAGTTAGTTATATTGGTGTCTGCTTACTAAGAGGTTGATTGAAATTCAACACAGACTCTCTGAGAATTACGAACTTCAAAAAGCTTGATTAGAAATGTTGATTCCTATTTGCTACAGAATTAAATGTTCGTAATTTAGATCCATTATCAAGTATCGAGGCGAAATAACGCTCATTTTCATTTTAATAAACCTCAAAATCATCAGGTATTGTACTGTAGATTTCACAAAGTGTAGTCCCGGTTCCATCGTGTCATTGAAGATCTGTGACCCATATCCCATTACGATATTCTAATATAACGTTAATCAAAACCTAAAGAACACGAATCCTGAAATCAAAATAGCTATGTTTCTAATAAAACTCATTTTAGTAATAAAAAGTTTCTGGTATTACGCCTAAGACAAAGAGTTCTGAAAAGGACCATCCCCGAAGCATCTTAAAAGAATTGTACATAGCTGTAGAGTAACTAAAAAAGTTGTATATTTAGAAGTCGAACAAGCGAGAGATGCTAAACAATGTTTTCAATGGCACGCAGCCAATATCAGAAGAGAAAGAGTGGTAAAATTGAGATGGCTCGGTATGAGCGTGGATAGAATCTATAGATACCAAAAGTGAAAAAAAATATTAGCAGTATTATTTGGTGCTGCCTTACTGCTTCTCTGAGTATAAAGAGAATCATTACAATTCTTCATAAACAGATTCAAAACTATTTTATTATAATCATTTCTTGATGACAAAAAAACTCTTAGAGAAATAATTTTAAATGCGCCTTATACTAAGGAATAATTCACACCATTAATTTTTAAAACATTTCACAGAAACACTATATCTCTTTGTGTTAATTATAATATTTAACTTATCTTTTTTAATTAAGCAAATTAATTAGAACAAAGGATACAAATAAAATAAGTAATTTCCAAAACAATGAAATCCTCATTATTAATGACGCACTTGGAAGCAATACGAAAGCTATTGGCAACAAACCTCATAGTTTTGAGCCTCGGTCATGTGACAAGATCTTCGCACTATCCTAAGTGAGAACATAGAGCCTCAACTGACTTAAAGTGCATCAACCCCGCTTCGCAGAGTCTTTAGCAGACTAGGGCTCAAACAAACGACTCGACAGGTAACAATATTAGACATGAGCTTTTTATCATGGCCACTCAGTCATTTTAATCTGGGAAGCATAAATGTAATTTTCAAAATGTGTATCCTTATCAGAAACCCTTTATAACTCATAATAATATTCTTGTTGCTAGTAGGTTGAAGTAGTATTTCCAATCAAAACCTTTGAAATGCAGATAAATACTATAATTTTAGAAAAGGAGATATGATTTTATTAAATAAAGCTTAATTTAAACTGCGCTCAAAATGTTTCCCAAAAATTATTACGAAAATACTACAACTCTAAATGTCATTGAGTAAATTGAAAGATCAACTAAAACTCACTTTAATCAATCATATCATTGACTACTTTATTAGTCAATGGTAAAATGAACTTTTAATATTTATAAATAACATATTATTTATTATGCTTCAGATTCAGTAATTACAAAATTGCACCCTTAAAATGTAATCATCTCTTGATGATGTTTTTTCTTGCAGTCTAATGCAAATTGCTTCCATAAATAACTAAAGTTATGAAGTCAAATAAATATTTATGATTTTTGGATTGCCTCAATTGATTTAAACATGATTTTAATGAGTTGAGCAAGCTTTGTAATCAAGTAATTTCTATTCAATTATTCGAGATCGTACAAATTTAACCATTCACAAAGTTTGTTTAGAGGTCAAGAAATTCAAAGTGGGAATTTAATTGCATTCAATATCACAAGTCTAAAAAATAAATTCAATTAGTAAAACATTCTCGATGATAAATTTAATTTTTTTATTACAGAAGTATTGGAAGCGCACATATTTGTATTTTGCAGCTTTATACTCCACCTTTTTGTTATTGTTGTTTCTGTGCTATTCGGTGTAAAATATTGATTAATAGCTTTTAACAGTCCTTTTTAAAATGCGTTCCCCAAAATATTTTAATAGGGAAAAAAAAGAAACTCATATATTTTGCAGTGGAGTATTCGTCGATTGTAAATGGCAGTGAATGAAATATTTAGTCCATCACAGAGACGATCATCGAATTTAACTAATTTTTAAGAAAATATTTAAATTACTATCGAAGAAAAACTATCCAAGAGAATGCTGTAGCACACCGTTCTCGAGGGAAATTCAACCTTTCTACCGTCAATCATCATTTTGACTAAATGTTTATGCTTCAAACAAGAATATAAATGATGAAATGTTCCACATTTTGAGGCGGACAGATATAAATGATCTAAGGTGACTGAAAGATCAATTTTTTGTGTCTTCCAGAGATAAAGATAAAATATCATTCAATTAGAGCGAATCCAATTTGAAGAAGCGTTCATATCGTGTTTCTGGATATCAGCCTAATATGAACGCGATTGTTGAAATATTATATGTAACGTTATATATTTGAAAGTATCTTTTATAAGAGTTTTACCTTATTCTCGCTCACTTCAGGCAAGTTCAAAATAGTTATCTTTAATTTAAAAATGAAGTTGACAATGTGCAGTGCTACAAAAATATTAAAAAGGAGGAAATAATAAAACAGAGTGCTATGTACATTTGTATTGATTGCTATTATTACTTTTCCATTATGTCATTAGAGTATTTAGTCAAATATGTAAAGTCAAATGTGAAAATATGAAAAAATGTTTATTCTTTCTTAGAATCTAAAAGATTAAGTTTTTTCAATGATAATTTTAACTACAAAAATCATCTTTCTGACTCAATAATTTTTTTAAAAGTTTTTGCAAACTCCTTAAACTTATAAAAAAAATCCGACTTAGAGACATACCATTATTATTGCTTCAATCGATAAAGACTGAGGCAGTGTACCTCAAGACTGCCTTCAATGAATGTTATAGAGAACAGAATTTAAGTTACGATTACTTTTTTCAACATAAAAAAAAATATTCCATAGCTCATATAAGCTTATGTCGTAGTATTCTATTAATAAAATAAAAACGAGTTCCCCGCATATTTTTCTTCGACTAAGATTTTGAGGGGCTTTCCTATGATATTAATTGTATTGAGAAATTCTTCTGATAAATGAACCGTGTTTTATATAAATTAATATAGAAATGTTGAAGCGTATCGGATTGATGTGAGATGGCATTTATATAGCACTGAGGCGAATTTAACAGGAGTTTGCGATGTAGAGAGAGTGAGAAGAAGATAGAGTTTTGCCTAAGATGATAAGACCAAAGAGATATAGAATCTGAAATTAGTGAGTTTAGATAAGATTCAAGCATAAATGGAAGGCTCAGGTAGAAAATTTCGTCCAAATTTGATTATGGAATACCTTGATAACAAAACTAATGTTCATAAAACTTAACAAACAAGCATGTTAACTATATATATTCAAATTAATATGTCATGTGAAATACTTTCATTATCCTTTTAAGTTCTCAGAGAGAGTATTTGTAATAATGGAAGTTTTTAAAAAATGCATTTCTTGAAAAAAAAATATTTTGAATAATTGTTGAAAAACCTTTGATTGATTTGGTAATTTTTATTCATTTTTTTTTAAAATTTATTTATTTATTTTTTGCTCTCAAAACAAGCACAGTCATATGATGAGTAAATTTAACTTTAAAAATTCTGCTACATATTTTCCCAGTGTATAAGTACTTCAAATTCCTTAAAAAATAAACTGTAGTTTTAAATGAATCATTGATATTTAATGCACAGCAAGATTACAGCAATCATTCAAATTTGAAAATTTACTTAAAGGCTCTGTTTTACTTCTCAGTGAATTAATTGAAAGAGAAGAGGTAAAAACAAATAAAAGTACAAGATAATATTTCATATACTTAAGTTTCTTAAGAATTAACCCTATAAAAACTATTTTTTTATTTTAGATATTCTTAAAAATAAACTTTACATATATCTTTAGATGTTCTCATAAATTAACTATACAGATCCTGAAAGAGCACAAAATCTAAATAATTCACAAGTGTTATTTGTCATTTCTAAAAATCTTCCGGCACCATTATTCTATATACAATCAATCTATACTATAATAAAATTTCAGTTCCTATTATTTGTTACCGCTAGCTTCTAAGAAAAGGTAGCAATCCCGAAGCAATTTAAAACGCATTCTTAACTGAAAACGTACATTTAATTTTCTTCTCCTGTAATTGATTATTCTACCTGAACACTTATATTATCAGACACGCCCAAGAACGATGTGTTTGTATTCTTTGCCTTATGGACAGGTTATGCTTAAGCAAACAAGGCACCGCAACACAGAATCCATCCCAGATGCTTAGAAACAAGGCTATGACAGACCGAACGTACTCCAACCTATCATTAAGGGGGTCAAGAGGGGTGCAAATTTGGGGGTCGGTGCGCTATTGCCATGCTCGATGAACTAGTCCCTAAGGGTAGAATATTTATCTCTGTGTAACACCCCACAAAAGAACTTGACAGAATCGAATATTTTTACATATTTATAGAGTATATGAATAGAGTGGGGTTTTGTCCTTCCTGTGAACCGGATTTACATAACAAAGCTGTTTAATGTTTTGTTTAATGTATAAAAATGTTTAATTTACATGATAAATATTCTAAAGTGCCTAGTGTGCTACTTGTATTGTAGAATATAGTGAATACATAGTTGATTGATTGTCAAAGAAATATGTTATATTCGCACACACAATTTTCCGATAAAATTAAATTTAATGCAAATTGGTCAGAATTTTGAATACAATCAAAATGTGATGTTTATTATTATTCTTATTTGCAAAAAATGTGAATAAACGCTAGCTACATTTGGTGTAATAATAAATAATTCATAGGTCGAATGCAACAGCCTTAAAAACTTGCTATTTAAAGTAAATTATTCCTTTCCCAATGTTAATTACCTTATGTTTTTAAATTATAGTTATATATAATGTTTCTGTGCGAACTCTTTTGCTTGAATGAACATTTTCTGATTGCAATTTATTATTTTTTAATGAAACTTATTTTTGAAGAAGGATAAATGAGTATTATCTCCTTTGCTTTTTAACTTTAATATTATATAAATTTCAAACATAAAAAATAAATTAATTTAATGTCTCAGTTAGTCTACTAAAAATAACTGTAAGTTTTAAAATAACTTTTGAAAATATTATAAACTTTTTCTGAGGAAAAATGGTATGTTAGTAAATAAGGTATGCTAACTACTCGAAACATTTTTAAACCAAAAGTGTAAGAAATAACATTTGACTATTTTAGCTTTTAAATATCCAAATGATTGTTGAGGAAGTATAACGCAAAAAATAACAATTCACGCAGTATCTCAGAGAGTACAGGTTTGCAACAATTGATGTTAAGAATTTAATTCCACGAGCTATATAAAATTCCAAATATCAGACTATTTTTTTAAATCGCTTTTTTTTAGATTTTTGGTTTAGAGAGCGAATAACTAATAAATCTCACTCTCTTAAATCTTCTTATTTAAATACATATAATAAGTACTTTTAAAAAACTGTTGCAAACAAATGATATTTCTTTTTAAAGGTATTTGTTCTATTAACAAGCAGAAAAGATTCAACTACAATTAAAGAAAATGTTTAGACAATAAATTTTAAGTAATAATAATAATAATCGAAAAAAATTGTATTCAGATTAAGAAAATCATTTATTTTCGGAATTTGTTCACGGAATGCTACGGAACAAAAACTTCTCGTTCTTTTTCTTTCCCATGCCTTGATACCGCGATGCGGTAAATGCCGCAATAAAGCTCCTGACTGTGCACGACGAATGGAGATGAAAAATTGGCGGCCTGGAGGCAGAAAGATAGAATCGTTTATCACAGCTTCGAGTGGGTGTGGACATCTGTTCTCTTTCCGCTGTTTCCATGCCCGTGATATATCTCTACAAAATTAGTACCTCCGTTCTTTCTACAGTTTGAGCTAATAAAAGTGCTAATTCTCTGGGATAAGGGGTTGATAAAGATCAAAGAAACGACGCGAGGCTTATGTAAGATGTTTATATCCCTTTGGATTTGTATTTTATTTTTTGAATGTAATTCGATCGAGTCATTTCTTATTTTCTAACTGGTTAAAGTCTTTTTAATGTATATGTTCGTAATTTAGTACCATATCTATCATTTAATTAATAGGATTAATAATAAAAAAAAGTTTTACGCGCAAAAGATATTTTGAAATATATCAATGTGCTATGAACATTGTTGTGATGTGACCAAAAACACAAGCCCTCCAATGCAACCAACTGAGATCAACCAATCAACTAATACAACTGAGATCATCTTGAAACCTTATTTTTTATGATTCTAAAGTTATTTTAATTTGTTCATTTTAAATAATCAACTTATAATCTATAAAAAGAAAAACGCAGTTGACAATATGTATATTTTTGAACTGGTGAAATAATTAAGCCCCCCATATATATATATATATTGGCTCCCAAAATTGAGTATACATCTTCCTTTTTCGACATTAAAAGTATGAACAAGTAATAATGATTATTTATATAAAATTAATATACATCTAAGTGATAAAATACATTTTAAGAAATGTACTAGAAGTGGAAACAAGTATGAAACCCGTTAAATTATATAATTTTTAAGCACAAACTACAACATATTAAGTCACAAAATTGAGTATACACCTGGCCTAACTTTTAAATGAAAACATAAAAAACAAACTAATATCTGGTCGCACACCCTTTCGAATTAATGACGGCTTCCAAACGGCGCGGCAGATTTTGGGTTGTTTCACTTGTGATTTAAATTCTTCTCTTTATTGATTGTTTTTAAATGGTCCTTACTCGTCATATGGTTCTTTTGTATAGATTTTTTCAACTGTGACGATAAATTTTCAATAACGTTGAGATCAGGTGATTGTGGTGGAGTCTGCAGCTACGTTCCTCAGTTGTACAACAGCCACAATTGAACAATTTTAGCTGTATGCTTGGGGATCATTATCGTGTTGAAAAATGAAATTCGATCCTAAACCCAAATTTTCAGCACTTTGCTTTAAATTATTGGTTAGACTATACTTGAGGGTGCCCCTTGATTTCTCGCCAAGCTGGGCGATGTTTTTTTTCTTTATGGTAACTCATGGGTGAGCTTTTCTTTATGGTAACCCTAAACGTTATTTTGAAACCCAGTCACGATTTTGATTGGTTTAGATTTTACCGTTATTTTTGAATGTTTAACGGTATATGTAATTGGGGTCAGTTACTTCTACGGTGGATGTCGGCTGGTAAGGTTTGGTTTGTTTTGTCCTAGTTTAAAATTTAGTTTCAGCAGTTATTGTTTTCTTTTGTCCTAGTTTAAAATTTAGTCCTAGTTTAAAATGACTGCTGTTAGCAAAATAAATCTTAAAAGTTTCTGTACGATTTGGGAAACAACAAACGAAACTTTGCTGCATTTGATAAAAGAAAACATCCTGCCTGGAACTACTATTATTTCCGATTGCTGGGAATCATATGACTGCCTGTCGGAAAACGACTTCAAACATCTTTCCGTAAATCACTCAAAGACATTCAAGGATCCTGAAACCGGGGCCCATACGAACAAAATTGAAGGGATGTGGTCCGTAATAAAACGCGAATTCAGAAAAAAAAAGTCACCGCCAGTCCGGCACCACCGACGCCATCTTTGACTCGTATTTCGCAGAATTTATGTGGCGATGGAGGTACACAGATTCTACACAGGATAAATTTAAAAATATCTTGGTGCGATTAGAGAATTCTGTGTACCTCAAAGTGAGGATATTCCTGCTAAATGACGTGAGTAATTTTTTTTTCCTTTTTTATTAATTTTGTTTAAATTGTGTTCATTGAAATTTCTTTGTTTTGGCCGCCATTTCTGTTTGCAGTGTGTTCCGCGCGATCAGGATTGGCGCTAGACAAAAATCGCCAATCTCGCCAAGGGGCACCCTCAAGTATATTTTTACCAAATTATTTTTCAGAATGTTCAAGTATTGAATTTTGTCTATGATCCGATCAATAAACACTAAACTTCTCACACCATTGGCTGATATACAGCCCCATACGAGTACAGAGCCACCCCCATACTTGACGGGAGGAATGGTGTTTTTAGGAAGCAACTCACTGTTATGCTTCCGTCAAATATAGCATCACCTATCACTTCCAAAAACATTAAATTTATTCATGACTAAATATAACTTGATTCCAGAAGTCTGGGGACCTTGAAATATAATTTTTAGTAAATGAAAACCTTTTCTCCTGATTTCGCTAAGAAATGAAAGGTTTTCTCTCCTGGCCCCACGACCATTAAAGTCTCCTCTCCTGAGTAATCTTCTAATTCTTTCTGCAGAAACAGGTGTTTGTATCATAGAAGTGGTTGCAGCAAATTCTGGAGCACCCACCTTTGGAGTTTCGGTCACTTTTCGTAGGACCCTCCAACTTTTTGTGTCATCTAGGATCTCCTTTTCTTCCTCTTCTGGGAATATTTTTAACGTGTTCCAATTTTTTTTACTTTTTGATGATTTTCGAGCACATCCGTGACTTCTCTGAACTACTTTTGCATTTTTTAAAGATATTTACCTTCTTCAACCATTTTAACGATTAGCTCTCTAACTTGAGTTGAGGTTTCCGTTTTGAAACTCATTTTAAAGATTAAAAATTAATATTTTTACAAGATCTAAATCCAATGTCAGTATCAAACGCAAAAGTTTTAGTAAAATAGTAGTAGATAATTTATCAGGTTGTGGTCACTTTCTGCAAAAGAGAGAGAGGAGATTTCAAGTTATCTTGTCTTTTCAAGATAAAAAAAAAGAAATTTTGAATGTCCATTAGACACGAAATTAACTAATCACTTTTGTTATCGTTAAAGGTTTTTATATGAGTGATTGATTTTATAAAAAACAGAAGATCCTAATTCAAAATACAATGAAGATTTTTATGGGAGCACTCATTTTTATAGCACGTATATATGTAGCACGTGTAGTAGTATAGGAGCACGTAGGAATATTTTTATATGAGCAACCTTTATTCAATTTTTTTAAAAAAATAAAGGAAATTATACCAATCCGTTCATGATATGATTTTGTGATTCTAAGGCCATAAAACACTTTTTTTCATCGGAAAAATACTACTACTATAAATAAAATAATTCAATTTAATCAAGCTGTAATATGAAGTAAACTTCCCTCAACTGACACATCTGAGGTTTCTTTTTCACTTTATATTAAATTTCCAGCTTCTTTTTAACCAAATGAAAGGCAGTTACGTAAATTAGATAAACTCTAGAAGTTTAGTGAATAAATGTAATCAAGTCATATAAAAGGGACAGGGAATTGAATCTGAGAAGAAAAAAAGTTACGGTAATAGGAAGATTACTTGTTGGAAGACTTTAAATCAGGCCTGGTCAACCCGCGGCCAACCGGCTGCATGTGGTACGACATGTGTCAACCGGCGGTCCGCGGAGCTGGGTCATCTGAATAAAGACTTAAACTTTTATTGTACATAAAAGTACCAAAGAAGATTTCACCATAAATCGTTTGTATCATATATATATTCTACTACCATTAAATATCTCACTACCTGACTCAACTTTTATCACAATTTATTTTAACCTTGTTCAGAAACAATTACAAAGTTTGTTTTAAAAAGTGCACGGGCCATCTGGTGCGATTGGGCAATACACAATGTATAACTAACCAGCAAATTTACTGAAGAGCGAGGGTGTGAATTACTAGACAGGGAGGGAATGCGACACGCGGAACGTGCGAAATAGCAGCAGCCAGTCTGTCTGCAGCAAGTCTAATATATTTGACGCAGAAGCATATTGTTCCAGACAGACTGACTACTCAGCGCCTTTTGATCGCTAATAATATAGCGCCAATATTATATTGTAACTGCAGGAAAGAGTTTTTAAATTTTATCTCGTATAAATATATTTAATTCAATAAAATGTAATTTCCCTTAATTTATAGCGGAATGTTCTTGATTTGTCTAATGCAGTTCTGGAGGATTAGTCACTTCTGACTACTCGAAAGGGGAAAGTTGAAGTAGTTTTTAACGTAATAATATTTGAATTGGCTTCGAATTAATCACTTGTGTGCAGGCGCACACACACGCATATATATATAATAAAATGTGCTGAATATTGCCTTAATAAATTGTATTTCCAATGCATCCCGCTGGAATAAAAAGGGTTTTCAAAACGGACCAAAAGTCTTTTGGGTTGGACAGGCCTTCTTCCAATTTTATCAGGCGTTTCTTGTGTGTCAGTGTGATTTTTATGGAGACTAGTATCTGACACTGTATATTCGAATCACTCCTTGGGGGATTTACTCACCCCGTATTCTGCCAAGAGTACTTTTTGTTATATTATAAAGGTTATTAGTATCAGTAAGGAGTAACCGTGAACTGGTAGAGAGAATTCCCATTATTAAAGCCATAATAAACATTTTGAAAAGTAATTGAGTAAATACCTGAATTGTACGTTGGTGCATGACTATTTTAATTACTTTATATCTATGCTTGAAATTAAGTTGGAATTTAGATTACCATTAGACTATTATTTATGATGAAAGACGAGTCGGGAAACAAAGATAAGCTACAGAGCATAATGGATTTTAATAAAAGTAAATGCGTTACTTTTATGAGAATATGACATAATGTTTATTTCATTACATTCCAATAAACTTTATTTCATTGGCAGTCAGTTGTTTCGATATTTACTAAAAATAAAGTTAACAATATTTGAAGTTGAGTTAAAAGTTTTTATGCAACTCTCGAACATAAAATATATTAATATTTGTTACTTCAATCTTTAAGAATTTTTTAAAAATAATAGTTTATATCTGTTACTATAAAAGAGGTATTAATCTGAATCATCAGTAAAAATCCAAGAAAATAAGCAATCAAAACAATTTAATGTTTATATAATACATAAATGTATAACTATTTTGCAACTGAATTGCATTTTTTTTATAATAGCTTCAACATACATAGGAACTAACTAATGCAGAGGCAGGTTCTTTTCGTTTTTCGTTAATTTATTTAAATAATTAAACTTGTCACCGTATTTCAAATAATGGATTAATTTAGTTAAATAATTATAGATAACATATTAGATAAATATATGTTCCATCCTCTTATCAAAGTCTTTAATAGTAATAGAATTAAGATGTTAATTATAGATTTAAGTTAATTAAATAATAGGTATCTGTTAATTGAATAATCAAATGTATACTTTTAGTAATGGTTGGCTGCTACAGTAAAATTTTTAAACATAGGTTTTACTTATATTTGTGCATTAAAATTTATAAAGATATCATCTGCATTTCCCTGCATAATATCTAACTCTATTCTTACCTTATTTATAAGTACAAGATTACATATTTTTTCATATCTAACTACAGTTAATTATTTATAAAATATAGAAGCTTCGTACTTGCAATTTTTTAAGAAAATTAATTCCAGATTAAAAATAAAATTCAGATACGAATTGATCCATTTAAATTTTTAAAAACATCAATATTTACTTTCCAAATAATTTTCTCTTTTCTGCATGAAAGATATTTGTATGTTCCGAATATTCTTTGTTTTATTGTTTCCATTATTATAGGAAACAATTTATAATCTGGCATTAAATTTAATTCCAAGAATCAACATGTTCCTACATCGAGAGAATTCCATTACTTTAATTTGAAAATAGCAACAAAAATAAAATTTCTAAGAGCTACTCTAAATCTAGTTTCCTTTTCAGAAACTTCTCTACAACACAAAATTTCCCACAACTTCAAATTCCATCAAAACACATCATAATAAAACGAATTCGAACAAACCGAAACACGGTATTCCCACACAAAAAAAGCATCAAATGCATTGCTTCACAACCTGTAAAAGAAGACTAACCTAATAAGTTAAAAAGCATATTCAAATCCCAGTGGAACCTTTTAGACGGGACTCCCATGAAAGCGCCCATTAAAATTTGACATGAAAAGATGCATTAGTTGACTTCCGTCTGGGCGCATAGGATTCGGCGTGTAAGCCCACACTACAGGATGAGGTTACAGGGCTGCCACGTGTTGCTAATGGATTCTTTATGCCGCCAAATAAAAGGGGACATGTATAATAAGGTAAGTAGAGATTATATTATCGAATTCGCGGGAAAATGAATTATCAGTGCAGAATTCTTCGAAAAGTTATTAGTGAAGGATTTGAATACATGTGGTAATTGGATGTTTGCTTTGAAGAATTGATTTCTACTAATTTCGAAGGATGATAAAAAATAATTTTGCACAAAGAGGATGCACCAAAATCCTCTTAAAATATAAGATTCATCTTACTGTTTGAAGCATGAAATGCCGTATTCATTTCAACATAATTTTCTAATTTGAATAGTGGGGGAAAGATGTAAGTAGAGGAGCAATACGTTAAGATATTACAAATGCCTTTGAATTCGAAAATTATGAAATAAATAAAGGTTCCAAATATAATTTAAACAAATGAAATATATTACAGCACACGTATTTATTATAATTAGGTTTGAATATTTTTGAATAATGAAATAAATGATTAAGTTAATGAAAAATATTAGATATAAAATAAAAATCACTGTAAACAAATTATAAGACCACTAGCCAAAAAAATGTTAAAAAATTATGAAAATTAATATTATATTGGTTCTCCACTTTTCTTGAAAACCTTACACAATGTTTTTATGTAAATGATTAAATAGGTTAAGTTTAATTTCAGAAATATTGTACCATTCTTTTATTATGTCTATTTCAAGTTCATGCATTGATGAAATCTGTTTATTATTATATAAATTTTGAGACAAAATATACCCTAAAGGTTTTGTACGAGGGTTAAGTCTAATTTCGACTTGGTCTCGTTGGTCAAATCTAATTTCGCAAAACATTAACTTATTTTTCTTTTTAAAACCATTCCTGAGTGGATTTATATGTATGAAAAGAAATATTGTTCCGCTGAAAAATCCAGGTAGTAACACCTAACAAAAGCCTAAATGATATCAGATGGTCATATAGCATGACTTGATATTGTGTAGCGTCCATTAGTACGGAAATTCGCTGTAAATCACACATTCGTCATGACTAAAAGCTTATCAAACCATCATTGATCCTCCTCCTATTTGTTGACTAAAATATTCATTTTGGTTCCTTCCTCAAATCATGCCAATAGCCTTTGTAGTCATTGGAACCGTTAAAATTAAATCTCCTTTCATCAGAAAATATATGTTTCCACTCATCGTTTCATGGCATCACATTTTAGCCCATTTCAATCTTTTTTATAGATGATGTTGCAATAGCTTCAGTGTTTTCTTCATCTTGATAAATTTCTTTTTAATATTTGATATGAAGACACTGCCAAACTGTGACGTGTGAAGTTTTTTTTTTTTTATTATTATTACTGAAACTTTCCGAAATTTTACTAGTCGAAAGATCTTTTTAGTTGATAGTTGAATGTAAATCGTCTCGTGATGTCAAAATCTTTTTTTTTTTTTCAGATCTTTTTTTTATTTGTTTGAATCATCTATTCTAATTATGGTTTTATGAATGGCAGTTTTTAAATACATCATAAACCTAGATATTTCTATTGCAGATTTACCAGTTCCCTTATAAAAAGAAATTTTTCTCACTTCGCCCTTACATTAATTACTCCGCGATATCTTCAAAGAAATCGGAGATAACGCAATCAAAATCTGCACCTTTGCTTCTCAGGCAATGTTGCCTTGAAATACAAACGTAAGCATTTTATAATGAATTCGATACATGCTAATTTTCTCAGGCGATTTTACGATTTCTTAACCGACACCTTATCCAATTTTTAGAAAAATGATTAGATTTTAATAGCATTTAGAATAATTTTTAAAGTTGCAAATAATGCAGACAGTGTTTCCTGATTCATTTCAAATATACGCGTAAAATTTGCATACCATGTCTTCTTCAGAAATATATAAATTCGTTGGTGGTCCTATAATTTCTCAATGCACTCTATTTGAATAAGTAGAAAGTATTTCATTATAGAGACATTGCTTCCTGAAATTATCCAATAGACTAAGTTTTCTGTTCAGGTATACGAGCATATACATGAGAAATTAAATTTAATTTGTTCCTATTCAATTCTCTTTTTTATCTCATTTTGTATATAATTCGTTTACTTCGATACAAGCGTATTAAAATTATTTATTAGATTTTATAATTTTGTTACATACATGCATTTTTCCACAATTTATTTAAAATAGGTATTTATATTACTAAAATAAAGCAGTTTTAATCAGCGATGCGATAGATTTGATTTCTTTAACAATCGCTATTTTTATTATCAACTATTTTTACTTATAGATTTAACCTTGATCTCGATCATCGAACTTTAATTAATGTTTTCTCAATCAAGATCTGCCACCCACCTGCTACTAGTCTTCTCTTTTATGTTTATGTTTATATGATATGGATTTCAACCCCAGACGAATGCGTCTCGTGATTTGTATTTTTAACTTTTGTAACACAATACTATTTTAGCCTTTATCTGAATTTCATGTACCAATATCTTATGTATATTACATTCTGGCTAGTAAAAAGTTTTAAAACTTTATTCTTTATTTAATCCTGATTTTAGGTACGCATACAGAAAATGCGAATATACAATTCTTTGAAACAGAGTTTTAATAATCCTCTAAACATATTTTTAAAATAAAACATTTTCCAACGATAAAAAAAAACCAGTTTCGATTGGACTAAGAAACTAGAAATTTTCTACATTTATTTATAATATTTCTAAAATTATGTTGGATACCGAGCATCTAGAGTAATAAGTACATTGGACATCCTTTTATTGATATTTAGAAATAAAATTATTTATAGCTCATAAAAACTTTTACTCTTATAATTTTTATTATTTTCACAATAATATTTTTACCCTTCTGTAAATTTAAGCCTCAGTCACGTAACATTTTGCGTGAAAAATTGATTAAAAATATACACTTATGCTTTGTGAAAAGAATATACAAAAATAGTTTGATCTTAACTATATGATACGAATATCGCAGATAGAATAAATGCTTGCATTTGATAATCATTGCGATAATACTTCACTACTTAAACACATTACGTACAGCACTTGTATTTATAAGAAATATTAGTAAAAAATAATTTAACTAATATTTTATTTAAGAATAGTATAAAAGTTATATTTTTTTTTAAATGTAAAATAATATAATTTACAAGAGCTTGTGGTGCTTAACTAAGATACCTAATTAGTACCATAGCTGCTTACTTATATATGAAATCAAAAAAAGTATTAACATATTTCAAAAATTTTTTATGTTATGTATTATTTTATAATTTAAAAAATTATTTTGATATATTTTAATCCATCTTTAATTCAAATGTTGTTGTGCTGGGGAGGACTTTGGACCTTTATCGATTTAACGTGCATCAGTACACTGTGCGTCTTCGATGGCATCAGGGCTCGAAACCAGGATTCGACGAAAACTGCTGTCCATCACCAATAGTCTACGGCAGCCACGAAAAGAAATGAAGGAGCTATACGTATATGCAATTCAACTCAGTCTGATGTCATCAAGTGCAAGGCTCGGGCATCCAGCGCTGTCTCTTTCCCCGAAGTCTATCACTGCTTGAGCATATCATATTATGCTGCCCCCGGAATTATACGTGTATACAAAATTTCAGCTCGATAGAATGATAGGGGGTGGGTCAAAGTTCGAGTACAAATTTTAAGCTGGATATACATGCACATGAACATAGTAAATTATATAAATGATTGATTAATTGTTTATTAACGTCACCCTTACGCCACTACGAGAGCTGTTGGTGACGGATCTCGTAATTTTGAACATCGGTCAAGTGACGAGGACAATACCTGAGATGGCATTTCCGTCTCCAAACTTCTACTCCTCGCAAACGGAGAGTCGAGAGATTTAACGCGCGTCAGCCCCACTTCGCGGTGGGTTCTAAGTGGTATCAAAACTCGAATCCAGGACTTCATGAAAACAACTCCGGCTACGAGTTCGTGACTACGACAATTAGGATACTGCGACCACGAAAGAAAACTAAAGCTTGTAATAAAGAAAATCATATATACTAATACCATTTTTAATTACGGAAATAATTCATTTTTTATATTTTATGTATAAAATATTTGAATACTGTACTTCTATGAAATGTTACTATAATGCAATACTTTACAAATTCTGATTCACTAGAAACGAACATAACTCATTAGAGAAATTAAAATAAAACATTATTTTAATAAATTAAATTTTTATGACGAGAACACGACTTTTAATTACACTTTTTTCAGCTGATTTGGAAAATGAACCAATATTTTTTATAGTGATACTGAAATGGCATGAAAAGATTTATTCTACCCAACCGAAGAATATTGTGTTCCAAAAATATTCTTTGGTATACCATTTCCATTTGTATCATTCCTTGTTTGTATTTTAAACTGAAATGGGGGAGGGGGATGATTAAAAATTATTGATTGATATTTTAGTAACAGAAGGAAAATTCTTGACACCAGCTGAAAGTAATTAATTTGTAAAAATTATATAATTATGTAAATAAACATAAACTCTCCTCTAATTATTGAAAAGGTAAGTTTTTCAAACTCTACTTAGGATTAGAACTATTCAAATTCAATCCAAAATTATAACATCATATGGAACAAATTATTCGCATAATTTATTAGTCACTATAAACAAACTGAATTTATTTCAATAAAATATTTATATCTTAAAAAATATGCTCATTAAAATTCTTATTTTGCTGAGAGAAATACTTATTACTTAATTCATAATCGAGTCAGAGAAAAAAAATCAATTTTTAGTATCATTTAATATACAAAAATTTAAAAATCAATTATATATATATATATATATATATATATATATATATATGCGGTACATCCCATACATTTATCCCAATTTGATCCGAACCTAACCTATCTTATCACCAACACAGAAGGAAAAATATATCAGTCAGTGTTTTGTAATTTGTGATGCAATGAGCTCCAAGAGCAAAATAACATGGTCTTTACAATGTTAAATGTATAGCGTGGGCTCTACAGCATAAAATATCTCTCTATAAATTACTCTACTTTGGTTCTTGCATTCTTAAAAAATAATTAGGTATTTCCTTATTTCAGTATTTCCATGATATCAGTAGACGGAGCAAAAGAAACAAACCTCCGGTTAAAGCCTTGATCATGACTACTCAATTACTTTTCACCAAGTAGTCACGCAAAAGTCGCCCACAGCACCTAAGATCAGACCACCTGAGATGTCAAATACGCACTTCCCATCCAATTGGCGAGCGAGCGTAGGCACGCAGAAACTAATATGCCAACAAGGCTAAGTAGGCGAGTAATAATATTTGAATAAATAAAAATAATATGGGCAATTTGTATTAATTTTGTCTGTGCATAGCCTTCGAGGCTAGTTTAAAAGCACATATTTTATCAGAATAAGATGCACCTGTTTTTGTTGTAGAAAAATTGGGTTTTTTCTTAAAAAAAAATGTGGGTATTCGTTGTGTTGTGTGTTTATCTTTGTTAGCCCCGCTTATGTAATTAAAAGTATTACAATGCTTGGACTGGAATAAAACAATTCAATGAAAAGTATTCTGAATGAATTGTTCATCTTTTTCGTATTTTAGGTGAACAATTTTCAAAGATTTCAGGAGAATTTTCGAAAAAAATTGAAGGATTCTTATGAGAGTAATTATTAATTATTAATGGTGGAGGAATCAATGGAACATGTGATATATGTCCATAGATTAATACGAACGAAAGACAGTGGAAGATATTCGATTCCCAACGAAAGATAAAGGGAGAAATGTTCACAATAAACAACTATACAGGCCACCCCATTCATCTCAAGCTTTGAGCCATCAGTATATATATGTAACCATGCTTCAAGAGGAAAACGATTGTAAATAATCTCCATCCCCGCACTGAACAAGCTACAGAACAATCCTGGGCTTTTAAGACAGGACTCATAAGATCCAGATGATATATTTTACTAGCCTCCAAAAGATTTATGGGGGGGGGCAGCAAAGGTTTAATCTGGGATGGTACATCAAATCTGTCTATCTATTTTAAAACAGCTTGAAGAAAGCCGTCCTGAGTCTTTAGCTTGCGAGGTCCAGACTCAACTATCATATCACTATGAGGTAGGCGAATTAGTTTCTGGTAAAGCTTCAAAGCTGATTTCATTATTTCATATTGCATAGAGATTTCATTGGTGTATGAAAGCACTGCGTCAATAGATGCGGTATTTACAGCACCTGTAATAAGATTGAATGCATTATTTTGTAATCGTTCGAGTCTATTTATAACTCCCTCAGATACTGAGGAGCGTTACAGTACGTTAAGAGGAGCGTTACAGTACGTTATGACCGGTTTTATTAAAAAAACCTAGAGTTAGCAAGTAAAGTTGTAGTATCACAATCCCACCAAACACCTTCAAGGCGTTTGAACAGTATTATGCTCTTCTCAGCCCGTTGCTTGATATCGTTAATATTTAATATCTAAGTGAGTTTACGATCGAGAGTTACTCCCAAGTACTTGGTACTCTCACTACCCGGGAGGTTATATTATGAGTAGATATATGCATAATGGCTGGTGGCATAGTAAAAAAAGTCTGATAGGTTGTTCTCTTCATGTTGACAGTCATATTGTTTTCCAAACACCAGGAAGGAAGTCTGCCCATGGCCTCATTGAAAGAGATTTCAAGCCTCTCATTTGCTCTGCTCTTAGGGCTGGATGTCCAAACGACAAGATCGTCAGCATACATAAGTATACCTACATTTTTATCAATCAATGGATTGTATTAAATCATCAATATATACACCGAAAAGCAAACAACTTGACTCAGTTCTCTGGAGAAGACCAGTTTGCGAAATCCTAAAACTAGATTGTGCGGTTCCATAACGGATATTTAAAAGACGCTGATCAAGAATGTCTCTGAACCACCACAGCATATTTCCTGATATATGTTTATTAGCTAATTTATATAGAAGCTTAGTTAGCCAAACAATATTATATGCTCATTTAAAACCCACAAAAATAGCACCTACAATGTTACTATTATCAATATTATCTTTAATACACTGAGAAAAAGTGGTGACAAGCTCTTCAGTAGTCCATGTTGACAAGCTCCTTTTCCTAAAACCACCTTGCGCATCGTTTATGTTGAATGATTGGTTGGTTTTATTAACATCACACTAGAAGCAACACTAGGACTATTGGTGACGGACCTCATAATTTCGAACCACGGTCAAGTGATGAGGATGACACCAAACTGACACCCCTTCGCCTAATTTTTACTCCATGACAATGGAAGGACTTTGGGCCTCGACAGATTCAACGTGCACCGGACCCGGTTACTCGATGGGTCTTTAGTAGCATCAAGATTGGAATTCGATGAAAATCGCCAGCCGCGAGTCCGAGACTATAACCACTAAGCTACAGAGACCACCGTTAATGTTGGAAGTGAATCTGCTACAATCGAGAAGTGCTTGAGTCGGAATGAATTATTTGTTAAGTTAATACTTTATTATCAGAATATAATTTAGGATTAATAAAATTAAAAAGGATTCGAGAAAACCAGAGATATCTTGGATATTCTAAATAAATGGGGTATTGTCTTTTTCTTACCAATATTCAGTTGCAGTTTAGAACTTATTGGCGATTTAAAGCTACTTTAAGATGGCTAAAGATTTTCTAATTAGATTTTCATTTTTTAGATTTTCTAATTTAAGTAAGTTTATTTCAATAAGTATTACATAGAATTGAAAGAATGGAAATGGGGAGTAGATGATAACGACAGCTGATAAATTGTGTAGATTAGAGTAAATCATCGTAATTAATCGTACAGATAGAAAGTAGTTGGAAGTGACTTCTGATCACGATAACAGAAGTCGAATGTGATATAATTATGAATCGGAATGAGTGGTTTGGTAAGCTAAGATTTTTATTATTTTAACTAGAACTAATTGAGATAAGAGGGATTCGAGAGAGCTATGATATTACATATACTTTGACACATAATAAAGTGTGCTGTACTTCTCTAACGTATTTGTAATTAAAATTTAGAACTTAATATTTAATTAAATTTTAAGATGGTGATAGAGTGAAATGACAAAGGAAATACGTCACAATATATATAGGATTCGTAATGTGCTATACTGTGAAGTAAAAATAAGTAAAACATATTATATATTTATATATATATATATATATATATATATATATATATATATATTCTAAGCGGCCAATTATGATCTGAAACTAGTGTGTATTAATTACCAAATTCATTTTTCTGATTTTTTTTCTCTACTGTTATGGTTTCTACTTTAACAAAATCTTAATTTTTACATATTTTTAAAGCTTAAATAATTATTTTTATTCAATTATGTGAATATCAAATGTTTCTCGCACTCAGATTTTACAAATACTAATTTCTGTTTCATCTATATCTATAATTTCTTGGTTAAAACACCTACGACAAAGCATTGCAGAACTAAGTTGCATGAGCAGAGAATTTATTTACACAGCAATCGAAAAACAGATTTAACATATTCCTGAAGTTAAGGTGCCATACCGTAACAAATAAAATAAATGAAAAATAACCATGTCATTTCTTTAATAAAATGTAGAAGTTGATATGTAGTATTTTGATATAAATAGGTTGTGTTTTGTTATTCATTCTCTTGGATTACAACTTATATCTCAAAACTATCGAAATTAATAGAGATGAGTTAAATGTGGGTTTGTTGGTCAGTGTGCATCACTAGTATTTTAGCAAATGACCGGAATGCAATTAGGGCAATAACATTTCTAAAGTAACTAAAACTTTTCCTTGAAGAATAGATTTTGATGTAAACAAAAAGATAAGTACATCATAAACTAAAGAAATAAACTTCCTCTAACGTAACCTACATCATTATAGAATAAGTAGTTGTCCAATTACGTTTGATAACATACAAAATTGTTTTGTAACGTTCAATTTTGCTTTTTAATTGTTGTTGAACTTGTTTGAATTGAATCAGCCTTTGACTTGTTGAGCGAAGATTATTGCCAAATTAATATTCTTTTTTATCAATCCATTTTTGTACGGGATAATAACCGTGCAAAATCATTTGAATTATATGAAACCCTTCTTTTTTTATTTCAAATCAATATAAGATAATTGAATGCAACACACAAAGTGATTGCAAAATAAGTATCGGATATAAATTAACTATACTTCAAAAAGCATAGGCACATTCTATTCAGTGTCATTTATATTTGAAAATATGGAATTTTGAAATCGGATTATTCATTTTAAATAATCCTGTATATAATTTTAAAACCCAATAATTAGTTTATAGTCACCCTGTGTTCTTCAGATAAAAAAATATTTTGATTTAATTTATGAAAACCATATAAATTGATAGACAAAAATTATTATGCTTGTTCCAGTATTAGCATAATAATTTTTAAGTAAGCAAGTAGGTAATTTAACAAATATTCGTTGGTAAGAATGACTTTCTTAAACATACTGTTGGGTATAAGCCAACACATATAATGAGCCTGCAAGCATATTGACAGTAAAGAATAATTACAGTTTATAAGTTTCTTTGATAAAAGTAAAGATTATCGTCCATGTATAACATGGGCTCTATCAAGTTTTCCCCTTCAACTAATTATCTCCTAATAAATGAAACGTAACTTGTGTAGATTAGAGAAGAACTATTCAGGGGTAGGGATTAGATTTAATAATTTGAATTTATAATCAGCAAAGGATTTAATATGAAGTTAATTCGTTGATGGTAGAGATCATATGAATTGAAGTTATCAATATAAAGACATCTGTATAATACCTGTGCTGAATTAGAAGCTACAGAAATGAACATAGAAAGGATCTAAAAAGAATAATGATTCGGACCATCACCTCTAAATCTACTGAGAACTCGAATCCGAATGATTTGGTATGATAAGTACTTAGTTATTATACTAAATACTAGATTCTGAAGCGTATGGGGCATATGCTTAGATATAATAAGTTAGAGAATGATTGTTATACATTCATAGATCTGAATAAAATAACTAGGTTATAATCGCTGTATAGCTTTCTATTCATTTGACCCAGCTTATTAGTTACACTTACGTATTTAAAATGACAGGAGTCTGTTATAAGAATGAACGTTACACACGGACATACTAAAATTATAATTAACAGAGAAGAAATTTCACGAATCGCTCATTAAATGATCAATGATATAAAATGTAACAATAAAAAGGAAGACACTGAAGAAATTCAAAGCTTAAGTCCAGGGCATTCATAATAAGTTGATTTACAAAGAACTTTAGGCAAAAATTGATTGGGTTTCTAAACCAATGAATCAATCGTTAGAAATAATGTGGAAAAAATAACGACCAAAAAATATCTCTATTTTAAGGAAGTTTCTACGATAAAATTAAAGACTAACTCTTTTCGGTATGCAAAAAGAATGCATTAGGCCATGTGATTCGTCCAAAATTTACGAAAAATATGTTAATAAGCTTTTCAAACATTCCATAAAATATAAGTTTAAAAATAAATTTAATAGGAAGTATAATCGAATATGTTCTTATATACGCATCAGAATTACACAAACCGATATATTTTTATCATGAAATATTTTTTCATACATGAGTTAAAGGTTGAAAAAAAAGAAAAACAAAAAGCAAGACGATAACAACAATCTCACAGTTGCCGTGGTGATAAATTGTAATGCAAGCAATAAATTGTAATACAAGGAATAAATTGTAATATACGTAATAAATTGTAATGCAAGAAAACAAATGGAAAATTAGAATGCATTTATTTAAAAAAATTATTATAAAACAGCTGCTTGCAGTACCTTATTGTTATAACGCAAAAACAATAAATAACAGATGCAATTTGTTATTGAATGATAAATTAAAATTAAAAATCAGCGCAAGCAAATTTTCATTGAAAAATACATGAGCCATTTTTATAGAAATGTTAATTTTAAGAACTGTATGGTTGGTTAAGAATTCCAGTTAAATAGGCACACAAATTACATATATTCCATGTCTGTTTTGTGCTATAGTACCAAACACATAAGTTTAGTGTTTTTGCTCAATAGAAGAAAAAAAATTAAAAAACATTGCAAAAAAAATACTGTTTGTATGAGTGGATGCATTCATTCCTATTGAAAAATTGTTAGTCAAAAATATCTCGAGTTTGATGATTAAAAGAAATTTTTCGCACAAAGTTCACTATTTTCTTTTTCATTGTTGATGAACAACTCAAAATGTTGAAGAGGGGGTCCCTTTTACATTGGAGAGGTTGATGATCAGCAAATAAGGGCGTCTCCTTTACGCAGAGGTGAGTAATTAAAGCGGGTGTCACAATCTAAGCTCTTTTGTAAAAGCCGACACGAGGAAGTGGAACTTTTTAGATCGACCTTCGTCAACACACCCTGGGTTCCATTTCTCTTTTATTGTCTTCCGTCACTCACAGAAATACAAGAAAATGAGTAACTTTTTTCGAACCTGACATTTTCGATTATCGGCTGTGATGGAAGTCCATAGAAAATAAAACCTTCTGATGAGAACGCTCTAATAGGTTGGGAAGTATCCATTCGCATTCGATGAACGGAATGTTAAGGGTTTTTGGTTAGCGGTAAATGAAAAGGGAGTGTCTAATAGATTTGGTATTAGAGGGCTTTTAAGGGCTGTAAAGATATTTAATCTTCTAATATTTTTTTCACTCTATGAAGTCGATTCAGTAGAACTGTTTAAAACCGACATTGTTTTTTTTTTAAAATAAGGCGTTGCTGTGAGTAAATAATCCATGCCATATCTGAAACGCTATGAAAGATTAAATGAATTTTGCAATATGGTGTACTATAATATACAGCACAGGGACTTTAAATTACAACCAATAACTTCCATAATTTATATTTTTTCCGCTTAAAACTAATCTTAAAGTAAAGCAGAGTGCATCGTCAACACATAAGTTTAAACCAATTTCGCCCCATGATAGGCCGTTAGGGGATATGTAAAAAGAAAACTGTAATGGTGGCCACCTAACTAAAAAAAAAAAAAAAGAACAAAATAGTTATAACATTTTTTTAAAAATATGTAAAATTTTTACTAATATTATTATACTGACTCCTCTATCAATAAAATCTTCGATGAAAGAGAGGATGGAAGGATGTCTTCCTCCCGCAGCACAAGAAAGTGAGGAGTAGTAATCTTCTGGTACATAATTTTCATAAAAAAAATAAATGTAGAAGAAAATTAAAAGTTGCTCCGGGTTCGAGTTTATATTTATCCTCTTCTGAGCCTAATTTTTCAAAGCTTTGTCATTCAATACAATCCTAAATATATCATTCATTTTTCTTTTTTCTCTACTTCATATTAATTTATTTACTTATTTGGGGAAAAATCTATTCAATGCAAAAATGGATCATTTAATTAATCCATCGAGCACCTGTTTTATTAAATTCCTATTATTAATTCACACTCTCCCTATATATATATATACCTTGTTCAAATTTTTAATCGTTAACAAAATACTTTTTATTCATCCACTCAAATTCAAATACATTTTCAAAACTTGTAGTGGAGGACACTTGATGTTAATAAAGTTTTTCAAATATTAATTCGCTAATTAAATTTAATTGGTAAAAATGCAGCTGAGACCAACCACTTAGCGCGATTTCAAAAATTGCCAAACTTGGCGATTTTTCTTGGCTGAACGTTAAGTCCGCGAAGAGGACCAGGGTTGCCACATTTGGCAAAATACCGCCAAAAAATTCCTGTCGTTAAGGGTGGTTGGGCTAAACTGCATTCCAAACATTTAATTTACCGGTTGAATTAAGAAACAAGCCAATGCTTCTACAATGGCGTTTGTCTTGCAATGGCAAAGTTGGTAGAACGTCGGAGTAGAATCTTCATGTCTTTGGATCGAATGTCGTCAAAGTACAAAATTTTTTATTTGATTTTCAAATAATTAATTTTAGTTTCATATGGGAGAAAAAAATTTCTCTTGTATAACATATTCAGCAGAATATAAATTTAGGAATAAATACCGTCAGTGACGAAGCGTGTTGATCGCTGAATTTTTTTTCTTTTCTTTTTCCTCTTAATATTGTGATTCTGTCATATGTATAAACATATTTTTATTAATTGTAATTATTTAATAAAAAGTAACTAAAATAAAAATTTTATTTTTTGACCTAAGCAGGAATTGACTTAGTTTTTTTTAATTACTTGTTTTTGAGAAGATTTTAGTATCTGTAATATGGATAAAACAAATTGGGGAAAGACCTGAAAAATTCGGAATTACATGGAAAAATTAATTGAGCCATCTGGGGAGTACTCGGGCTGAAAAGCGTCGGGAAAGTTATTTTACAAATAGATGCATAACAACTATTAGAAACGTCCTTATTTTGAACCATAGTCAAGCGATGAAAGTGATATTGTATCTTTCCTTCTACATGTCAATAATTCAAAAACGTTGAAAATGTTTTAAAATTATGTTAACGTGCATCAGTCCTTATTCACGCCAAATTTTGGTGATTTTGGAAATCGATTTCGTGACCCGATTCTTTCACCGTTTGTAACTAAACTTGCGACCTTAATTAAAGAACTACGGCGATCCATGCTTGGATTCTAGTTTTGGATATCAAGAGAAGACAGTCTAAAAGCACCATAAAAATGTTAATAAAGCAACAATAGCTATGAGCTCAGTCTAACACTGGGTTGGGAAAAAACCATAAATTTTACCACCGTGAGACAAATCCAATCAGTAAGAGTATTACAACAATTTTTTCGAAACTTTTATAGTTCCAGGCAATAACATGGCGAATCCCGATTCGATTTAATAAGTAAATCTTTTTTCGCCTCTATCAATAAATACTTTCTTTCGCCAGCTTTAAAAAGAAAAGTTTATTGCTAAAAGTCACATTCTTCCGAAGGGTCAATTACTCATTGCAGAGGAATCGTTACCAGATTTCACACCTTTTCTACATTTTATGGCTCATAAAGAAAGGATAGTAAAAACGATATTTCTTCTATTTTCTAAAGATTGTTATATCTCGCCCTGATCTCTCTCTATCCATTTTAAGACTTTTTAAAAATGTCTAAATATCTAAAAACATATGTTTCTGAAGCCCTGCTAGAAGATTGCTAACACTGAAATATAAAATTTTTTTACACTAAATGTATGATTAATTTTCTAAATGTAATTAGTTTTCAGATTTTTAAAGGTTAAAATATCACAATCTTGTGGTTTTTAACTTATTCTTCAATCATTAGCCCTTGCCATCTTTCTTAAAAGTTTAATATTTTCAAACAAATAAACAGTAATTTTTAGGCCTTGAACAAAAGATAGTTAATGTAATCCCGTATTCTATACACATTATGGCATGTGTATAAGCAAAAGACTTTGTACTGTGAATCATCTGAATATAACGCAATCCTTGAATCCTTTTTTTTGAATCTTGAATGGTACAAAATTTATAGCCATCATAAAATACATGATAGGCCTTTGTGTGTTATTCTCATGTAACAACTCTTTGTAATCATTGTTGTAAAATACGTTTTCTCAGGAATTTGTAGGGCTGGATGTCTTTCTCCGTGCTTCAAATTTCCAGTCAAAAAATTTGAGAAAGAATTGAGAAAAAAATGCTGTAATTAGTTTTAGTACAGATTACTGAATGTAAAAGTTACAAAGAACAGAAAATATTTTTGAAGCACACGTATATGAGATATTAATTTTAATTTATAAATAAAATATTAAATTTTTTTAATATAGAAATTTAATTTCCATTATTTTTATAGATTTTAGTAACAATTATATTAGTTTTACGCTGACAAATTAAAATACACCAAATTTCTGAGCAAATGAGTGATATTGATAAATCCTGTTACCTTATTGTTATACATTTAAAGTTTAATGTAAAATTCATTCAGTTCTTTCTTAATGAAAAATAATTGTTAAAATTTAATTATTTATTTTCTTTTGTGTGCTCTTTCATTACTTGGTTTTATTTCATCTATTTGCTTTCGGATGCGGAAAAATATTTTAATGTTTATTAATCACATTCTAGGATTTGGGTGCAGAGGAACTCTGTTTTTTAAACATTTCGAAAAAAAAACAATTAAATAAATTTACCCCCCACACACACACAAATTATAAATTCACTTTGAATTAAGATTTTTTTTTAATTCAAAATGCCTTTTTATTAATGATCGAAATAATGTTTTTTTAAAACTTTAAAATTTAAAAATATGCTATCAATCCTTTAAAATTATATTTAGAATTATATCTTATGAGAAAGTTATATAAAATAACTTTGCATAAACTGAATTACGATTTAAAAAAATTATGAGGTTAAAATTCAAAAGTTAAAACAATTAAACTCGCAGAACACTTAAATTTCGCCGTTTTATGGGATGAATATACATGCCTCTTTGAGAACCGAACAATATTTATGTCACCATAGACAAAGGTTTCTATAGTAGAAAATGTATTAAAATTCTTGTGGGAAAACATATCTGACACACAAATTTTTAAATTTTAACCTGTCCCATTTGGAAAGAAATCAAAGACTTATTTTTAAAATTAAAGCAATTATAACACAGAATTATATATTTTCTTCTAAACTTCTGTTAGAAAAGTTCGCATTGTGATCTAGTTGTGTGCTGTTCAAAGCCTGTAAGGAACTTAAATCATGTTTAGAAACTCATAAAAGGAAGTTAACTTACAGTATGGCTTATAATTAACTTGTTGTTTAATTATTCCTTAATTCATATTGTAGCACAAAACACAATTCAAGTAGGTGTTTAACAAATCAATAACGAATTAATGTTAATTTTTTGTTTGAAAATAAGTTAAAATTATTTCTTTGAAATAATTATTCTTAAAAGTATTTCAATGTAAAACACTTTCTTGCTCAAGGAAGTCCATGTAAAGTCGGAAAAGAGTATTTATTTTCAATTTTATTTTCTTCACATAACTAAACAACGCAATTCTAGGTGATAGAATGCGATTCGTAGAATTATGCGTGATTTCACATGTTCTGAAAATGCGCGAATTTCGCATGTTCAAATGACAATTATACTTTAAAAAGATAAGGTCGCTATCATCACTGGCGAACACATCTACTTTCGAATATTTCGAGCAACTTCCGGCGCTGATATTATATGAGAAAATGTTCTGTATAAGCAAAGGGTCCTATTGATTCTGTGGGATCCATAAGATTGTATATACTTAACTTTATAAATAATATGGCCCTGGGGAAAGAGTTTTTCCTTGAATGAGGAAAGAAAACAATAAGATCTCTTCAGTGAATTTGAGAAAAAAATTTCAAAATTATATCAGCATTCAAATCAATATGATCAAACGGAATGCAATAATATCATTGTACACCGTTTAAAGACACTTTTATAAAAATACACACGTAAAAAAGAATATAAAACACAAAAAAAGTTAGATTACAAATGAATAAAATCCTTAATGGCCACAGAAGCAAATTAACAGTTTATTATAGAATTTGGCAGGCTCGGGTGTGATTGCCCGCATTCGACTGAATGGACTGTAATTTTAAGTGTATCAGCATCACTCATAAATGTTGTAAACTTATAATTAATTATTATCGTAGTTAATTGAATTTGATCGAAATCTTAACATAACTTTTCTGTCCTGACATGCAACTTTTTTCTCAGGTAAATGACATTAAAAGATTATTTATTAAAGAGAGTGACTTTTTTTTCTTTGTAACATTTACTATATTATTACCATTATAAAAACTCAAGACAATGCATATGCATTCGTGGCTATTTCCAATAAAATAAACTAAGTTTATTTAATTTTTCAACTCTATAAAATCCCTCAACAATCCTCAAATCATTTTTGGCACCGCTAAAACGAAGCCCCAGACCATTATTTCTAATTTTACAATTAAATTACGTCCTCGCGAGTAAAGCTAACATTACCAGTGACATCCCAATAATCCATATTAATTAATCCAAGCTGCCATTTCCCTAGCTCCAACAATGAATGAGCATCCCAGAAAAGTCATGGAGCAAAACCCCAAATGAATATGCTTCATAACAGGTAGATTAATGGTCGTGAGTCATAAGACGGGTTTTCATCATTCAAACGAATTGTGTTCTCTATTGGAGGTTTCGGGGTCCTTTTGACAAGCAAATACATCACCCCACCTCTACTCCACCCTGAGTAGCAATCAATAGATATTAATGCTGCAAAACCCCATTGCAGAGTTATCGGATCATCCATTGTTCTACATCGAATAATATTTCGGGACTTTTCTCCACACACAGGAAATTAATTATGAGCTATTTGCAGAAAGAAATACCAGAGTTGTCAGAGATATCATCGCAAACTTTCGCTGTGATCAATGAGAGCTAAAGCATTTTTTTTTAGTCTTTGAGTTTCATAGACAATTAAAATAACAAATCCCTTCCGTTATTTAATCGACAGCTTATTACATAGAAACACTTCCGATAAGAGATTTATGTATTTTGTATAACATTATACACATCGGGACTTTTCTATATATATGTTTAATAATGAAATATTTCAAGAAAAAATATATACTATTACGTCAGAAATATCATCAAAAACTTCCTCTTTAATATCATTAGGAGCTAAGCGTTTGTTTTCAGACGTTGGGTTTCTTAGACGATGAAAATGACCATTCCGTTCCGTTACTTAACCGACTGCGTATTGCTTTGGAACTTTAATGGAAAAAAAGTTTTATGTATTTTGTAAAATATTGTACATATTGGGACTTTTCCAAATATGTGATTAACAATGAAATATTTCAACAAAGAAATATGTGATCACATCAGAAATATCATCAAAAACGTCATCTTTGATATCACTTGGAGCTAATAATTTACTTTGGAAATTAAAGCTATTAAAAATTATTTCTTTTACGTCAAATGTATCCATAACTATAATTAATTGCTTACAAAAAAAGATTCATGGATTTTATAAGATTTTGTATTTTTTGGAAATTTTGCATTCATAACTGATAATGAGGTTTCCAGAGAACAAAATACCATGTTGTCAGAGATATCATTACATTCTATCATCCCTTTCATCAATAAATGTTAAAATTCTTATTATAGGTCACTGAATTTTATAATTACATGTAATAACTATAATCCTTTCTCTCAATTAATCATACACATTAATTAATACATTGAAACATAGTCTCTCAAGAATCTTGGTACTTATGAAAATTACATAAAATGTATCTCTACATTTTCTATGTCGAATCGTCTATTCGGGACTTATTTATAATGAATTTTATTTCTCGTGAACTTTTGCTTAGTGCCTATATTAAGAGTTAAAGTTTAATTCTGCGCATTTATAAGCATATATTTAAAGGAATTATTTCATTTCAACACAGAATAACGATTATAGTCTAATGTAGAAATTTTTGTTGCGATTTTCTTCTAAAAAATAAATTTTTTCAAAGAAAAAATGCAGAGAAGGATATATCGTTATAATTAATGTGAGAAGAAAGATCACAAACAATTGAATAAAATAGGGATACTAAATAAGATTTAAGTAAAAAGGAATATTAAGTAAAATTTCAATGATACATATATTTGAAAGCTGTAATTTTTATACATTTAACGATAGTGTATTTCATATTGTAAAAAAAAAGGGGGGGGGCATTTTTAAAATTACGAATAATTTTATTTTTCTTAATGTGAAACTGATACAACTGCCAAATATTTTAATAGTTAAATAAAAGAAAATTTATTTACAAAAAAGAAGAAACTATTAAAATTAAAACGGTATAAAAGCTTCAGCTTCTTAATTATAACTTTAAGAACTTAAAAATACTAATTTATTACTATTGCCCTTAATAATATCAAATAATGAATTTTCATTCAATTGCAAATAAAGACTTCCTATTGTTAATTTATATTTACTTTTGATTTACCTATCATGAAACATGAAAAAAAAATAAACAAAAGAAAAAAAGTTGGGAAAAAAATTCATTTTTTTTTTTCTAAATTAAGAAATTAAGTGTAAATTATCAATTATATACTAATCTGGAAAGTGTTTTAATACTTGATTCCTTAAAAAGAGAAAGAGATTTATGTTACTAATTATTTTAAATTTTGAATCTTAATAAAAGTTTTTCTGGAACTGAGCTTAAAATGTTCATTGTAAAAATTAAAAATCTAAAACACTTCACTGTCTTCTTCCTTTCTTTTAGTATTTCTCATCCTTTTGTACTTCATATCTTATAGTATTAAAGTTCATACTACTTTTTTTAAAAAATTTATATCTTAAAGAAGCAGAGCTAAATAAACTGGGATCTGAGAAAATTAAATTGCCAAACATTTTGGCTATTTACAAATGCTTGGAATTGAATGTAAATTCTAAATATGATTAGTATACGATATAAATCAAAATATGGTTAAAACAATCGATAATTATTCAAAATGAGAGAGAACTAAATGTTTGTAATTTAACAAAATTATTCGTGCCAAATATTTGTCTGTTTATATTCTAACGCTTGGAATATAATTCGAAATAAAAATGTGATTATTATATGATACTATTCAAAATAGAATTTAAGTTATCGGTACTAATTCCGGATGAACCAAATCACTGGAATATAAAAAATTATAAGTGCCAACTATTTCTACAATTTATGATCTAATGTTTGGAACAAAAAATAAAATAAAAATATGATTATTCTATAATTCAAAATGCAATTAAAATAATTGGTAATATTTTATGATGTCAAGATTCAGTAATATTAAAAAATTCACATATATATAAGACCAGGAGTATGATAAAAGGCTTAGCAGTTAAGTATTTATTTTCAATAAATTTCCGCTCATTAAAGTCAAGTAAAAACAGCTACTAAATATTAATGTATTCAAAACCAATTTCTGACGTTTAGGGAAGTTTTAACAAAATCTTTGGCGCTTAACTTGTGGAACATTAAAAATGAATCAAAAGAATCTAGAACTTTCCAACAACTACATCTCTTAATAGGGGACAATATATCTTAACTCGGTACAAAATCCTGACAGCTTTGTTGCACACCCATACCTCTAAATGCTTAATGAATTCTTAAAAATATGCAAATTAATACATCCAAACACTGTCGGTACTAACTTGTTAACACGAAACTTACCCATAACTTTTGCAGCCCACACAGTTTTATGGAACAGACACCAACTACCATGGTCCGTGAAAAGTTCGCAACCATCACGCAATGAACTGGCACCTTCTGTAAGAACACGTCACAGAGCAAGTTATGATCTGCCATTTCTGTAATTTGGCACGTTCCTTCCGTGATCTGGCCCCTTTTTGAGAAAACTGAAGTTGCTACATTGTAGTTTTTTCCCTCTCAAAAGAGTGATTAAGCTCTATATGTCACGTTAAAGACAGTGTTTAAAAGTTCCAAGATGCCACTCTGGCATTCGAAATCTTTTTTGATAGATTATTGATGTTTTTGATTCGAAGATCAATTCCGTGGGTGTTGAGCTACGTTGTTTCTTCCCTTCTTTTTTTTTACAATGTTCTATTTGTTAATATTTTTTTCTTGCAGGATGTCAGCTTTAAAATGATGTCATAACGGCTTTGACAATCTTTCATGCAAGGGGGATTAAAAAGTTTTATAGAATTCAGATATTCTTTTTTTTTTATGAAAAGGAAAATAGTTTTATCGGTTTCTCATTTGTCAAAACACTTTTTTTTTATTTTCCTCAAACCTCCCATGTCGTCTGGTATTGGGTAAAAAATGATGTGGAGACGGAATTAATTGGTGTAATCAGAGATGGAATTAAAGACTGGAACGTTCCGAGTATATATATGTATAAATATAATGATGTAGCAAGAAAAGTATCGAAAAGATACAAAAACTAGTAAAATAATTAAAAACTGAAAAACTGGGATATATTAGAAAGCCATAATATTGAAAAATAACTGTCTGCATTTTTACATTAGTTAAAACTTTTTAGCTCTTTATTTTGCATAGTTAAGCAATCTATAATTATTTTAAGTAAAATATAACATAATTTTTCTACATAAATATAGGTTTTTGTATATTTAAAATGAATACTCCTTTTTTAGTTAAATCGATATGTCTGGAATCAAAGTTCGATTTCCTGATCGAAAATATAGCCTTGTCTGAATCATTAATTACAATTATTAGAATAAAAAATACTCTATAAAATATAGCATAAAAGTTGGTGTGTGCCCTTGAATTATTTACGTTGTATCATTAAAATATAATCAAATACTTGATGATGTATTGAAATTTTGATTTTCTATAAAATTAAATAAAACAATGTATCGATGAAGAAATTTTTAAATTCTAATTTTTCATGTATGATTATTATTTATTTTGTGAATCATATAAATATTTTAAATAGTCAATTCAATCATTTTTAAGAAAGACTTCAATTGCTAAAAATTTTCTGCAAACAGAAATTTTGTAAGGCACTCGCGAAATCACTAACATTAAGAGATATTCACTCAAAAAAGGTTATTTCTAAAATATTTAATCTTTTTATTCAGATTTAGAGGATAAGCTGTATTAAAATTAAACTGTATTACTATTGCGAAGCGTTTAATTAATCGTTTCCCTAATCAAAAATCCCAAATGAGAATTCTATTTGTCTAAATAAAACAGTGAAACTGGATTCAGTTCTTAAAATATTTCTTAAAATATTGTCCAATAAAGTTCTGGCGACTGAATCCAAACCAAGAATAAACTGTTGGTAGATCACTTCACACCTTATCTCATCAATCTCACTATTTTCTCAAAATCTTTTTGTCACTTTCCTGCCTCCAATTTCACTCTACCTATTCACTACACTTCTTTTTTAGTAATATTAATTTACATGGGTCACGGTTCTTTCACAAGACGAGATCCTTAATTCAAATAACATAACACAGTAGCCCAAAAGGTTAGTTAATAAGTTGGTGACAACATATTATCATTCCTTTACTTTATTTGGTTGGTTTTATAATCCATTATATCAACATACAGCGATACACCTTTGCTTGCGTGTGACAACCATATAAACTACGTCATGCACCACCGGTGGTACACGTCATCGAAAAGGTGTTAAAGAGAAAAGTGCCTGGAAAATCACTACAATTTTACAAGTGTACGTGGCCGTGGTAGCCAAGTGGTTAAGGTATCGGACTCGCTGCCGGCAATTTTCGTTGAGTAGTGGATTCGAGCCTTGATGCCACGAAAGACCCGCCGTGTAGCAGGGACTGATGCACGGAAATCTGTTGAGGTCCAAAGTCCTCCCGTTGGCGTTATGTGAAAGTTAGGAGAGGGATGCCAGCTCAGGGTCGTCCTCGTCACTTGACCGAGGTTCAAAATTACGAGGTTCGTCGCCATTAGCCATCTTTTTGCTTCTAATGCGACGGTAATAAAACCAAAACAATTTACAAGTGTAAGAATCTATCATTGTGTATTTAAGCAGTTCGATATGCTGTAGGAAAGAAATCTGCTTTTACAACACTTCTGAAAGTAATAACTTACTTAAGTTTCTTTTTTTCTTTTAGTAACTTTCGCTCATTGACTTTTACTTGACTTTTGTCTTTAAACTTCAGACAAAGAACAGACTTGGTTGTATAACAGTTACATCTTGTTTGTCTATATATATATATATATATATATATATATATATATATATATATATATCGCGTAACTTTGGTGAGTAAGGCAGTTTACGTTTAGAGCATCACTTTGCGATCCTTGCAGATGTGTGTGCATGCGTGCCTGAGAGTAGTGTTACCTTCTCAATGAAATGTTGCGCAAGTTAACACCTTATAGTAACTCCTTACAAAGCGCCAATTATAGGCGGACGATAACAGATGTTACGTTACTATTAATGTTCATAAAACACTAAAGCATAATTATTTTACAGGTGATTTATGTTTCTATAGAATCCAAATCTTGAATCCATCAAAAATTAACAATAAATTTTGAAATGATTAAGAGAATTGCACAACATGTTTTACTTAAACTACATTTTTCGAATTCCTAATGATAAGTTTATATATATATATACATATATCTCAGAAGCAGTTCTTAAAATAAAATAAACTTAAAGAGAAAATGTACTTATTTAAATTTTAAAATTAAGTGAATAGTAACAATATAAAATTATAACACTCCATAGTTAAAAACTGTTTTAAAAAATAAAATTTATGTAGAAGTTTTTTTTTTTTTTTTTTTCTAATATATCACGGACCTTAAGATGTATTTCGAATAAACTTTTTTGCATTTACATGAAATTTATGAATAAAATAATCGAGAGAGACACATATTTACAAACGCTGGAATCTGCCAAGGAATAAAATGATTCTATTTGTGGTCATTTCTTAAATATCTTTCAGCACTTGCGCTTTGTAGTGAAATACTTTTGAATGTATCAAAAAAATACATGTATCCTTTAATTTAAAAATTTAATGTGGTCTAAATTGCTATAATTATAAAATCTGAAGTTTTTGCGGCTAAAACAGCTTTCATTTTCTGCTAGAAAATAAGATTCAAAATAAATATTTTCAGACCAATTTTTTTTCAGACAGAGCCCCACAACAAATAGAAATTCGTTTGTTCCTCAAATACATACCTATTTTCAATTTAAATTACTTGCTGATTATGAGATTTAATCTTAATGGGATATATTAAAAAAGTAAAGATAAAAAAAAAAGATATCAAGAGATATAATGGCTAAATCTCAGTCAAAAAATTCCATTACATACTGATAAAAATTTGTGCCAGCTTTACGGCAACGAGTATTGAAAATTTGGAAACTGTTGATAAAAAAAAAAATTTGCACTTAATTATTTAATTTTTTTTTACTTAATGCATTGAAGAATAAAAACCCACGAATGAAATATATTATTACAACGCAAGTGCAATTAAATTTATTATGCATGTAAATGTCATTGTACGCAAGTACCGTCAAAGCAAAACTGTTAAATCAGGTTTAAAAACATTGTGTATTTCTCCCGAATTTTTTGTACTCATTGACTGTAATTATTCAGTGTAACGAAAGTTACAATTTCGGGCAATAAACTCATAACGCGAACTTGGACTATCAGAGTGAAATTTCGCACATCACACCACATTTGCGTCCTCATTGCAACCGAACACGATACTCTTAATTATTCTTACATCATTTCCATACATCTTCAAAATATGATTTCGCTATTTGTTTACCGAAAATAAATGAACTTTTGGGACAGATCTCTTATTTGCTCAAATGTTTTTCGAGGGAAAAGTGCACAGCTGCAATGCTCACGCAAATGTAGAAAGACATCTGTCCTGGTAGCCTCACGGCAATTACCTGGCTCACAGAAAAGACGACACCAAAAAATCATTCCTCTATTCGCCTTTCGCAGTTCCCATACCGGTGAGTCACGAAGAGCGATTCGGGTCACTATTGGAGGCAATGGAAAGAAAGAAGTAACTCCCCACCCACGCTTTTAGCACCTGTTTTTTGATATTCATCACCCATCGAACTTGCTTTACAACCTGTTTTTGAGAGCAATTTCGAAGCTTATGCATTGGTGATGAAGAGATAATACCCGTGAGGTTTGAGGTTACTTGCTTGATCGTGAATCTTGGTTTTTGTTATTTGTTTCGGATTCTACGCTATTTATTGATTTTTTAATTCTTGCAGACAATTTAAAACTGTGTGATTGATCTTTAAGACTTTTCTTCTCTGTTGAAGAATAAGACCTAAACTCGGAAACCTTTTTTAGGTGTGCTCTAGCATAAATATTCTATTTCCCTATCACGTGAAGATGAGAGTATTATTCGCATCGTTTTTAATCAATCTATTTTTCCCTTAGAGAATGTGTACCATATTGGTGTTATTGATACGTTCCTTAATGGTCCATACAAGCTATACTTATACTCTAGAGTTAGTTGAAAAGAGTGGGGAAGTACTGTGGTTGACAAAGAGGACATTTCGAAAATAGGGAGTAAAATGCCAGAGATTTGTGCATCTTTTGATATAAGAGCCATACGGGTATCATTTGAATAAAGAATCATTTGAATTTGATCTAGAATCATTTGAATAAAGTGAAAAAAGTATTAGTTGACTAATAAGAGTGTTGAAAATATGAAAAAATGCCAGAATATTGCGTAATTTTGGTAAAAAAAAATCTTGTAAGATATGTTTTTAACCTAGACTTATATAGTGAAAAAGAGGGGAGGGGGAATTATTATCTGGCAAGGAAGAGCGTTGAAAACAGTGAAAATTACTTGAGTATCCCAGGGCCGCATCATTTATGTTTACTAAAATTTAAACAATTGAGATAGAGGGAAAATTACTGGAGTACCTCGAGGTGGTAAAGCTCACACTTATATAAAGAAAATAATAGCTTCGGGGGTAATCTATGTGGAGTTTTAATTTTATAATATTAACATGAAAAGAAAAAAAGTTGCATATTTAAAAAATGCTTTTAAATATAAAGACACAATCTATCACAAACGAATATATTTGTTATAACTTTACGAATTTAAGCGAATATTAGAACATTTTTCCATCTAAAAAATCGTTTTAAGACTGCTGGATCTTGCTCTTAAACAATAGCTATAGCCATAAGAATAAACACCTTTGGAAAATTATTAAATATGAAACAATGTTCTCTCTTCTACATTCTCACTATCGATGTACCCTTCTCCAACTAATATAGATAGATTAATTAATACCATGTCAATAAATGATAAATTCAGTCATTTTATTTTAGTTATACATACTTTACCTATCTCTAAATTTCAGTTACGACGTTATTTAAACTGTTTGGCGTTTTGAGGTTTACTTGACAAAAATGGCTGCCTCGCAACTGTTTCCAAAACTTGTCTAATTTGGTCAAATTTTCGTTATTTTGGGGGACCTCTTTTCGTTAATTCTCAATGTCTGTTTATATATAAATTAAGACTAACATTTTGCTTAATTTCAAGGAACATGATCCAAACTCGAAACATTTTTATAGAAAATATGTTTCATTATTTCGAGTTGTTTTAGCACTTGCTTATTATTATTGATTACAAATTTACCGACTTTTTCTGTTACCTATAATTCGGAGAAATTTTCAAACAAAACCGATATGCCGATTAATTACAGGGAATTCTTTAAGCCGTAAATATAAAATAAAAATTCATAACAATGAAACATTCTATTTTATTCTCGTATACTGTGACAAAAGTTTATGAAAATTAAGTATTTACGAAATATAAATCTATGTTAATAAAAGGAAGGAAATATATGTGAGTGTGCATGTGTGTGGACGATGTGAGGAAATATTTCAAAACATAGAATCATAAAAGTTGGTATAAAGAATCAATGGATACTAATAATGGGTACTTCGAAATATGCTTTAGGTTTTTTTTTTTTAAATTTAAAGTTAAAGAAACCTCAGAGGCAGTTTTTTTCTTCACTTCGCAAGCTTCTTGTGCATATTACGTCACTGATTTCATTGCTTCCTGTTATCTGTCTTCACCTATATTTATCAATTTGTTTATTCTTTGTCGTAGAATATTGCCACTAAAGACCCGCCGTGTAGCTGACGCTGATGCACGTTAAATCTGTCAGGGCTCATAGTCCTCCCGTTGGAGAGGTGTGGAAGTTAGGTGCCAAAGATGACAGGACAGGTATCGTCCTCGTCACTTGACTGAGGTACAAAATTACGAAGTCCGTCGCCAATAGCCCATGTGTTGTTGCTATTGCGACGTAAATCAAACCAACCTACCAATTTGTAGTAGAATGTAGTTGCTTAGAGACAGTTATTTTCATACAATGTTCATTCTTTGTTGTGTAATTACTGTTTTGTTTTGAATGAATCATTTAATATCAATATTCGAGGAACAGTTTATGAACCTAATAGTTAAAAAAATATTTTCAACAAACATTCAAAATTTTTATAACAGCATCAGTGATATTGATAATCCTTCTGTTAAAAACAACTTTTTTATCTATTATTCCTCAAGTACCAAAATCAAACGCCTACGAAATATAAATTATTACACAATATAGCTTGCCTTTCTTTTACGTTTCCCCACTATTCCATTCTAAGTCGTTTGCCCATGATGCTTGATTCGAACCCAGCTCCAACGTTGTAACTGATGGACCTGGGTTCAAATAACGATCTTATTTTCTCTCTACTTTGCTGCTATTTTTTCGCTATAATCTCCATTTCCTCAAAAACTCTCCGTTTAATTTATTTTCTTGAAATTAATTATTTATATTTTAGTAATTTCCTTTCACATTTTTAAGATTAATAATGGTGAAGAACGTTTTGTAGGATAGCTCTCAAAACGAAATGTTACAAAATTACAATCCTTACACCATCTGAGAGAAGTAATTTTTTATTTAAAGACTAAATTAATTTTGGGTTTGTTAATTAATTAAACGACTTTTTGAAAATAGTACTTGAAAGTGCCAATTTTGGATTTTTTTTAAAACAAATTTTAAAACGTTTTACACAGAAATCTATCAATCTAAAAGAAACTGTTTTCAAACGGTATACGGAATAAACATTTGGGATTTTTTAAAAAAAGAACAAGGAAAAAGAGAAATTTGTAAGAATTCATTCAAATATTTAACTGCATAACGAGAAAAGAATTTTTATTTCCTCCCCTTCCACTAAGCGTAGTTCTGGTGCTTATTACATCCTTGTCTGTGTGTATTTAGGATTATTTTTATTATTAAAAAATTCTTAGCATAATCTTTATAATTATTCATTAGTTCATTTTTTTTTTGATTTCATTATTTAAAAAGTTGTACTAAATTAGTTTTATAATTATATTATATGATATTATATTATTTATATATATATATACACTAAGTGACATTGAATATGCAACACCAAGTAGGAGTGGCTAGAAAGTGATGACACTCGCCAAATAGTGAGAGACAGCAATGATCAGTAAGGGATCTTTATTTCAAAATAATATGCATGAGAAATGGCTTCCAAGAAAGAGAAAAACGTCGGCTCAGTAAATTGTAGGACCACCGTAGACAGCGATGCACAAAGAAGCTATACGTGTAGGTACACAGTCAATGAGAAAATGAGGAATGGCTCTCCATTCCCTGTTAACCATTTGCCACATTTTGTCTTCTGAACGCGGCAGTGGCAGGGTCTGCACATGACGTCCAATCACATCCCAAATGTGCTCAATGAGCCACATAAATTGGTCAGAGATCAGCAGAGAACGATGGCCAGGAAAGTATCAGTATTTCTTGCAGAGCACATTGGCTGATACGAGCAGTGCACGGGAGGGGTTATCCCACTTTTAAAGGGCATTGGTCATTGCCTGAAGGTAGGGGAGTATCAGCGATTACATAACATCCCCCACGTATCGTTAGAACGTCGTAGTGCCCTGAATATAAACTAGACATGACCTAGAATCGTACGCAATTGCGTCCCTAACCATGATGCCGCGTTATCATGCGGAGGGGCGTTTCACAATTGCTGCTGGATTGTTCCCGTCTCCACGTCGATGCCACATGTATACACGACGACTATCATTAGAGAAACAGAAGCGTGACTCATCTGAGAACATGACACTGTGCCATTCCGTCGTCCATATCGCTCGAAACCGGCATCATTGCAGACGATGGTGTCTATAATGTGTGGTCAATGGCAGTCTTCTTAACGGACGCCATGAGTGCAACCGCTAGCAACCAATCGACGGGAAATGGTTCTGGTCGATATAGGAACATCCAGCATGTCTTGAACATGCTGCGGAATTGAAGCTTGTCCGAGTCCACCACCGCTTGTCGGCAGATGCATGCTGACGTCACTCTGGCTGCATCAGCACCCCTCAAACTTTCCACATTCCTTTGTTCCAAACATCTTCGCTTTAATCGGCGCCCTTTAGACGCTTCCATGTGTGTGCCTCTATGTGAGATTTGCAATATGAACCAACCTGCTATTCTCAGTTCGATAACCATGTCCTCGTAAAATAGTCTGTTTAATGAAAGTTCCTCCATTGACGACGACCTGCATTCGCTGCTATTACTCGCATCCTCTGAGATAAAAAAAAAATTTCTACGAGGATTTCCCTAGCAGATATAGTGGCATAAAATTGAACATTCTGCTGTTTCTTTCCCTTATGTAGGAATGTCTTCAATGAACTCTGGAGAGCTGCGCATGTCACACCACTCCCATAACTCGGTGATCTGCGTCTACCTGAAATGTGTATAATTTTCTGGCCACTTCTTGGTTTTGCATTTTCAGTGTCGTGTAGTATATATATATATGGTAATATACCTCAATAACGATATTTTGGGGCCAAAATAATATATTGTTCGAAAGAGAATTATCGTTATAGAGGGATCAAGAATTTTTGTTCTTCATATCAAGGGGAGTAACCAGGGGTCTTTTGATGTCATTCAGCCCTCCCCCTGGCATTCACGCAAATAATATATATTAAATGGAATGAGAATAGTATGTTTACAGTGTTGAATAATTTTTACAACCCCCAAGTTTTAGTGAAGTACCTTTGCCCAGGATTCTGGCGACGCCATTGCCTATAAATGGTTATCACATGTTTAAATAATAAATTTTTAATGTACTAACTACTAAAATCCCAAAAAGTTTTCTGTAAAATGTATTAGATAGTGTAAGTAAATGAAAATACATACCTATTAATTAATCCTTATATATTTAGAATTCTGTGAAAAGAAATGTCGAAAATTTTCAGAAATTTTTATTTGTTTCTTGCATTATCCAGAGACAATCTCATGCAAAAAGAACGAAGTGTATCTAACGAATTTAGATGCTGCTCTAGTACATTAAGTAAATTAGAAATAAAGTTATGAAGAGTCTCAATTGAGTACATTGCTTCTCCAGGAGATCAATTTGGCTTTACCATAAGGGATCCATCCTTTTCATTCACTTCATCATCTTCTGACGCTTCTACTTCAGGGTTATCACTTCTTATTTTAGAAAGAATGTCTTAATCTGATATTTCCGTAAATATGTGTACTTCTTCATCGACATTTAAATAATGAACAGATATTTCATACATTTTCCCAGTTTTATCTTCGTAATCGGTAAGAAATTTTGTAGCATTTTCTTCCTCAGAATATCCACAAGAAGTATCACTTTGACTCTCTTTGTGATTTTGAATGGAGCCAGCTTTCTTTCTACAATTAAATATGGATGTTGCTTCATTGTCCAGCAATCCATTCTCATGTATCTTTTACAGTAACAGTAACTAGCACTATGTGCTTTTGATCAATATTAAAAATCATTTTATCCACTATTCGTTTTCTGTAATTCCCTTTGAAGCATTTTGTAAGGCCCATATCAAGAGTGTTTGGTGGAAAGAAGTAAACATCTACAATTTGAAATTTTGGAATGGGCTTATGTGCAGAGATGTTGTCAATCAATAAAGCAATGTTTTTCTTCCTCGATTTCATATATTTGTCTAATTTCAATAACGATTCTTTAAATATTTTTAAGTCAACCAAGCTTGCTTATTCGCAGTGTAGTCTACTGGCTTGCTCTTAATGTTTTTAAAACATCTTGGCTTTAAGGATCTTCCAATAACAAGTGGTTTTAATTTATCCTATCCTGACATATTTGTACACAGTAATACTGTTAACCTCTGTTTGGATATCTTAATTCTTTACATGTTTCTCTTTTGAAAGTTAATGTGCTTTCAGGTAACATCTGGAAAAATAACCCCGACTCGTATGCGTTATACACATTATCAACGGAATATTTTTCAAAAATTTTAGACATTTTTCACTGACGTCAGGTGCGTACGTTATCCAGCAACACAGATTTTTCTTCACTATGTAACCCATGGACAGATATCCCATGTCGGTTTCGAAACCTTGTTAGCCATACATTGCTAGCTTTGAAATCTGGGTTCCCTATCATACATGTAAATTTTCTGGTTGCTCTCCAATAATTAGCCCATTTAAGGGCACATTCAAATACTGTTTTTCTCTAAGCCATTTCAACGTGGCAGCCTCTATTTATCATTTAAAGCTGTCTTAAGCCTCTTTCTCTGTGGATCGATATCTTTAAAGCTGGAAATGTTTTCGATTTCCTTCCGTTTCTTTTGTTGCAACAGTCGACTGTGAAAATCCGTATTTTTTGCTAACCTTTGCGTGCTTCATACCTCTGTCAATATCTTTTATGACGTTGAATTTCACTTGGATGCATATTTGTTTCCTTGGGGCCATTTTTATCAATTTTCAATAAGCAAACTTCAAAATAATCAAAATTATTCATAAATTAATAACAATCTTCTAGCACAGTACGAGAATAATTACCGATTCTAATTACCATAATTAATACAATTTATCGAAGGATAAAATTCTTATGATTCTTAAAGTGTAGAGAAAATAACATATCATAAAGTTTATTCTCAGACGCTTCAAGATTTTATCTATCACTTGCAGTGAAAGGAATCCTCAACCATTTTTCGAAGAGGAGGAATGGGAGTAAGGTTAAACGTTGTGTTTTCCAGGAAATATAAACTTCGATGAAGTTTTTCAACAGAGGGTGTAACTTGAGAACCCAAACCAACAGTACAACCTGATTTTATCTAGATTTTCTTTGTATACCGTATAATTCGTAGACATCAGTTGGATTTTGAAAAAAATATATCATTTTACCCATTATACCCAAAATATCATTTTTTCTTATTTTTACCCATTTCTTTTTCAGAATAACCCATGGAGATAAACAGGGAAGTGGAATCAAAGGAAATCTGTGGTCCGTTCTACTCTTACTCTGAATTTTCGAGGGGTGCTTTGCAGAGTGAGGTCTATGTAGTAAAGCAGAGGATTCTCAAAACGGTTGAGAAAGTAGGGGAAGAAGAATGCTGTTTAACGAGTAGCAGTTGATTTCTAGAAACGCAGGGTGGATATAAAAAGGGAGATTTGAGACAAAAGTTGAGAATGCTGTGTTTTGAGGATCGCAATACGCATGTGTAAACTTAGCTTTCAAAAGGTAGAAAAAATCTGTGGAGCGGAAATTTCAGTTCACAGTCAGCGTTTAAAATAACATTAGTAAAATAGAATTTTAGTTAGGACTTGTGAAAAAGCTCACTATAACCGAGAGTTCACTAACACTACAACGGGACTCGACTGCATGTAAATGCATAATCAGTTAGTCACCATATTTTAAGAAATAAGTAATTAAGAAGCATAAAGGGTCAACACTTCGGTCTAATGGAGATCAATTTTGTTGAAGAAGAAAATAATCTAACTGTGAAAAACGCCCTTATAACTATATTGTGAATAAATGGTTTAATAATTATTAAATGCATACACTGTTTTAATGAACACTGTAAGGCCAAAAGTCATGGGAAACATTTTAATAATGTTTAGGGTCTCTTTTTGCCGGAGAAGTGTAGCAACTAGATGTGGAATTGTCTCAACAAGTCGTCAGAAGTCCCTTAAAGAAATATTCAAGTATATTGACTCTATAGCCGTCTTTAATGGCGAAAGTGCTGCCCGGGCAGTATTTTGAGCAAGAGCAAACATTTCGATCTTGTTCCAAAAATGTTAAATGAGACTCATGTCTGGTGATCGAAATGGTCAAATCATTTACTGGAATTATCCAGAATGTTTCTGAAATCAGTTGCGAATTATTTGGGCCTAATGACTGCCCATTGTCATCCTAGAAAACTCTATCATTACTTGGGTACATAAAAAGCTGTAAAAGGTCTCCAAGAAGTTAAAAGAAACAATTTCCAATCAATGACTGACTCTATTTAATCAGAGAACTCAGTATATGCCATATAAAACAATTTACACCACCAGCTTCCACAATGCCTTGTTGATAACTTGGGTCCATGACCTCGTGGAGTATTCACCACAGTCTAATTCCATCATCAGCCCTTACCGACTGGAATCGTGGTTCATCTCTGACCAAACAACGTTTTTCCAGTCATCTAAGATAAAACCGATGTATCCATGATCCCCGAAGAGGCACTACAGTTGATGGTGTAAAGACACTCGAAACGGTCTTCTGTTGCCATATCCCATCAATGCTGAATTCCGTTATACTGTCCTCACGGACTCGTGTGCTGTATGTTCCATATTGATTATTCATATTATTTGATGCATTGCTTCTTATTTGGTAACACTGACTTCTCTTCATGGATGTCGCTGGTCTCTATCATCAATCAGACGTGTTCGATCACTGCGTTGTCCTTGGTAGGAGGTTAAGCCTGAAGTAATATATTATCGGCCCTCTCTTGACACCGTGAATCGAGGAATGTTAAATTCCCTAACCATTTCCAAAATGGAATGCCCCATACCTCTGTCTCCAAATAGGATTCCACGTTTCTTTAACGGTGTTGTGACGTTTGAGCAAAACTACATAGTCAAAAATCCAAATGTCTTAGTTCAAATCATTAATTTATTAAATTGCACACATCACGAAATATTAATTTAAAATTTTAAAAATTATTTAATTAACATAATTTTTATGAGTCATCCTTTGAGTTCATCACTTTTCAAGCCCGTCTCTTGTCTTCTCAAAAATCCAAACTAAATTCAACCAGCAAGTTGAATTTTCGTTACTCTTCGAAATAGATGGTGCTGGCCGTTTCAGTTTTAATTTGCGTTTTACGGCCATAATGACATCAGAAAACTTTTCACATGAATCACTCGAGTACAAATAAAAGCCCTGACAATACACTGCCCATTTATATATTTCTTATGTGATGCTATTACTATCTGGATATTTATATACTGCTATTCCACGACTTTTGGCACTTGGAAGTATTTTCACTTTATATTTTCCACTTCAATATGACACCAGTTTTTCTTAACGGTTTTATTAATATGTTTGCCCCAAACGCATATTCTTATGTTGTACGAGTATTTCTGTTTTTATTTTGACCAATACGTTAAGCAGTTTTAAACTGTAAGAATAGAAAAGAAAAATATACCTGGCACTTAGAAAAAGAGATGGAATATGAAACTAATTTTAAGAAAGAAAAATTAGATTGATTCAAGCAGAAATTAGTAATATAATTCTTTCTTTGAAATCAAAATATATTAATTTTGCTGTATTTTTATATTTTAACAAATGTTTAGGGCTTAGATCGTATTTTTAACACTAGACAAAAACAGCCTTGAGATGATCGAATCAATAAGTTAAAAAAAAATACTTAATTTTCCTTAATTAAATCAAATGAAGACTTTTAAATATTTTCACAGTAAAATCAAAGCTTTTTATTAAAAAATGTAAGGTTTCTATGAATCATTTGATAGTTTACCTAGTTTATCATAAAATGTATAATGAAATAATTAGGTTATAATGTTCATAATATGGATAATTATAATTATGGTCATAATTATGATTGAGACATAATTATTGATTAAAAATAAAGCAATCATTTTAATTTCAAAAGAAAAATTCCAATCAAAATAAGATATTTTTAATAGCCCTTTGTCAAACTGCAATAAACTTTAATTCATAAAAGTATCTTCAAAATTATAAATTGTATCTCGTTTTTAATATTACTTTAAGCAATTAAAAATAGGAAGGAAAATAAGAAAAAGAAACTAAAGTAAAATTACACTTTGATTAGTTAACATTGAATTAATATTCCAAAATTTATTTGAAATGTTATATATCTAACTTTTTAACATTGTGTGAAATATTCAAAAAAAAAAAAATTACAATCAAAATAAGACATTTTAATAGCCCTTCGTTAGACGTAATATATTTAAATTCAGAAAAGTAATTTAAAAACTCGAATTTCAACGATGAAACTTTTTAATATCGTTTTAAACAATTAAAAATAAGAGGTGAAAGAAGAAAAGAAAATTTAAGTAAAATTACATTTCCATTATTTTTATCATAAAATTACTCTTCCGAAATGTATTTGAAATATCACGTTTCAACATTGTTGTAACCATTAAAGAAAAATTCAATCAAAGAAAGACAATTTTTTACAACAACTCTTTGTCATACGCTAATACCTTTTAATTCGTAAAAGTAACTTAAAAACCCTAAATTTAACGATACAATTTTTTAACATTGCTTCAGATAATTAAAAACAGGAGAGGAGAGAAGAAAAAGAAACTAAAGAAAATTCCCTTTCCAATACTTTTATCATAAAATTAGTCTTCTGAAATTTATTTCAAACGTGGAAGTAACATCCGAATGGTATAATCATCGCTATACCTTGAGCCATATTAATGTCTTCATTTAAATGTTCACACGTACGGAAACATGTCTTACCCGTCCTTAATCATGACCTGGATTCGAGAATACGTGACAGACAGCGCGTAAAAATGCGCATTCATGAATGATGAAATCCGCCTTTTAAATAAAGTAATTCTCTTAAATCTGTAGTAGTTTTGTAGTATTTGCGTACAGCGTATGTAAAAACAAAACGTCCAAGAACGTATAAACTGGATTGTAAAGGCAAGACGTCATGCTGGCTGCAGACGTGGTTATGCATTGTAAATTTGCTCTTTTTTTGAATACATAAATATATTTTCTTTATTTGAACATTTTGTCTCTGTTTATGGTATGATTGTTGGTTATTTAGTTTAAATTTATGCGTCTTGTTTTATATGAGAATGTTTTAAATGCATAATTTATCATTTTGATCAAAATATCATGATGGAAGTATTGCGCAACTAAAATATTGATGCTGTTTAATTTTTTTCCCATAAGAATGAAATTATTCGTAAGCACTTGATCGGAATGAGAACGCTTAACAGCTTAATCTCTCTCTCTCTCTCTCTCTTTTTTTTTTTTTTTCGCGTTTGAGGCAAAATTATATTATTTGATGTTTATTTTGATGTTAAATAACGTATAAAAATACGCATTTGTTTGGTGTTATTTGTGGTTTTCTAAGAATAAAATTTTAAAAATAAATTCTTCGCTTTTTATGACAGCTATAACGTAGTGCATGATGATTCGTACAGTAATTCGAGTTGCTTTTTTTTCACAAAATAAATACAAAATAATAATAATAAATTTTAAGAAATAAAATAATGCCCATTTTCCTAGAAAAAATTTCTGAATCAAAATTTATTTCAGTTAATTGTATTAATATATTTGTGGCACAAGAGATTTTCCAAAGATTTCACTGAAAACAAATTAAGGTATCCGTACAACTTCGAAGAAAATTTTTTGAAATACATTGATATTTGTTAAAAAATATTTTTTTATGCTAAAATATAACCTAAAACTATGAAAAACACATTTAATAATTTGCTTTTAAATCAAAAAAAAATTTTGGAGTGAAAAACATAGTGAAAATAGTACATAAATTGATTATTAGAATAACGCTCATAACTCAAAAGCAAACAAAAATATCATTATTCTGTAACTTTTATCTTATTCATCATAACATTTTTGGAAGCTGGTACTACTTTCATGATGAAAATCTTATTACAATAATTTTTATTGTGTTTCGAGTCAAATAACAATGAAAAATCATAAAAAAGTTACAACAATACATGATTTACACCTTTGTTACTAAAAATATATCAATTTTATAATCATGAAAGGGGTTGGGGTTCTTAAAAATTGTATAAGGAAGACACTGGCAAAATTTCAATTAATTTGGTTCATAACTTTTTCTGATATCTACGTTGCCATATGTAAATATGTCGAGAAAACTCATTTTGAGAAAAATCAAAAACAAATTTTCAATTGCAATTTTTAATAATAAACATAATAAAATAAATTTAAAATGCTCCTGATTTATATATAACACCTTCTTTGCTTTCTAATACATTAATTTTTTTTTCCTAAGAGCTCTGAGTATTTTTCGACGCTGCTTTACATTTGGTGTTGAATGACGTTCAGCATCGAAAATTCGACAACTGTCAAGGTGTTTGTAAGATTTTAAGGTAAAATAACCAGGCGTTACATTTAATTTCCTTAAAATTTCAACACAGCCCTTGTACCCATCATTAAACTGTATGACAGCATCCAACGCACCAGATTTTAAAATTTTAAGGCACACGAAAACCTCTTTAGGTACCCTCTGCCAAATTATGCCATTAAAACATTCATTGGTATTCTGTGTCTTACCATGAAGGAACTTTGACAGAAGTTCTTTAGAACACAGTTCTAAATATGTAGGTTTAATTAAATTTAATATATCATTGGATAAGCCATTATATTTTTCTTTGGGCTTTTTGCCGCATGACAATGCTCGCTGATAATAACACCAGCTATCTTTCCCGATAGGGCACTGTCCATGCATGGGTTTCTTGCCACTCGATGCACAGTGGTACAAGGCCGCAATGACGTTCTGTTGAAGTTTGAATAGATTGCCTACATTACTTCGAACAGCAATTCCATAGTAATTTTGCAATCTGTCAATAAACGAATCAGTAAGTTTACCTTTACCAGATAAACTTTTATTTTTGGATTTCAGTTTGCGCAATCTCGCACCTACTCTTTTCTGAACATGCCCAATGCATTCCAGTTTAGTCACGCTATCTTTCCCATATGTGTCTTTCACGCTGATGAAGCCTTTAGAATCCCCGTCCCCATAATAGTGTGAATACTTCAAACCTCGTTTCACAATTGATCGTTTGAAGATCCTGTTTGCGCCAACAGCTTCCATCTTTAATGAGGAACCTTTAAAATTGCTTTGACACACATTATCTGCTTCAAGCGTCTCGGATACAATACCTTTAGGCATTTTCGAAAGCTTTCTGCAGGTCGGACAATAAGATGACATTATTTCAATGTCCACTACTTTGCCCGTGTCGATTGACAAAGCAGCAACACACCCATTCATAGAAGTGTAACATCTACGCTGCCATATTCCATCGACAGAAACACCGCCTTCAGCTAATTTATTTTTAGATGAATGAATATTCAAAACTTCATTAGCTGCCTTTTGCATTGACAGTTCACTTACTTCTGAAATCACAGACATAAGTTTATTCTCATGATTGGTGTATGCAGTTTTACTGAGCCTGGGTAAATTTAATGTTGCACATAATTTATATGCAGCAGAAAAACCTTTAACAATTTGTCTCATGGCATAAACAAATCTTGCATTTATCTCAGAATAGTTTAATGTTTTCTTCGAGCTGGAAAATCCTGTGCAAAAGTCACAATGCTTACATTTTATTGCAAAACTTGAGCACAATCCATACCTCGAGTCTTCATGTAACAGCAAACCATCGTGGAAGCATTTCGAGCAACAAAGTTGTAAAACTGAATATAAAAGGAGTTCTATGTCAATAATTCTGTTGCCGGTTAGCGGTTTATTTTCATATTCAACAATTTCTTCATCTAGAATGGCAGAAATGTTCAATTTTGAAGCACTGGCATTAGCAGTTACAGTACTACTTTTGCTATCATTTTTGGTAAAACCATTACCACGAAATTGTCTTTTTCTTTTAACACTAATTCTCCTTTTTGAATTTCCCATTTCAAACGAAAAAAATTGAGCTTTTCAACAATAAAAACAATCTTAAACAGAAACTTATAAGAATGAGAACAGAAACCAAAACAGATGTAAACAAACAATAACGATTCTCTTTTCTTGCCAGATTCAAGATAAAAATGTGTTTAAAAACCTGTTGCCAAATGTATTTTCAAGCATTCTGAATATTCAGATTCATGTTTTAAAATTTATTTATTTTGTACTATTGTACATATAAAAGATATTTCGAAAAATAAAATGTAAACAAACATTTCTTCCAACTTCCTGTCTGCAGAAATGCACTTCCGGTTTCAAAAATCAGCTAACGAGTGAAATTCAAATCCCTGTAACTTAAGTTCCAAATAAGGTATAAGCAAAATTCAAACACTATTAGAAAGAAAAAAGTTTAAAATTTAAACTGATGTTAAAATTAGAAAATCAAAAATTTTGACAAAAATGACGCTTTAAAGGTGTACGGATACCTTAAATTCGGTGTTTTTCATTTACAATAAAAATGTGCTTTAAATTTTATATTGATTTGGAATGAAAGTTTTTTCATAGAATCCACTTATTAATAATGGGTATACATCGGGGTTTTTTAACTTCAAAAACATCATCATTAAACTAATTTCACATTTTTTTCCCTTAAAAAAAATCATTATTTTTATGCCATAATATATATCTTCCTCTATTCTGGAAGAATTATGTAATCATTATCAACATATTCCTATTTATTTCTTTGAATTACATCAAAAATGGTCATAAAAAGAAAATTAGAATATTTTCATAGTTTTTTTTTCTTTCAGAAGAGTTTTAACAATTCATGTAATAATAAATAAAAAAAAATTACAAAAGCTTATTTTTCTCTTTTCGGCTGGTAACATGGAAAAATTTTTTAAATCCTTATTTAATAAACACCAACAAATAAGGACTTTTTTTTTAATTTATGTTTACATTTCATTCTAAAAAATATTGATCCAAAGCTGCATGAATGGAACTTAACTGCTAAACGCTGGTTTTTATGAATAGTTTGAAAACGTTTTCTGTTACATTACATTTATTTATTTATATATGCGGAAAGAAAAAGCTTTCTAAAATTAAGATTAGTAATTTTAAATTTAATAAATACTTTTATCAATAATTCGCGCGTTATTTTAAAGTAAAAACTCAAACTGTATAACATTTTGCTAAAATATAAAAAATATTAAATTGCGAATCTCTCGCTCTTTCTTGGACATTACTTTGATTTGTGGTGCTGCCATCTATGATATAAATAAACAATTATTTCTTTTGAAGCAATTAGTTCTGATATTTTTTTTAAAGAGAAAAAATATTTTAAAATTCTAACCTAAAAGCCCAATTGAACAAGTTTGGCTTTATCAAAATTTTACACTTTCTTAAGATTTTTTTTAAAATCATAGTGCAGCTTACAAACTTTTTTTTTTTTTCCTTTCATTTTTGGAATATGCTACAAAGTTGTAATTATTTAAGATATCAAATCCACGACAATAATAAAATCATATCATATGTTCTCTTTCTCAATTAGGAAAATAATACCCCATGAGAAAAATCAGGGTTTCTTGAACTATTTTAAAATTCTTTATGATTTTTAATAACATCATTTTCGGGGGTAGTGGGGTGCCATTTTATTTACATACAAATTACTATAAAATGTATACATCCATCAATAGAACATCTTAAATATCCTTAACTTTTTAATAAGACTGACTCTAATTTATCCAACTCTGAAAAAAAATGTTTAAAAGAAATTAATTTAAAAATTCTTTGAAGTAACTTAAGTAATTTAAGCGTATTATATTGATTTCCATACTATCCAAATAGTTCGAGTCCCACTTCGAGTTTTCAAATGACGCACATAGAATGTTTTCCATGTTGAAATTTACAATAAAATGGAAAAAGAGCTTACAAAGTAATTTATGTTACGCTCACAAAAATGGATATATTATTCTTCATTATACATAATTATTATTTGCTTTAAAATATTTTTTGTATATAGTAAAAAAAAAAATTTAAGAAATTGCGTGCATAAAAAATTGAATTAACTACGAAAAATAGAAGAAATCTGAAGTACATTACGCAAAACAAAGAGAAAAGATGAAAGAGAAATGAAACAAGAATCTTTTGTATATACAATTTAAGAATTTATAATTGAAGAAGACGATATTTTTATAAATTCTTCGTTATCAAAACATTAATAATAAAAATAACATTTAATAAATCCCTATGATATAAAATTATTCAAATAAAAATGTTATGCAATATTTTTACATAAAAGAAAAAATAAAGGTCTGAAACAAAACAATCAAATAAATGTGTATTTTAGAGTTAAGCATTCTAAATACGCTGTTTGATATCGAAATATAATATATATTTAACTATTTTCTTAAAATTGTGAACTCATTTAGTGTATATCCAAAAGATACACAGTGAGTATCCAAATAATACACTTCAAGTTTTCAAATGACGCGCATAGAATACATGAGCGTCATTTGAAAACACATCATATATTCATCAAATATTCAAATACACATCAAATATTCAAACGAAACACATTGAGTATCCTAAGTAGTAGGCATTGATATATAAATTGTTTTAATTGAACATACCCGTGATTTATAAAACAGATAAGATCAAAAACAATTAAAAATGTAATTTTGTTTCTTTATTGAAAAAATTGTTACTTATTTTTGTAAATATATATTCGTATACAGTAGTATATTCGAAATTCAGATTTCTGCAAGAGCTATTGTAGAATGTAAAAGAATCATCTAATTTTTTTAAATAATTCAATTGAAAATTGTTATGGTCTTAGAGTATGTGTTTGATACGGAGATTACAACGAAATAATCTATATGACAATTTAATATAAATTCCAAGTAAAATTGGTGTAAACAAATATAGTGTATTAAATATCATTAAATAAAGAAAACACGTTTTAATAAGTAATTATCCAACAGTATAAAATTGCGAAGTTGGGGTATTAGCAGTTTTCTCTTGGGGACTTTTTGATACTTTGAATTGCATAAAATTCTATTACTTTTCCATCCAAATGAAACATTAATAGGAAAATTAGAGGAAGATAAGAAGAGTAATGAATTGAATTAAAGATAGTGATATATAAAATAAATATAATTAGAAGGAATACAATGATAGATGATAACGAATAGCTGGTAGAGATACATGTATGTTAGAAATTGAGACAGAACGATCTTGTATATTCTGTGAAGAAGTTTTATAAATTGAGTTTATTTTCTTCGAGCGTTTCTTCAATTGGAATTTATGAGTTTATTGACTATTTAAATTAATTTCGTGATGTCCATAGAGTTACATAATGAAAGGAAGATTTATAATCTTACTAAAAAAATTATTTTTAGTTATTTTTAAGATTCAGGAAATTACAAAGCATATATGGATAAAATTATTTATTTGCATGTATATGTTTGCATTATTTACACTTTATTAAAAAAGTTTTCTAAAAATGTCTTCGTAAAAATTAAATTTGTATTTTTATACGTTCCTGATAATTGTTGACAACTATACATACATACATATATATATATATATACAAAAAGATTTATGAAGTAAGCAAAAGCAATAAATATTCATTTTTTAACAATTATTGCCATCACAATTATTTGTAATTAGAAGGAACAGCGTGTGCTTGACTCGCAGTTTCATTAGATTTGCGCTAGGCTCACAAGTTTCTTGGATTTATTTTATGGTATTTTGATTCCACCAAAGACAGCTCTATGATTGGTGTTTTGTAATTCTAATGAGACAAAAAAGGAGCGTTTTTTCCCCCTGGTAAAAAAAAAAAATTTGAAATCAGCGTTAACCTTATTTAGAAAATAACTTTTTTCCCATTTTTTCTCCTTGTAGTAATAAATAAGAATCACCAAAAAGTCTTTAATTTTTCTATTTCAATGCAAAGAGGAGAGCTCTTTTTACTTGTCAATATTTTTTTAATTTAAAAATCTCAGAGTTTAGTTTTTATTACCGGCGCATTAGAAGCCACACGAGGGCTATTGGAAGAATACCCAAGCGGACCGAACTCACCCAAAGGGTTTAGACCTGTAAACCGGCACCCCGGAAAACAATCACCCTTGCACTCAGCATTTATTGACAAAATAACTTAAGATTTTACATAATTTTGAAATAAAGGTTAAATAAAATGTACAAGATTTTTGCTCACCAAAAAATGTTCATGATAGAAACACAAGAAAAAAAAATAACAGTTGAAATTTTCTTGCAGAAGTAAGATGCGCAACAGTTTAAATGACACAATACAAAAACGTGCACAAACTCGTGAACAAAAATGAAGTGTTAGGCAAAGATACGAACCTATAACAATGAGATGGTACACGTTAAATCTGTCGGGGCTAACGTTAGAGTGGTGTGAAAGTTCAGAAGAGTTGATAGCTCAAGTATCGTCTCCGTCACTTGACCAAGTTCAAATTAACGAGGTCCGTCGTTAACAGCTCTCATGTCCATTCTATGTGAGGCTTTAATATGCAATCAATCAAAAAAATAAATAAATAAATAAATAAAGATCCCCATCACAGCTAATGTGAGGGAAGATTATTTAACGAGCTTCCGAAGACGGTTACGCGAATATTTTTGAAAGAACGGAATTCTCTAGGATCACTTCCTTTCAGTTACGGATCCGTTAAACTATAATTTTCTAAAAAAAGCGAAACCGTAAATAAGGCATACGATTATAGCTACACAGTAAGGGATGATAAAAATAATGAGAAATAAAATAAAAGTTGGAAACAATTAGCAAATTTGTTGGGTAATTTTAGGAGCTGTAAGAATACAGGATTTAAGCTTAGAATGTAAGTAGGGATTTTCACACACGGACCTCAGCCAAATAGGTTTCACTTCAACAACAGGACATTTTAAATGAAACTCTCTGGTAAAAGGGCAAAAGAAAGCGTAGTGGTCAGCATCTCCAACAGAACCACAGAGACATAAATTTGTACTTTTTAAATTAAAACGATTTAAATAAGAAATGAAGGGACCATGACCAGTTAAGAAGCGTGTAATAAAACTAGAATTTGTATAAAAACTCAAATTTGGTTTAAGAATATATGACTGAACCCGAATACCAGTATTACAAGTTGACCACCAGACCTCCCAGTCAGAAAGAAGCTTATTTTATAAAGTCATAACAATATGAGACAAAGGGCAGAGACATTCATTCTTTCACCATAAGTGACAGCGAGTTTTGCAAAGAAATCCGTGATTTCGTTATAATAATCTCGGAGGGCTATTGGCGACGGACCTCGTAATTTTGAACCACGGTCAAGTGACGAGGAGCTGGCAACCCTCTCTCCTAACTTCCACACCTCGCCAACGGGAGGACTTTGGGCCCCGATAGATTTAACGTGCATCAGGCGGGTCTTTAGCGGCTAAGGATCGAACCCGCGACTGAACGAAAATCGTCGGCCTCATATCCGAAGCCCTGACCACTAAGCTACCGCGGCCTCTTAATAATCGCGGAAATTACATTTACATAAATTAAAATTGTAATCTTGATAATTCAATTCGTTGAGTGAGTGAGTGAATGTAAAGTTTATTGGCGCAAGAGCCAGATATGGCTATGCTGCGCCAAACAAGATTAAACTGTGGTCCAGACGTGAAATTGAAAAAAAAAGGTAAAAATGGTTGACAAAAAGGAGGGTTGAAAATAGAGAAGGAAATCTAGGGTATCCCGGGAGTGCGTCACCCGTGTTTACCAAAGACAGTAAACCCCATGGGAAAGAAAAAGATCACTAAGGTGCCTCGGGGTCATGATGCCCGTACTTACCTGAAGAAGGCAAGTCCCTGAGGTCCCCTGATATAATCCCCAGGGGCAGGGTGCCCAGCTATACCCCCAGACGCTGGGTACCCATTTTAGTCGCCTTTTACGACATGCATGCGCTACAGTGAGACTATTCTGTCATCCCCGGTCACCACACGGGTCTCAATTCGTTAAATGCCTGGTTTCTAACTTGATATTTTTTAAGATTTCATATTTTTCATTTAGATTTAATTCTTTATATTAAAATTTAATAGTTTACATTAAGCTTTAATAATATACATATTTACATTTAGAATCTTCTGGGCACTTATTTATTTGTAAAGTAATTTTCCATTGTGATATTTTATTCGGGGGAAAGTTATAAGAATTTTAATATTTACAAATTCTGAAGCATGACTTATTAATTGCATGAAACAGCACAATTTAATTCTAATGTACTTAGAAACTTCTTATGCGAAATTATTACAAAAAATAATATCAAAAAGAAAATTTTAATAACATCGAATAATGGATGAGAAGAATGAAGCTGTTTCTTCTAACTAAAAACATGTTTGGAGGAAAAGACGATAACTTAATTATGAGATCCGGTTCGATTTCCAATATGTTTTTGTATTTATCTTTTAGGAAAACCAGTGTTGAAATCCAGCTTCACACTTACAGGTCGTGACAAAAGGCTTTCGCAGCTCTTCAATTCAAGACATTTCACAGCTTTTTTTCTGTTTAAACTGGGTAAGCTTGAAAACACAGCTGCAAAATTTCATGAACGCTATTCTCTTTAAGTGATGAGTCACACGGTAGTTCAATTACAGATTCAACTCTTGAATCCGGCAATTCTGTCTCACATTTTGCATTAAATGCAAATTCCTTATCCAATCTTTGTCGCTGTTGATAGGAAGGAAATATTCCTTAAATTAGTCTCCAAGCCTAGCAAAAGCTCCTTGATTGTCACTGAACGATCTCATCCGGAAATAAAACTCCTTACTCTGTAACTTTGAAATCTTGATTTAAATGATTCAAAACATCACAAAGATGTTCCGCCTCGCTTTATGATATGCTATGAAGCGAAACACCCTTGCATTTTTTTGTCGTGACCCATCTTATAAGAAACTTATACGTTCGAAACAACTAATATTAAAATTAAAATAAGTCCGTTTAATCACAGAAATGTACAAAAATATAATTAAAGGTTTAAACATGCGTTAATTATATATAATGGAATATGTGCTTGTATACAGTTACGTATTTTATTTCTTTATTTATTTTTAAGCATTTATGATGTATTGTGTCATATTCATTTCATTAACAATTCATAATATGTACTTATTATGTATGTTATAGAACCTTATATGTATACTTGATTTGTTTTCCATTACTTCATATTTTATACTATTGTACACGCCACTAGATGGCGCTTTCTTGCGTCGAAAGAGTTTCATGTATTTTATTTGTATCAGAGAGAGAGAACGGTGAACCAAAGTAGGAAGGAAAGCCGTCCGCTAATAAATATCGTTTGTGAAAAGAAGTGATTTTTGCGTTCTATATGCCTCTACAACTATAAATCGACTTTTTTTTTTACTATACCTTTAAATATAGTACCGAAAATAAATACTTAATAATAATAAAATAAAACACTTAAAAGCATTTTCTCAAGAATTTATATTTTTGCTCTCCCAATGCTTAAATTTGTTTAACACTTGTTCTTGAAAATAAGCACCCTTAACATTTTTTTAAAAATTGATTTGTTTTCCTCGAAGTTTAAGATTACTTGTATTTCCGTTATTTGACAATAACAATGTTTCCAAAAATTTAATCTCGTTCATTTAAGCTAACTCTTAAATTTAAAATGTTTTCCCTAAAAAAAAGGAGAGGGGGAGGCTGAATTTTGGAATTTTACAGATCTCTGTGTTTAACAGCGAATTTTATTGACTCAAACAACAATAATTAGTTCCAGAATTTCTTTTCTCTAGACACTGCTCGTGCTTTGAAGTACAGAGGAGCGCTAATCAATACATCGAATTTTCAACTTCAAACTCTATAAGGCAACATAAAATTACTCAAAATTCGGTAACAACTCAGGAACTCTAGCAATATTGTACATCACAATATTGAACAATGATTCTGCTGATATACAGTAAAAAGTAAACAGGTTAATGCTTTTTCTGAAGCTCGAAATTTAACTATTAAATCCGCACTGTTGTACCCTGCACATTTTTTCTGTTATAAGCAGAACTTTAACTATAAATTCAAATTATGTGTAATGACATTACCATTAATTTAAAATAAAAGGGTGGTAATACTAGAAGTGAACGATAACATTATCCGCACGCAAGTTAGAAACAAAAGATAAAGATGTTTAATCCCGGATAAAAAACGAACTCATAACCATTAGAATACCCATACCCAACGATGACGTTACGGAAGCGCTACGGAGGTATACTGTACTTAGCGTAAGTCGTTCATATAACTGTGGTGCTAAAGAAATTTATTTAAGCTTTAAAATAAGTACTAAGCTGCCATCTATTGATACGATTGGGAAATATATATTACTTGTTTTTATGATCTTTCTGTCTGGTTCAAATACATTTATATTCTTCCACAATACTTCACTTCGATAGATAATTTTTTCTCAATAAATTTTAAGAAAAGTTTATGAAGAGTTCATTTGCTTATGCCATTTGAAACTGTTCTATAAACATTAACATTCATTGTACTCTTATGCGACTCTGCATAATACTAAATTATATTATGT